>CM065427.1:28457500-28940000 GCA_033030585.1 Hippophae rhamnoides | reverse complement strand
TTGAACAAACGCCTTATCAAGTGCACTTTGTTTGAGGCTGATGGCTTCTCATACATATTGGAGAGAGCTGCCATAAGACCCGCTGTGGTCTTTTCCTTTGCTATGTTGAAAGCAACATTATGGGATAGCGTCAATCGAATAACTCTGAGGGCTTGTCTATCTAGAAGATTCCAATCTTCTTCCTTCATAGTCTTTGGCGTCTTCCCTGAGAGAGGTTGATATAGATTTTTTTGATACAGATAATCCTCTATCTGCATTTTCGAAAACCCAAAATATGTGCCATCAAATTTCTCGAGTTTCACCCTTCCTTTATCTACGGCCATTGCTCCCACTCAAATTTGACTTCCTCTGGATCATTTTTGACTATTTTTGCAAACCACCGTATATTAGAACACCTTCGTCAACGAACAAATATCGTCGACAAAATGCCACTATTCACGTAATTCACTATTCACGTAAATAGTAACCTTGTAGAAAATTGACAGAAATCACTACCAATTGCTCTGATACCAGTTGTTGGGAAATTATGCAAATTTCCGATAAGCTAGATTTATGAGAAAGAAAGAATAGAAAAATAACATATAAATTTGATAACGAAGTTCGGCCAATCTTGTTTACGTCTCCGAACCTACTGCAGATATTTTTACTGAAAGGGGAGAAATTACACAAGGTGTTTACAACACTCATAACTTACAACCCAATTATACCCAAGAAAATTACTCTCAATTTTCTCTCACAAAAGCTTTTCTGTTTATTGGAATGAACACTTTGGATGATAAATTCATTACAATTACACATCTATTTATAGGAAAATTCACTCATTAAATTACTCCTTAAATTAATAATTCCTTAAATTGTTCCTTGAATTAAGGTACATATTTTACTCCTACCTATATATGAATTTGATTGGAACAAGTTTTTGATCATAAATTCTTAATGCCTTTTATGTTACTTAAGCTTTAAATTATTACAATCAAAGATGATTCTTAAATACATATTAAAAAGTTAAGAACTTGCAATGGAGTTAGCTAATATGAAAATTACACGTTACCAACTACCTAATCAAGCTTAAATTGCATCAAATCTCAAGCAAAATTGTATATACCCATCTACGATATATCATAATAGTAATACGACGAAACCTAGAATTTTAATACTATCTTTCTACAATCACGAAATGCCACGTTGCTAATAGATGGAGCAATCTTTTGGTCATCTTTGCCTTAGGCAGTTGTTTTATTTAAAATAAGACTAATGACTGACAAATTATAGTGGAAGCTGCCCCCACCCTCAGGTGTTATATGAAGTAATACTTTTAAAGTATCTCTAATTTTATTTTGATATATTTTTTAACAAGACACTAAAAATATTCTTAATTAAGTTAATAGGATATAAATTTATCAATCTTAACAATAATATTAATAAATTATGATAGTTTAGATGTACTGTTATTATTAAAATTAATTAAAATATATACTAATAATTTAAATAAAAATATTTTAGATATAAAGTTGAGAATATAATCAAAACAGTATAAAAAAATAAAAATACCAATCTCAATTTAACGTATTCAAATTTTTGTGCGTTCCAGTCTTAGTATAATAAAATAAATATATAAGCAAGCACTTACAAATTCATTTTTTCAAATTCTCAAAGCAAAAAGTGGTATAAGCATATCCTTAGAAAGTTGTTCCGCAAATTCCATAGATTATAAATATTATGCTCGACTTCGAAAAAATATATATATATATAGTGAAAGCTTTGCTGTGGGTTAATGGTCATTTAGCTACGGATTGTTAGGGATTCCCACTTGGGGAGATGAAGATTTAGGAGTAGTTTGAAGGGTTTTTGTCGTCTCTTTGATTATTATTTTACTCTTTGGGGCATTAATTTAATATGTGTGCCTTTTTATGTAAATTAATTTAATATAAGCTTCTTTACGTAAATTAATTTAATATATATACTAATTCATTGCCAAGAGAGCCTTGAAATATGAAACTAAGCCAAGTGAATACAGTCTCCCACATGTAGCATGTGTATTAACATTAATCAATTAAGAAACCCAAGTCATGAGCTCTTAATCTAAGAAATTACGTACCATGTTCTAACGTGTATGCATATTTTGAACTAAGATATATAAAGATCGATCCGTAAACCTAGGGCTGAGTACAACAACTAGGGCTAGGGTCTCTAAATGCTCTAACAAGATCTTGTATGAGTGTAGTAAACAAGTGTTCTTTTTTGTTATAAAAAGAAAAAAAAGACACTTCTCAAACACAAAATTCACATTGATCTATGCATAAATATGAACTTTGAACAAAAGAAATTACACCAATAAGATCCCAAAGTTGTGACAATTGCCTTGGTTCACTTAGGCACATGGTATTATTTGAGTAAAAAGAGACTCAAACATTGCATAGCAAAGTAACATCTTGTTATATTCAAAAACAGCAAACGAAGGTTTTGAGGAGATTCATTGCTTCTAGGCTTGGATCATAAAAATTCCTCACAAACTCACCTACCCTTACAATTTGAACAAGTTTTATAAACGTCAAGTTACATATCAATTATTAATTAAATTAAAATTTAGAACATAATAAAATAATTGTGAGATTATTTAATAACATAAATTCAATTAAATTTTAATTTTTTTTTGTTCCCATCCGTTTACAACATTGGAGAAACATCACTTTACGTGAACAAAACAAAGAAACCAAAATTTTGGAAACCCTATAGAAGAACCTACCTACAAAATAGATGCCTTAACTCAAAGCCCAATAACCCATATTAGTGAAAAAGTCTCAAACTCTAATAAAGAAATTTCCTCCAAAAACATTCCTTGGAATTTAGCAAACATGCCCTTAAAATCATTGAGAGTAAATGAGAAGTCAAGTAGTAGACCCAAGCACCAAACAAAAAATAAGTAAAAGAAAATATGTATCGGTAACATATTTATGGTAAGATGAAAAAGAAATTGGAATTTAAATAAGAAACATTGACAGGGAAACAAACTCCTTCAATGACCAATATTGCCTTTATCTTCTTCTTTTTTTCTTTCTTTCAACTGCTTTTTCTTTCATAGAAGACCAAATGAAGGAATGGGTTATGCTACTTGGTTGTCTCTGATCAAACCCAACTTTACTGACTGTAGGCAGCAGTTAGAGAGAAACTTTGTTAAAGAGCTAAATATATCCTTGAGTGGATTCAGGTATAGGTACTCAAATTTTCAATTACTTTCTGCATACATTTATAAGTTTGTAAAATGTATGATTTAATTTTAAAATTTATATATAAATTTTAAAATTTTGAAATATAAATATATATTTTAGCATAAACAGTAAAGTTTTAAAATTTTATGAATTAAATAATATTATTTTAAAGTTTAGAGAAATTAAATTTAACAAAATTTAAGTAACAAAATTTGAGTAATAAATTAAATAAGGTGAAGTTTGAAAGTAATGAACAGAGAGTAAGAGAGTTAGAGAGAGAAATTGATGTGTACAGTTAATTTTGAGTAATGGTCTTTGGGTGGGTGACCAATATAAAAATCATTAGTTATTCCTATAGTATATAATTACTTGATATTTTGACATTTAAAGTTAATATAATTCTTTTAAAAATAAAAATAAATATTTAATAATTAGAAAGAAGCTAAAATAATACTACTAACCAATATATCCGTAGCCTCTCTTCAAGTCCCAAAGCTGGGACGGCCTTGGATTTGGGGTAAAAAGCCTAAGCTCTCTTCTTCTCTGCACTTTATTCTCTTCAAAATCGATACTTTTTTTTTTTTACCCCTGTGTCCACGACGAGGGTTTTTTTTTCCTAGTGACAAAACTCTCATTCTTATTTCTCGCTCTCTATTTCTTTATCTCTCCTACATTGTCTTGTTCTTTACCCTCTCAGAATCTCACAGCCTTACTTTCAACCGTTTTGTGCAAAAGGGGCTGTCGCTCTCTGTTTATTTCTGTTTCAGTTTTACTTTGTTTTCTACCTCTGCTTTTCTGTCAAATTCAACTAAGTGTAGGAGAGAAAATATAAGAAAGGAAAAAAAATAAAAAATAATAAGGAACAACTGGCCACTGGGTTTTTTTTCTTTGGATCTTTACCTCGTGTTTGGAAGTCGGAAACTCCAATGCCGAAGAACAGGGATATTCTTCTTCCCCTATTTGTTTTCTTTCCATAACTTTAGTTAACTAGGGAGTGCCCTTTTGTTCTCTTCTCTTTTTATAGGCATTTCCATTGTTTCGTGCTCAGAGCTTGAACTTCTGCTACTGGGTTCGTTCCTTATTCTTAGTTATTTTGTTTTGCCTCGTGTTCTTCTCCGTGTGCATTTTCAGTTTTTAGTCAGAACCCAGAAAGTATTTGCTTATTTGGGTTGAGTTTTAACAAAGAAGTAAAATTGCATCATTATTGTAAATCAAGAGAGCTTCATGAAGTTGTGGAACAATGAGAGATGAACATTTGAAAAAAAGCAAGGTTTGAGAAATGCCAGTACTTCTGATTTTCTTTGCTTTATTGTCGTAAGATTTCTGACTGTGTTGTTGCTGAAGCTTTCATGGCCCAAGACCCTGGTCAAGAAGTGGTTCAATATTAAGAGCAAAGCTGAGGATTTTCACTCTGACGATGTCGTTTATGGAGGTGATTGGTCCATTTTCTTTTATATAATCTCTACATGATTTATGCATAAAATGGGTACGCAGATTAGGATTCTTAGAGTATAAATCAACAGCCATACTGACTCCTTCAAACTGTTTTAGACCCAGATATACTTGTGTTGTTCTCCTTCTCTCTGTTCTTCTTATAAACAAGTCTTTTTTAGAGGCCCTTTGTCATTCCTCTTTGCATCTAAAGATCTGTTAATTAATTTAGTTTCATACTCTTCACAAAAGTCCTTTTCTTTCGTGGGCACATTTAGTCTTTCTTTTTATTAGTGGTGTTTGAATATACAGATGGGTAACATTATCAGTGGAAAAACTCACCTTTAGCAACTTTATGATTTTCTTTTCAGGTGGTGATGAAGAGTGGACAAACACTTATACAGAGAGGGAGGATTGCACTATCAAGAAAAGTAAAACAGGTTCAGTATCTGATATCCCAGTATCGCTTTGGACCACTAATCGCACACATTTTCAAAACTAAAAAGAGATAAATGAAACAGAAACATAAAAAAGACAATGGTGCTTTTTCAAGTTGCTAATTTCGTCTTAAGCTTTTTGTTTGTTCAATCCATTTAAAGCCTTTCCTAAATTAACAGAAAGATACAACAAGAGGCACTCAGAGAGAGTCCGGAGATGTAAAATTGACCTCGATGCCTCACAAGTTACAGATGTACATAATTATCAGTATGTTCCTTACTGTTTGATTACATTCCATGGAATGATTTATATAAGAAAATTAGCTTGACTTTGATATTTTCACTATGTTGGTACAGTATCTTTGTAGCTACATGGAATGTGGCTGGAAAGTCTCCTCCTGGCTATTTAAATCTTGAAGATTGGCTTCATACCTCGCCCCCTGCTGATATATATGTTCTTGGGTATATCTCATTAACCAAATTGTTTTTTTTTTTTTTTGTGTTGCTAACATTTTAGATATATGAACTTTTTAGATAGGCCTTCTTTGATCTTGTTGGTTTTCAGGTTTCAAGAAATTGTTCCTCTCAATGCTGGTAATGTTTTGGGTACTGAAGATAATGGTCCAGCTAGAAAATGGCTAGCTTTAATAAGGAGGACTCTAAATAGTCTTCCTGGAACTGCTGTGGGCTGCCACACTCCTTCCCCTATCCCTGATCCTCTTGTGGAAATAGATGCAGACTTTGAAGGATCAACAAGGCAGAAGGCCTCTTCCTTCTTCCACCGTCATTCCTTTCAGTCATTGAGTCGCAGCATGAGAATGGACAATGACATGTCCATGCTGCAACCTTGCCTTGATCGACGATTCAGTGTCTGTGATCGGGTTATGTTTGGACACAGGCCAAGTGATTATGATCCCAACTATAGATATTGTTCCTCTGATGATGAGAATGGACCAGGGGATTCGCCTATTGCCACCAACTATTCGCCAATGTCTCAGAATGCTTATTTTTCCGTGGAAGATAGAGATAAACAACAAGGGCAATCAAGGTACTGTCTGGTTGGCAGTAAACAAATGGTTGGTATATTTCTAACAGTGTGGGTGAAAAGTGATCTAAGAGATGATGTTCGCAACTTGAAAGTGTCTTGTGTTGGCAGGGGATTAATGGGTTATCTTGGAAATAAGGTATATGTTTTGTTTAAATTTTGCTTTTCATTATGTGATTGTATAAAAAAAAGAATGAAACGTGGAGAAAGTAGAAATCTCATTTTGTTGGATTTTTTCAGGGTTCAATTTCAATTAGCATGTCTTTGCACCAAACAAGCTTTTGCTTCATCTGTAGTCATTTGACGTCTGGACAGAAGGAAGGGGATGAACTTCGGAGGAATTCTGATGTCATGGAGATTCTTAGAAAGACACGGTTTCCTCGTGTTCATGGATTGGGAGATGAGAACTCGCCTCAGACTATACTAGAGCACGAGTAAGAACCTTGTCATATGTTGAATTCCCACCCTTTTTAAGTTATTTATGCTATATCTGCTTGTTTGATCATCTCATTGTCGAACTCCATAATCACTGAAGTTGACTACTATTGATTGAATCTTATTTTGAACTCTTAATGGGTGCAGTCGAATAATTTGGCTTGGTGATTTGAATTACCGGATTTCTCTTTCTTACCGTTCTGCAAAGGCTCTTGTTGAGATGCGCAACTGGAGGGCTTTATTAGAAAATGACCAGGTAGGCACTTCTATGTAACACTTATGTTGTACTCTCTTTTAGTTTTGTATGAAATGAGTTCTTCAATTATTTAGTGAGTGCTCGATGTGAAGACATGGTGATTTTCTCTTTCAGCTACGGATAGAGCAGAGACGTGGCCGTGTTTTCGAAGGATGGAATGAAGGGAAGATATATTTTCCTCCCACATATAAGTATTCCAACAATTCGGACAGGTATGCTGGAGATGATAGGCATGCAAAGGAGAAGCGAAGAACTCCAGCATGGTAATCTTGTTGCAAAAGAGTTTGAGAAAATTGGCATATGGTTAAAGGAAATATATAGACTGTAAATGGATTTACATTTCTTTTTCTCTTCTTGAATACACAAACATATAAACCTACTAATCTATGATCTTAAATGTGAAGGTGTGATCGTATATTATGGTATGGAAGAGGCTTGCATCAGCTATCTTATGTTCGTGGGGAGTCGAGGTTCTCTGATCATAGACCAGTTTACAGTATATTTCTGGCAGAAGTTGAGTCCATAAATCGTAGCCGAATAAAAAAAAGCACAAGTTGTTCCAGTTCCAGGGTTGAGGTAGAAGAGTTGTTACCTCATTCACACAGCTACACAGCTTTCAACTTCTTTTGAAGCGGCATTTTGATATTTCACTGTCCAATTCAAAACAACATAAGCCAGATTTACCACCATGTAAGTTTCAAAGTTCTCCTTATTTAATTCTTCCATGAATAAGCACTATTATTTCCACTGAAGTGTTCTCTTCCATTGAATTTCTCTTTGTGGATTGATGCTTTAGTCATCTTTTTTTTGCATCAAACTTTCAAAATAAGCATTTCTGATTCCTATTTTTGGTTGAGTAATTGAGAGTATATCCTGCCTATTTTTTTTTTTGTGAAAATTCCCTTTATCGCAAGTTGAGATGAGATATCAATTAATGTGATGGATTGTGACTGGATAAGTTCATATTTTCATGTTGAGATGAATAGAAGTACCATGTCTTTATAAACTAAGTTTATTGTTATTGATATCTTGTGTTTGCTTTGTTCTTATCTGTTCCCCATGTGCAGCTAGTATGGGAAAAACTTCGCCTTGATGGTGATAAAGACATTCCCTTGTCCTCACTCCTAAATATCCAAAAGAAGGTTGTTCATTTACTGTCCTTTTCTCAGTTTGGCTTCTTATTGTTTCTTGTTAACTTTCGTTTGTCTAATTCTGTCAACACCTTCTCCTTGTCATAACAGGGCACACCGATTTTTTTTCTTTTTGGTTAACAAGTTGCGTCTTGCGGCTTGCAATTTTTTCACCAACCGAAAAATGGCAGAGTGAGATCTATGAATAATGTATTTCACACTTAGGTAAGAAGATTTTATCTTTGTCTAAAATCTAAACCATAATTGAAGTTGTCACTGTTTTATTAATTAGAAAAGTAGTAGTTATTTTTATTTGACACTAAAGTTGATAGTAGTATGTTAATTGTTATAGGCTACAATTGGTACTGGTTTTGTGTAGTGTAGTAGTATTACTTTTAAAGTTTAAACTACAAATAGTAATATAACTTCTCATAAAGAGCTTAAATGCTTAATTCATCTATGAATATATTATAACTTATTACTTGTGCGTTTTGCAGCAAGAATTAATGCAGTTTTGGAGAAGCAAACAAAGTACTTATTGACAACAGTTATTTTTATTATCAATAATTAGAAAGACGGACAAAACCAAACTTGGAATACTGTTAATAGCAAAATATTAGAGAATCAAGTATAATCTGTTATTTTCTTTTCTGTATTTTTTGTAATATTGTTTTTTATTTTTATTTCTATATTTTGTAGTCAAAGAAAATGGAATTGTAATGTTGTAGTATACTTAAAAAAAAAAAGGAGTAGATGAAGGTCTGATATATCATATATGTAAAGTTTATCCTCTGTTGCTTATGATTGTGCTGAAAATAACTTAGCCTTGTGCTGTTTTGTTTTCATTCTTTCAGCTTTTTCCTTTTTCTTTTATACCCTTTCTGTATCAAAGTGATAGATACCACCATGAACCCACTTCCCAAAAAAAGCACTTCATAACAAGAGAAGTGCCAGGTATATGTTAAATTATATTATTAAATATTAAATTTGATCCATATGTTTAATAGTTTCATAATGTTGTTCATAATAATCATAATAATAATGCTATTAGACCTAAACGTAATATATATATATATATAACTACTCACCTTGGACATATTTGTGTATGCTTTTGAGACTGAAATCATTTTTAACATTTAAAAAATATTTTTGAACCAAGCACAAAATTTATCATAAGTATTTTTGGACTCAAAAACACGTTTTATACTCGAATCACATTAAACAAGAAGTCATTACTAGTATCCGTTTGAAAAGAAAGGGACTCAAGTACGTAATAATGATCCCTTTCGGTTAGTTTATAAAAGTGTAGGTTGAATTTGTACACTTTAAAAATTGCCACTTCTTGTTTAGAAAAATATTAATATTATATAAATTTGTATAATTTTTTTACTCATATTTTTAGATGTTATGTATGTATTAAAATTATTTTAAAAATTAAAAAAAGCGATTTATTTTTTTTAAATAATATTATTGACGTAGATTTTTATCAATATCAAATAACATTGTTCTTCGTAGATTAGACTGAGACCTTAGACTATTGAAGTAGCTTTTGGCCTTCTAGTGTTTAAGTTAGTAATGAGATTGAAGAATGTAAAATAGATTTAGGTCTTGTCCTAATGAATGAAAAAGATAGTATTTTGTGGTTGCTCTTACAGTATTTTGTAACTGCTCTTAGAACCTAGAAAGATAAATTAAGAGTTATTAGATGTCATTTTTGTGAAGTAGCCTTTTATGTATCAATTATCCACATAGATAGATTTGTTGTAACATTATTATTATCTCTTCATAATTATCTCTAATAATTAGGAGATATTTACTAATCATTTATCCCTTTATCATGATTATCCAATAGTCATGAATATCTAATGACTTAGTTTATTAGGTTAACCTATAAGGTTTTCTGTTGATTGGGACCACTCGTTATAAGTCATGTGACATGTATTAAATTATATCCAAAATTGACACCAACATCTTTTGGGTAGTCAAGAAGGTTTGATTGTGTCTTATCGATATCTGGATTCGTGACACTTTTAACCACACTGGTAGATTTGGGCCTACTCTTGTGCCTTATTTTACCAATCCATATGAAGGATTTTGCACTGTGTCCAACCATTCAAATTATGCATGATAACTTTCTATTGTTGGGGATATTTTAGGATTTTCAATCGAAATTTCAGTTAGGAAGTAATGTCAAAATCAATGGTGGACCTTGTAAAGTCAATATTCCCTCTCCTTTAAAGAAAAATGCAAATTTTAATTTCAAGCGCCCTTAGGTTTGCCCAATTAATTGTAGTCCTTGGATGAAGCTTTGATTGGATGGATGAGATTGTTTCCTCACTTCATCTTCCATCATTTTATTCCACACAATTTCTATTGAAATTGGGAGCTCACACTTGAAAGAGAAAAAGGTAGAGAAGAAGAGAGCAACTTCTAAGGTATTTCTTCCAACCTTCTTGTTTTATTTACTTTCCTTTATTTATTTTTCCTCCATCATGTAATAGAGACTGTAAAATAATTATATTCCCACTATCTAAACACTTTTCACCCTAAAAAACTTGTACTAATACTTTCTAGGGACTGATGGATATCAGAATGACAGATGTATAGGGACAAATTTGGTCACTATGGCTATGTGTCGAGACACACTCAATTCAAAATGGGTTATGCGGGTTGGTAGCAAAGTGGAGGTCCCACAAAGGTGTAGTCACCATGATCTTGGGTAGAGAAGCCTATTTGTTAGTGGTTTTCCAAGCACCTCTCTTGATGACTTATATAATTTGATATAATTTATCACTTTTCAACTTTAACTTTAGTCTAATTTTATTTATTTTTTATTGACTTTAGATTTCATTATTGTTATTTAAATTTTATTACAGATTTAAAGAAAATGAAGATTTATTGAAATCAAATTTAAATGAAGAAAAACGAGAAAGAAAAGGAAAGCTAAAAACAAAAACGCATAAAAAGAGGAGATAAAAAAACACATAACAACTAGGAAAAAAATTGAAACATAGATCACACAGTTTATATATATATAAATATATAAAAGATTAACTTTGATAAGAAAACAAAACAAAAAAGAGAAGAGGAAAAGCATAAATAGCGTTGGAGTAGAGAGAGAAAAAAGAAGAAAAAAGGTAGAAGAAGGAGGTGCTCGAACAAGATCAAAAATTGGACAATGGCATTGGAAACAAAACAAAAAAGAAAAGTGGAAAGTGGAGGCAAAAAAAGAGAAGAAAAAGGTTAGACAGAGGAACACGATATGAGATTTTGTGATTCATTTTCCTCTGAATTCCTCCCAGAAATATTATGGTGAATTCATTTATGTTGAATTTAATTTTTAGTATAAACTAAATTTTCTTTATTCTAGAAAAAATATGTAATCTAATTCTAAACTATGCTTGATTTTCTATATTAATTTGAATTATTTCTCTTCATGTTTGTCTGATTCATTCTGAGTTTATTACTTCTAGTTAATCGGCCATTAATTAGATGATTTTGGTCTTTTGATTTACTATTGAAAGAAGGAATTATAGGATAAATCTAGAATATTTCAACGTAGGTAAATATAGAGATCGAAAGACTTGTATGAACCTATGTAGTATTAAAATAATTGGTCTTAATGCTTTCTTGCTTTATTAAATTACATATTCTTGTGTAAATTGATGAACAAGAATATTTCCAATTGATTGTCGAAAGAGGCTTTTGGATATTTTTTTGGAGATTTCTAACAAATAAAGATAATTAAATTCAATTAGCTAGATGAGTAAAACATAGTGAGAGATTAGGTAAAATCAATTTCCTAAAAGTTTTATTCCTATCGATTTGATTTTCCTAACAACATCTTTTTGTTTTTGCGCATTTTCTTCAAATTTATTTTATTTTAAATTCCAATTACAACAATCATGGTTACTTCTCTAGATAAAATTGAGATTAACATAATTTTGGTATTTTTCATAAGTTACCAATCCCTAAAAACGATACTCTTTTTTATCACTTTACTATAAAACTACGATATTGTGCACTTACAATTTTGCACCGATCAAGTTTTTGGCTCCATTTCAAGGATTGATTTCTTCTTATTTTTTGCCAATATTGATACAAAGTAATCTTGGTTTTAATTTAGAATTGTATTTTATTTCCTTTATATTTATATTTTTCATTTTTCTCTAGTAGTGTTTTTAAAGTTGGATGCGTCGTGCTTAGGAATGGGCAAAAAAACCGCGGGTTCGGTTATCTGCGGGTAACCGAACCGGCGGTTCGGTTTTTAACCGTGTAAATTCGGGGACGGGTTCGGTTTCGGGTAAAAACCGAACATAAAGGAGCGGGTACGGTTCGGTTACGGTTATACTCAAAACCGTACCCGCCCGTACCCGAAATTATTTAAAATTTATTTATTTAAATAAATTGTATATTAATTAAAATTTATTTATTTTAAACCTAATATATAAACCTATTTTTACCAAACCCTAATTCACTCAAAATTTCTCATAGAAACACATTCGGTGCCTCTCATTTTTTCTTAATCTCCAGACGGAGGTGAGAGTCGAAACTCGAAGGCGGATCACGTCCGGCCATCCATGCTTTTCTTCCATGCAACGCCGTGGCATCGGCTGCCTCGGCTAGTCGGCGCATCTTCGCGAATCGCCGGTCGTCGCTCGTCGCGGTCCTTCGCCACGGCGCCATCTGTCGCCTCTCACGGTATAGCCATTCCGTCACGTTCATGCAACGCTTGACCCTTCGCCGTTCACGGTATGACCCGTACGCCATTCACGGTGCGACCCGTCGCCGTTCACGAGCGCAACCCGTCACGTCGTTCACAGTATGACCCATGCGTCGTTCTGCACATGACGCGTGGCCAGATTCGGTATTGTTTCTGAAACCTGAATATCTGTTTGGATATGCTGAAACATGGTAAACTAACATCTGATTGCTGAAATAATTATTAATAGTTCTGTAATATGGTGGAAAGCTTTGTAGAACCTTGAGAAACTATGTTTTTTTCATTTCAGTATTGTTTTTGAAACCTGAATATCCGTTTGGATATGCTGAAACATGGTTAACTAATATCTGATTGCTGAAATAATTATTGATAGTTCTGTAATATGGTGGAAAGCTTTGCAGAACCTTGAGAAACTATGTTTTTTTCATTTCAGTATTGTTTCTGAAACCTGAATATCTGTTTGGATATGCTGAAACATGGTTAACTAACATCTTATTGGTGAAATAATTATTGATAGTTCTGTAATATGGTGGAAAGCGTTGCAGAACCTTGAGAAAATATGTTTTTTCATTTCGATATTGTTTGAAACACGAATATCCGTTTGGATATCTTTGAAACATGGTTAACTAATATCGATTCTTTGAAATAATTATTGATAGTTACGTAATATGGTGGAAAGCTTTGCACGAACCTTGAGAAACTATGTTTTTTCATTTCGATTGTTTTTGAAACCTTAATATACGTTTGGATATCTTTGAAACATGGTTAACTAACATCGATTCTTGAAATAATTATTGATAGTTACGTAATATGGTGAAGCGTTACTTGAGAACCTTGAGAAACTATGTTTTTTTCATTTCGATATTGTTTGAAACACGAATATCCGTTTGGATATCTTTGAAACATGGTTAACTATTATCCCGATTCTTTGAAATAATTATTGATAGTTCTGTAATATGGTGGAAAGCGTTGCAGAACCTTGAGAAACTATGTTTTTTTCATTTGAGTATTGTTTCTGAAACCTTAATATCTGTTTGGATATACTGAAACATGCTTAACTAATATCTGATTGCTGAAATAATTATTGATAGTTCTGTAATATGGTGGAAAGCTTTGCAGAACCTTGAGAAACTATGTTTTTTTCATTTCAGTATTGTTTCTGAAACCTGAATATCTGTTTGGATATGCTGAAACATGGTTAACTACTTAAGTTATCATGTCTTGTAGAGTGAGAGATTTGTGAAGAAGATAGAGACTTTAATTGTCATGACAAGTGAATATGTTGAAAAGGTAACATGAGATAATAGAAAGTATATGTATATATTTTTTATATATGAATTTAAATTTTGAAAATTATTTTTTCAGAATGTTTCACCACTGATCATCTCGAGGTAAATGACATTGAACTTAATGTGGAGGTAATAAGTGGTGGAACTTCAAGTGCCGATCAACATACAAATTTTCCTCTCCTTGCATCAACCTCTTAACCTGAAAATACACAAAGCCAACCATCAAATGAATGTAGTGAGGAAGAGGATGGGAAGGCTAAATTAAAGTCTGAAGCATGGGTTCATTTTGATAGGAAGATATTTAATGGGATATGGAAGGCAATATGTAATTATTGTGGAAAACGGTTAGGAGGTGATACAAGGAATGGGACATCTCATTTGAAAGCACATACAAAAGGTTGTCCATTCAAGCGTCAAGAAAGGGCATCGGTCAATCATTGTTAAATCCTAACAAGAAAAGGGATAGAATTGAATTAGGACATTGGAATTTTGATTCTCAAGTTTCTCGTGATAAATGTGCAAAGATGATAATTCTACACGAGTATCCTCTTAGTATTGTTGAGCATCATGGATTTAGGGAGTATTCACATTCATTACAACCAATATGGAAGCCTATTTCTCGAGCAACAATTAAGAGAGACATTATAAAGATTTATGATGTTGAGAAAAAAAATGATGGATATGTTGGAGAACAACAAAAGTCGTGTTGCAATCACGAGTGATATGTGGAAGTCTGGAAATCAAAACAAAGGGTTCATGGCTGTAACTTGTCATTTCATCGATGACAATTGGTATTTGCATAGTAAAATAATAAGGTAAGTTTTAAGTTTATGGTTGAAATTTATACATTTATTAAATATTTTTTTAGAGATTTGATATATTAAATGATTGTATATAACAATAATATTGTTATTATATAATTTTTTGTAGGTTTATATATGTTCCTGCTCCACACAATGCTGCAGTTATTGGTCAAGAATTAATGAGTTGCTTTTTGGATTGGAACATCGATCGTAAGATTTCAACCTTAACTTTAGATAATTGTTCTACTAATGATTCAATGCTACGATCAGTTAGATTCATTAGATAGAACAAGCGTTATTCTATGGAGATATTTTTCACATGCGTTGTCTTTGCTCACGTATTAAATTTGGTAGTGAAAGATGGATTAAATCTAATTTCTCAATGCATTGTCAAAGTTAGAGATAGTGTTGCATATTGACCTGACACAAAAGAGAGAGAAAAATTTAAAAAGATTGCATCTCAAGAGATGAAGTCTTCTTGTAAGAAATTTATCTCTTGATTGTCAAACTTCGTTGGAACTCTACTTTTTAATGCTTAAAAATGCATTATTTTATGAGAAAGTGTTTCCTCGTTTAAAACAATTGGATAAAATTATAATAATTTTCTGATGTATTGGATTGGAAAATGGCAAAGTACAATTTGTGATAAGTTAGAAGTATTTTATAAGATTCTTGAATTGATTTACGGTTCAACTATCCACCATAAACATGTTATTTCCTCATATTTGTGACATCAAATTGTCATTATATAATTGGATTAATGATGAGGATGATTTGGTGAAGGAATGGCGTCGAAACATGCTTGTAAAATTTGATAAGTATTGGCAAGAAGTTAATATTGTCATGGCTATAAGAGTTGTTTTGGATCCTAGATTTAAGATGAATTATCTCGAATTCTATTTTCCAAGAATATATAAAGAGAATGCCATTTTTGAAATTGAAAAGGTGAGAACAAAATGTTATGATTTGATAAATATGTATCGAACTAAACGAATTTTTGAAGAGAGTCGACAAATGGAATTTTCAACACGTTCCATTACATCTCAAAGTTCAAAAGGTACTAGTGTTCTTAATCCTAATGGTATAAATGAGTATAAACAATGGAAATTAATGCAAAATAAAGCTGGAACTTTGAAATCTGAGTTAGACTCTTATTTAGAGGAGGCTGATGTAGAAATTTCGGATGAAGAGTTTGATATATTGTCTTCGTGGAAGTGTAATAAACACAAGTATCCAATAATGCATGATATGGCTAGAGATATCTTGGCTATTCTGGTCACCACGGTTGCTTCAGAATCTGCATTTAGTACAAGTGGTAGAATAGTGAGCAAACATCGTAGTAGACTCAAAGAAAACACATTGGAAGCTTTGATGTGTACTCAAGATTGGTTATGGGCTAATATTCATAAACAAGGTATAAGTTTATATTTTTAATACTTGTACATATTATATTTTATTAACACTTGTTTTATGTATTATATATTAATTATTTATTCAAATGTTTTATAATTTATTCGGATATATGTTATCTCCTGGTTCATCACTTCTACTATTAATATTGAGAAGATGATGTTGAGGTAAAAAATTAACAATATTTATTAATCAATTTATTCTTTTGGTTTATAAACGTGATTTTATATGTTTGATTTTTTTCGGGAAAGCAGCGTTACATTTGATGAATAATTAGAAGAAAGAAGTTTTGATTTATTGTAATTGAAGTTTTCTTAAATTTATTTAATTAGATTTCAATATTTGTATTAGTTTATAATATTTTATTTATATCTTGTATTTTTTGTTGATATTTATTTCATCTTATCAAAATTCATAGAAATATATATTGTTAAATGGTGATTTTTTTATCATAAACTCAAAATAACATATTTAAATTGAGATAATAAATTCAATATCAACAATTTTTTTAGTTGGATTGTATTGCTAAAAAGAGTAATAGGATTTTGAAAAACGAATTTTTTTATAATAAGCATCCCCGAGCGGTAACCGCTGGTAAAAGCGTCACGGCTAGCAACGGTTTTCGGGCGGTTTCGGGGAAAGATTTTATAATTCGGTTCGGGGACGGTTATATTCAAATCCGTCCCCGCCCGTCCCCGTGCCCATCCCTGACTCGTGCTACAACTCGAAATATTATTCCTTTTGATCCAGAGATTGAAAGAACTTTTAGATCACAAAGAAAGAAGAAATTATTAGCCATGGTTGAAGGAGAACAGAATGCACAATCACACACCTTGAAGGATTATGTAAGGCCAATTGTGAATGAAAATTACTCAGGTGTAAGACGCCAGACCATTAGTGCCAATTTAGTGGATCACCACTTGATGGTCCCAATATTCATTTGGTGATTTTTTTGGAGATTTTTCACATCGTAAAGATGAATGGTGTTACTGAAGACACCATTAGACTAAGATTATTTTCTTTTTCATTGGGCGACAAAGCTAAAGGTTGGCTACAATCTCTACAATAGGAAAGCATCACTAGTTAGGAGGACATGACAAAAATATTTATTGCTAAATTCTTTCCACCTACAAAAATAGCCCAACTTAGGAGTGAGATTGATCAATTCAGGCAAAATGATTTTGAGACACTCTATGAAGCATGAGAAAGGTATAAAGATTTGATTCGACGTTATTCTCAACATGGATTGTCAAATTGGTTGCAAGTTCAGATGTTCTATAATGGGTTAAATGGGAAAACTAGAACCATAGTTGATGCTACTTCTAGTAAAACTTTGATGTCAAAGACAATTAAGGGTGCTACTTCTCTTTTGGAAGAAATGGTCTCAAATAACTATCAATGACAACCTGAAAGATCTATGGCTAAGAAATTTACTGGGATTCATGAATTGGAGCCGTTTGCTACCCTTTTATCTCAAGTTGCATCTCTATCTTATTAGGTTCTAGCCTTGATAACCCAAAGAATACCTCAAAGTGTAGAATATGTTACAGCTTGAAGTATTACAGTTTCGATGAATTAAGCATGTCAATAACAAGTTCAATACATCAACAACCAAAACTACAGCTATCGTGGTAATCTTATGCCAAATAACTACCATCCAGGGCTTTGAAATCATGAGAATTTTTCTTATGGAAACAAAAATAATGTGCTCCAACCTCCTCCAAGGTTAGATATTCAACCAAGCGAGAAGAAGATGTCACTTGAGGATGCCATGGTTTCCTTTGTTGATGAGACCAAAGTAAGGTTTAAAAAGAGTGATTCACAGCTGGATAACATTGCGACCCATTATAGCAATATGGGAGCCATTATGAAAAATATTGAGTGTAAATTAGGCAACTAGCCACGACCATCAATGCTCAACAAAGATGAACTTTTCCCAGCAATACATAAGTGAATCCAAAGGAACATTGCAAGACTATTACACTTAGGAGTGAAAGAGAAATTGAGAGGTCACCATCAAAGGAAAACGAGTCCACCCCTACTGCTCCAAATAATGGCCAAAGCAATAATAAAGTATAAGAAGAGGAGATTGTTGATAATACATAAGAGAGACTAACATGCCTCCATGAATCATTTTCTAACAATCCTCATATTCTCTCTACTCCACTTCCTTATCCTCAACGCTTTCAAAAACAAAAATTAGATAAGCAATTTTTCTAAGTTTTGGATCTTTTTAAGAAAATTCACATAAATATTCTTTTTATAGATGCCTTGGACAAAATGTCAAATTATTCCAAATTCTTGAAGGACATCATTTCCTAGAAGAGAAGGTTAAAGGAGATCGAAATAGTGAATCTTTCTGAAGAATGAAGTGCCATTCTTCAAAAGAAATTACCTCAAAAATTAAAAGATCTAGGGAGTTTTACTTTACCTTGCACTATTGGGAATTAATTTTTTTGATAAATTTTTATGTGATCTTGTTGCTAGCATTAATCGTATACCACTTTCTATTTATAGGAAATTAGGACTTGGAGAGATTAAACAAAAAACTATTCTTTACAACTAGAAGATTGATCCATCAAGTATCCATGTGGAATCATAGAAGATGTATTGGTAAGGTGGATAAATTTATTTTTCCTGCTAATATTTTGGTGTTAAATATGGATGAATACCAAGATATCCCACTAATTCTTGACTAACCATTTCTTGGCTACGGGAAGGGCTTTAATGGATGTTCAAAAGGGTGAGTTAACATTGAGAGTGAACAAGGAAGTGGTTACGTTTAACATCGATCTACGAAGCCATGGGATTTCTAGAAAATCCAAGCACTTTCTTTCAGGTAGATATCATTGAACAATGTGAAGTTTCACCTTTCGAGATGATATGCCAGCCGATCATCTAGAACGATGTATCACCACTTCATCTCATGCTTACGATTTTATTAACTCTACTATTTTTTAATCTAATTTACCTTTTATTAGTGAAGAATTTATCTACTATGTATTTTCCTTGGAAGCATTGTAGCATATTACATCATTTAGCAAAGAAGTGGAGAGGCTAGAGTCGATGATAGCTAAGACAAATTATGTAATATCTTTAGAAAAAAGTGCAACAAACTACAACTCCATAATTGAAGTAATTGCTTGAGCATCTTTGCTATGCATTCTTAGGTGATAGTTACACCTTTTAAGTGATTTTTGTGGCATCACTTACACCTAACGAAGAAGAGGAATAGTTGTTGTGTGGGTTAAGGGAGCATAAAATAGCCTTAGCATAGACTATCTTTGACACAAAGGTATAAGTTCTTCCATTTGCATGCACAAGATTCTAATGGAAGAATTTTAAAAACCATCAATTGAGCCTTAAAGAAGATTAAATCCAGCAATGAAAGAATTTATGAGAGTTAAAATTTTAAAGCTCTTCAATGTTGGAATTATTTATGCTATTTCAAAAAGTTCATGGGTAAGTCTAGTGAGGTTGTACCAAAAAAGGGTGGAATAATGGTGGTGAAAATGAAAACGATGAACATATTCCTACAAGAACAGTCATGGGTTAACGTGTATTTATGGATTACCACAAGTTGAACAAAGCAACAAAGAAGTATCATTTTCCACTTCCATTCATTAATCAAATGTTAGATCAATTGGCCGGATATCCCTATTATTGCTTCTTAGATGGTTATTCGGGGTATAACCATATTTCTATAACGCCCAAATATTAAGAGGAAACTACATTCACATACCCCTACGAAACATTTGATTTTTGAAGGATGCCCTTTCGATTGTGCAATGCCCCAACAACATTTCAACATTGTATGATGGCTATTTTTTCTGATATTGTGGAAAATATAATGAAAATTTTCATGGATGATTTTTTGTTTTTTGGGACATCTTTTGAAAATTGTTTGCATAATTTAGCTCTTGTTTTGTAGAGATGTGAAGATAAAAATCTTGTCCTAAATTAAGAGAAGTGCAATTTCATGGTTCAAGAAAGGATCATGCTTGGCCATAGAGTGTCATCTAAAGGAATTGGGGTTAATCAAGCTAAAATTGCAACCATAGAAAAACTACCACCTCAAAAGAATGTGAAAGGAATTAGAAGCTTTTTGGGACATGTGGGATTTTATAGAAGATTTATAAATGATTTTTTTAAACTCTATAAACCTTTATGTAATCTTCTTGAGAAAAATTCTACATTTGACTTTGATGATGTTTATTTGAAGTCATGTGTGATACAAGCGACTTTGCAATTGGAGTAGTGTTAGGAAAAAAAGTGAGACAAACTATTTAGGGCCATAAACTATGCAAGCTAGACATTGAATAAAACCCAATTGAATTATAAAAAAATTGAGAAGGAGATGCTTGCTGTGATGTTTTATTGTGACAAATTTTGGTCTTACCTCATTGGTACAAAGGTGTTAGTGTTCATTGATCATGTAACACTTGGTTATTTGTTTGGAAAGAAAAATGGTAAGCTTAGGTTGATTCGTTGGATCCTTCTTATTTTTCAAGAATTTGATTTGAAAGTTCAAGATAAGAAAGGAAGTGAAAATTTAGTTGCTGACCATCTCTCTTGGTTGGAGCAAGAGGAAGTAAAACCAGATTTAGTGATCCAAGAATAATTCCTTGATGAGCAGTTGTTTGCATATGATGTCAAACTTCCTTGGTATGCTGATATTATAAACTACCTTGTTTGTAGGGTATTGCCACCAGATCCTACTTACCACTAAGAAGTTTTTACATGACGTGAAATATTATCTTTGGGATAAGCCTTTACTTTTCAAAAGATTCCCTATTCAAATCATTGAAAGATGTGTGCCTAAAGAGGAGATGCAAGCCATTCTCCATCATTTCTATTCCTCATCATATGGAGGAAATTTTGGAGTAACACGAACAATGGATAAGGTACTTCAAAGTGATTTCTTTTGGCCTTCTATTTTTTATGATAGTTATACTTTGGTGAAAACTTGTGATCAATGCCTATGTATAGGATATATTTCAAAGCTTCAAGAGCTACCATCGAAAAATATCTTAGAGGTTAACTTTTAATCTTATCTCTAAGTCTACCTATGGTATTATTTATTTGTGAGATTACAGGCCTTTTTAAAGCCTATCTCATATTGGAAAATGTAGTCCAATTAGGGAATTGGTGTACGTGGACATGAGGATGGACTAGCAAAACATAAAGCACTAATTGGGAACTCAAAGTGAGGCTTAAGGCAAAAGATGCGGTGTGATTTCTTGGCCTATAGCTCAGGCCTATCTGATTGATCATGTCTACATCTGGACATGTCCTTGTCCTATCAACTATGCGCTTATCTAGTTGGCCATACACTATCTGGCTAACCATAACTTATCTAGCCATATTCCATCTGACTGGATGGTTATTTAGTTCGTGATCCATATGTCCACTTGGTTGGATGGCTTGTGGTTAGATGTTCAACTATCTTTACTTGCTTGCTTGTGCCCTTGTTTTTTGTCTTATACTTTCATGTTTTCATGAAATTTTTCTAAGTTGGGGTTATTCATTTGACCATATGTTACTTGATAGAGACCCCTAATTTATCAACCCCTTACTTGAAATTCTTGAAAGTATTAAGTGGTCCAAGCATTAGATATTTCTTAACTTAGAAAAATACTTAGTCTTGAATTGATGAATTATCCCATCCCATTGGAGTGTCGATGCATGTAATATTTTCCATGGTGTTTCATCAATGCTTTTTCAAAGACCTATGGTCCTTTTATCTAAATTCAAAAAACTTAAGTTTGCATTTTGTTAGGATGCAAGTACCTGAAACGATTCCTAAACCTAGAGGCGTGGTATTCAAGCCAAGGTTGCTCTTTCAAGGCTTATAGCTAATTAAGGGGTAATAAAGAACTTATTAAGATGCTCAATATGTTAATTGTAGTTTGGAGTATAGAGCCTATGGTTAGAGTGCATATTCGTAACATAACGTGCCCAAGATTTTATGGATTGTTTGGTGGTGTTTTCCCTAAAAGTGCAGAGCTCACATGTTATAATTTTTTTTAATCCTGACCTTACATGAGTCTAGTCTATGTGGGTGCACTGAGGGCCTCTTTTACTCCTCATATTCTAGGAAGTAGGAGTGTATTAAGGGCCCTTTGGACTCTTTAGAGTTAAGGTTGCTAAATCCCATCATTAATTTGCTTATGGAATTTTATGTCAAGTCGAATCCTCCGAGTGTAGACTTGACAACTTTAAATAGTCATATATGGCCTAAGTGGTCCATTTGTTTAATGAAAATTTTAAACTAGATATGAACTTGAAAAAAAATTGAATGTTCAGCCATGTCAAGACTTTTTATTCAACTGAATGTTGCAACAATATAAATTATAAAATTTAAAGAAACTAGTTTGAGAAGCATTGTCAATTTTTAGCTTCATGGCACCTTACTTTTGTCCCATCTAGATTCCCAAAGCATAGTATTCCCTTGCTACCTTCTGTTCTCCAAACATAACTCATGTTACCATATTTGTTGGGAAATTGAGGGCGAGATAATAAGTTGAAGCTATAACCTAGGATGTATGAAGAAATTATCTTCCTAGAATGCCATTGTATGAAGATAGGCAATCAATAATGAGATAATCTATCATAATTGTTCTTGTGTTGGTGCCATATCCACCTATGACTAGCAATGTTACACTACTTTATGGGATGATTGGAATTCTAAAGAACCCTACCAAAGGGTTGGTTACAAGCTTATGGGATTAGGATAACTTCAGTTTTTTCTAGGCTTCAAAGAACATAATGTCAGCTGAGTTACCAGTGTCAATCAATATTTAATGTAGATTGATGTTGGCCACAGGATGGGTAACAACCAAGGCATCAACATGGGTCATTAATTAGCCTATGTGATTCCCTTTCTTAGAGTGTTATGTATGTGCCCATTAGTTTTGGGACTTTACATGAGTTGGATGTGGAGGTAACCTATAGGGCCTATTGCATCAATTGACCTCTCGAATATGTGCATTCTATGCAATATTTGTATCATCCCTAATAGGGCCTCCCATTTTAGGTCTGACCTCTTGGACTTCCAATTTTTAAACTATTTTCTTTCTTTAGGAGAAGATGCTTGTCGAGGTGGATATTGTTGTTATAGCCTTAAGTTGTTCAAAAATTATTCTAGGTGCCCTTTTTGATCAAATACTCAATTTCCTTTTTGAGCTCTCGACATTTCTCAGTTAAATAGCTGGTATCTTTGTGGAATTTGTTGTATCGAAACTTGTCACAATTAGATTATTTGAGTTCTTGGGCCATTGTAGCATGTATTAACTTTCAACTTTCAACTTTCATCAACATAGCCTCTCTTGTTGTGTTAAGAGGGGTATAAGCCTAGAAAACTTGCCCATGATGGATGGAATTATTTTCCTATGACTTCTTGTCTTTTTTTTTGGTTAAGCTTGAACCTTTTATTTTCACTAGTATGGACTCATCTCTACCTCTACGTTTCTTTTCATTGTCCACTTTTCTAGGGCATTCATGATTTTTTTTCTATTGTTGACCGTGTCCTCCACGTTTATGTACATGTTGACTAGTTCGATAGCCTTAGCATAAGTTATGAGGACAACTTTTTCTATGTCCCTCTATAAGGCTTCATGAAAGAAGGCCTGGTGCAAAGCCACGATGGCCACTGAATTTGGGAAATCTGCCACTTGTTTCTTTTTTGAGTCGAATCCATAAAATACATATTTCAAGGACTTCTCCCTTCCTTGATATAGAGTCATTATGTGTGCTAAGCTCTTTAGCCTTTTCTTCTTGGATGAGAAGTGTGAGCAAACTTGCTTCCCAAATTTTGAGAAGGAATTGATAGTGTTAGTCTTGAGTGTATGGTACCAAGTTTTGGCCTTATCCATCAATGTTAGTTGGGCATAGGGATCCATCCATCCCTTGAAGTTTTCAAGGTATTATATAGGGTCTTTAGTGTCATCATATGTGTCAGTGTTAGGCATCTTAATTTTTTCTGAAAATGGGATGGCTATGATCTCTGGCATGGTCAAAGACACAAAAGAGAATGCAAAGTTTAGAAGTCTACCTTAGTTCAACCTCTATTTCGCTTCTTGTAACCATTCGGGGAGTCGGTCAATGGTTGGACAAAGTTTAATTGGTACATCATTTAAGTGATGATTTCTGTGGCATCCATTAGCTACTAAGGTTGCATGATCAACATGGATAGCTTGAACAAAGTGACCCCAACTATGAGCCTCAAAATGGTTGTGTAGATCATGATGGATAGAAGCTATTCGAGTTGGTCTCAATCAATCCAAGATGGAAGGCTTGAGAAATAATGCATGGGCATTCATGACTAGTCAGCTTTGGATGGTCCAAGGAGGCTTCTAGTCAACCCCAGGACTTGAATCCTATTTGTGGTCAGTCACGTTAGTAATTAGACCTTGTCTAGCTATAGATTTGACCTTATACATTCTTGGTATTGAAGGATGACATAAAGATGCCTTCTAGGGTGGGGACTGATTCATGAGCTAGTTGTTCTAGTAAGCACTCAAGGATGATTTAGAGTGTATTTTTCATCATGTATCGATGAACTTCAGCTCAGTCTCTCCTTTTTTGGGTCGAGTAGGCACGTTTTGAGCAAGCAAACACAGTTACAAGCTTTGCAGCGTTGGTAGGTCGTAGGAGAACTAGAAGGACTAGTGGATAGGTAGCTGGTTAGATCTTATAATTATTAGTTGAGGTCTGAGCATTGAAACTAATTGATTATTTCATTGTTCATCTTAAAAGAAAAGATGATTAAATATGGTAGACTTTGTAAATCAGATGAATGGAAGGCCTTATCTTAGAAAACATTTTAGCATGTCGATCCCTTTCCAAAGATCTATATGGTTTTTTTCTAAAAGAAAACTTGGAGAACATTTATAAATGTCTTAAAAATTTGATTTTTCAATCTAATAAAACACACTATTTTTTTTACAAAAAAGTGAGAGATGATTATAACAATTTTTATTAATATAAGATAGAACTATTCTTCATAAATTTCTTAGATAGAGAAAGATGATGGCTTTTAACCTTCTAATTTTTAAATTAGTAAATAGATTTTTAAATGTCACAAATGTCACAATTATTTGTCATGTGTATTAAATTACAATTAAAAAAAATATTAATAAACATTAAAATACAATATATATATATATATATATATATACAAATTTACGAGTCAACTAACTTATTTGATTAATGGAGGAAGCAAATCATATTAATTGAATGTGCTCTGTGATAATTCACGAGCCTTCTTCTAAAAGTATCTGAAGAAGCAATCACATGGTCAGTACGTTGAGTTAAAAAAGGTGATGTGTATGAATCTCTCATTTATTGGTGGAGTTGCATAATTACTATAGAATTTTACTCGAAAGGTCCATCACAATCAGATGAAATGACTTAAAAACTGTAGCTCTGTTAAAAAAAATTATTTAGGATAAAAATGTATCCTTCTTTTTAAAGCCGATAGCTATCTATTTAAAAATAATAAAAATTAATAATTATCTACTATTTCACTCGTAACATAAAAAATACTTTTTAAATGTAAATTTATATATAAAAAGTTATTAAATATAATAATTATTTATTAATTAAAACAATACGATTTAATTTTTTTAAGTTTTCATTATGTGTCTAATTTCTTGATATACAATAAATTATTATAAATAAAATTTTTAATAAAAATTATTTATTTAAAATATGAAATAAATTTCAAATAATCTATAATAATATTAAGTATTTTTTATTTATTTATTGAAATATTATTGAGTATGGGTAAACGTAGGTTAATTCCTACACAAAGTTATCCATCCACCTTGTGACTGTGTTATCTGTTTCTTCTTAAAAAAATAAGACAGATTATTCCAACAATTTATAATTTTATTTTAAATAACTGTGTAACCTGTATTTACGTGTATATATATTATATATAAAATTATAAATTACAGTTTATAAATTTTTAGATAAAATTATGTATATATTTTAAATCAATGATTAGTTTTCCCTTATATATTATATAATTAATTTAAAAAATTATTTTTTATTAATTAAATAATAAATTATTAATATTAAAAATATTGCTAATTATCTATTAATACATTATAATTATTTATTTTAAGTAATATTTTTTAACATATATCTCTTATTTAAATTTATTAAATATTCAAAAAAAAAAATTATTTGGTGTACTAAAATACCATATGACTTCTCAGTAACAAAAATAAATAAATCTTTTTATTTGTTATTATATATAAAGGTTTAAAATGTCAATTACAATTTTATTCTTTTACTTTTTCATATTTAATAGTTCAATACAAATTTGAAAATTATTTTACTTTTTAATATTTAATAGTTCAATACAAATTTGAAAATTATTTTAATTTTTCATATTTAATAGTTCAATACAAATTTGAAAATTAAATTAACTTTTATTGTACAGTCAAAATTAAACGTATAAAAAAATTTATTTTTAAAATTACGGAGTGCTTTCATTTTTAAAGTTTAACTATTCAATCTATTGTTTTTAAATTTATACTGAAATTATTAAATATGAAAAGTTATAAAAAATTTATTAATGAACTAAAGTGTTAAGAGTGATAAAGTTAATAAATAAAAGTTATAACTCTTATAAAGTTTTTAACAAAATTGTACATATATTTTAAAATAATAATGATTATTATATTTTTATTTTTTAATTATTTAAGTAATAAATTTTTAGCCGTTAAAATATTCATAATTATATAATTAATTATTTTTTTATAAAATATTATTTATCTTAAATAATATTAATAATTATAATTTTTTTAGTTCAATTATCTTAATATAATTTTTTATTAATTAAATAATAAATTGATAGTTTTATAGATTATAATATATTTATTTTTTATAATATTATTTATATTAAGTAATATAAAAAATATAATTAATTGTTTTAAATAATATTGTAAATTTATATAACATATTTAAAGAAAAATTAACGTATTGATTATATATAATAATATTTTAATATAAATTTTAATTTTTGAGACAGTCAGTGTACAGAGTGAACAGGCTTAACTGCAAAAGTTAAACGGTAATGAGAAAATTCTGCACCAATGTTTTTTCCTGTTAGGTGAAAAACCTTATAAAGTCAACTTAAATTTAAACCCTCTCTCTTTTTAGAACGCCATTTCTATCCCATAGGCACGTCTCGTACTTTCTTTCAGTTTTTCAAATTTTTTATATCACTGATTTACTAATATAATTTTATTTTTAATTATATATTTTAAAAATTAACAAAAATCAACTTATTAAAACTAATAATTATAGAAATAATATTCATTATATCTAATTCATATACATTTTACTTTTAAAAAAAGTCACTAAAAATATTTTATTTTAAACATCGTTTAATAGATATCGTTTAAATTACATTATAATCATTTGATCTCGTTTAATGTTAAACTAAATACAATTGTACCATTTTTAAATTAATTATTATTTTTTATTGATATAAATTTTAAATATATTATTTTAATAAATTTTTTTTTAAAATAATATTAAAAATACATATACTTTATATTTTTAAACATATAAAAAAATATTTTTTATATTTAAAAAATAATATTAAAAATATATATACATTATATTTTTAAAAATATAAAAAAATATTTTTTTTATAAAGAAATTTATACTGTGTAATTCAACTTTTGATTGCTACGAGACAAATCTTCTATTTATTTTTTTAATTTAATGGGTTTTATGTTTCGTTACTCTATAACGCATTAATATATATTACTAATTTATAATAAATACAAACAATATAGAAATTATCAGTTGATTATAATTATAAGAATAGAACTGAATATAAACTAAAAATTATCACATCATTTACAAATTATTACCCACTAAAAATATTATTTATGACATTATTTTAGTACGAGAAAGAGAGTTGTATTTTTTTATTTCATAAATTAAATATATTTATTATTTATTATTATATTTATAAATAATTTAATCAATTTTGATTATTTTAATTACTTTTTTTTCTATTTTTTTAAAAATTTTTGAGACATATTTATCTTTAAACATCTATCAAATTTTACTAGTTTGGTCCAATTAGATTCAACTAAAGCTTTTTATTAAAAATCTAAAAAATAAAAATTCATAAAAAATAACTAAATTAATTAAAAATACAACGATTAAAATGTATCAATTATAATTATAAGAAATATGATAAATATATTCAATTTATTAAAATAAAATTATAAAATCATGATACTTTGTCTTTTGAAAGTTTATCAATATGATTTTTTTCTTTTTTCTGTAACATCTCCTTTATATTTAAAATTTTAATTAGTCTATATTTAAATATTAGGTTGAAATTGCATAGTAACAATTATATTTAACGTGTGTATCTATATATATATATATATATATATATATATTGTTTTTCAAACAATAACCTTCAAAAACTTTACATCAAATTTTAACACATCTAAAATAAAATATGAAAAGTTAGAATACCAGCTCATGATTCCAAGTAGATTCAAAGCATGTTATGCTAATCCATGATCTACAAAATTAATAGTTCTACAACAAAACTGAAAATAAAAACTCCTACCTTGTCTCAACTTCCAAATCCCATTAACTAAAATACTTTGAGGAGCTAAACAAACACCCTACTAATTAATTAAACCAACGACTTATAAAGAACCAGACTCGATCAAAGCAAATCTTTCGGTTCCTTTCCACAGCAAACTTAACAATCAGAACTAAGGCTTATAAATCAGCACATAAAAATGATATCATATCGTTAACTAAGTCACCATTAACTACATTACTAACAATCACACCTAAACCAGCCTTATACATCTCTCTTTCAAGGCCAGCATCAATGTTTATTTTAATCCTCCCACTTATTGCTCACAATAGTAAACTGTGGCAACTTTACACTCAACATTTAATCTTTGTTCAAATAGAGAATTTTAAGAAACTCATCAGTTAACATATATATTGACCCATATGAGAATTGCATTAGTATTCCTTCTAACCTTACCATGGATCACCTCATTGTAATTACACCAGATATATACTAAGTTAGATAATAAAAATGGTTAGCCTCTTGATTTGAGCATAAATCCCTGGTAGTGTTCCAAATATTAGTGAAATCCATATTAATTACTAGCTCTTTTATACAAATTGTGGAAAATTGATAGTTTTTAAACCTCCTCAGCATTACTATAATTCCATAAAGCATGTGTGATATCTTCAAAACTGTTATTATACAATCTGCACCAAGAAAACTACACAATGTTTTTCTTGCATAGTTGAGCATAAGTTGAAAAAATTCCATTACAAATCTTCCATACGAAAACCTTAAATTTATTTGAAACATTAAGTCTTCATAGCCATTTTCACCAAGTTTGTTGGTCCATGTTACTGCAACCTGTGTTATAAAGCTCCTTAATTTAAGGAGCAAACATGGAGCAAAACATGGAGCAAAACATGGAGCAAAACAAGGAGCAAAACATGGAGCAATTCATAGAGCAAAACAAGGAGCAAAACATGGAGCAATTCATGGAGCAAAACAAGGAGCTTAATTCAAGGAGCAATTTAAGGAACCATTAATTTAAGGAGTAATTCAAGGAGTGAATTTTCCTATAAATAGATGTGTAATTGTAATGAATTAATCATCCAAAGTGTTCATTCAATTGAGAGAAAAGCTTAGAGAGAAAAGTTTTGTGAGAGAAAATTGAGAGTAATTTTCTTGGGTGTAATTGGGTTGTGAGTTGGCAGTGTTGTAAACCTTGTGTAATTTCTCCCTTTCGTTAAAAGATCTGCTGCAGGTCAGGAGACGTAAGCAAGATTGGCCAGAACTCCGTTATCAAATTTTGTGTGTTATTTTTCTATTCTTGCTTTCTCGCCATCGGCTTATCGGGAATTTGCGTTATTTCCCACGACAAGCGGTATCGAGCCGGTACATGATTTCTGTCAATTTTACGCAGAAATAATAGAAACTTGATCGAGGAAGTCGATTTTAGTGGGAGCAATAGACGCGGATGAAGGAAGGGTGAAACTCGAGAGAAATTTGATGGCACGATTTCGGGTTTTGGAAAATGCGGATAGAGGATTATACGTATCAAAGAAATCTATATCAACCTCTCTCGGGAAGAAGCGGAGGGTACATGAAGGAAGAAGATTGGAATCTTACAGGCAGACAAGCCCTCGAGTTATTCGATTGACGTTATCCAGTAATGTTGCTTTTAACATGAAAGGAAAAGACCACAGGCGGGTCTTATGTTTCTCTCGATATGTATGAGAAGCGTGAGCCTCGAAACAAAGTGCACTTGATGAGGCGCATTGTTCAATTGCGGATGGTGAAGGTGCATCGGTAGCTCGACATCTCAATGAACTCGACACGATTACAACCCGATTGAGTTCGGTGGAAATAATGGTCGATGAAGAAGTACGGCGTTGATACTTTTGTCTTCTACCACGGAAAGGCCGGAGATACTCTTGTCACGCATGTGAGTAGCTCGTCGGGAAGCGAATAAGTTGAAATTTGACGATGTTCGTGATTTGGTTCTCGGTGAAGAGATCCGACGTAGAGGCAATTGAATCGTCGGCCCTCTTCGGGTTTTGCATACGAGTCGAAGGGAAGAAATTCAACCAAAGGAAATGGACGTGGTGGGCCGACTACAGAGGTAGATCAAAGACGGAGGTCGAATCCGGGAATCCTAATAATTCCCCTTGGCTAGAGACTATCGAGTGTTGGAATTGTGGAAGAACCGGGCATTACAAAAATCGGTGCAAGAGTGCACCGAAGGACAAACAAGTGAAGGCGGAGGCAAATGTTACTTCCCCTCGGGAGGAGACGATGCATTGATATGCTCTTGAGAGCAAGGGAAGAATCTTGGGTGTTAGACTGCGGAGCATCGTTCCATTGCTACTTCACAAAAAGAATTCTTGAGAAATATGTCCCAGGAAACCTTGGAAAGGTATATCTTGGTGATGATCGACCGTGTGCTATTATTGGCAAGGTGTAGTGAAGATTAAGTTGAACGGTCTGTTTGGGAGCGAAGGATGCTCGGGCGTATTCCCCGATCTCGGGAAGGAACTTAATCTCGGTGGGGCGATTGGCCGGTGAAGGCTACACTACAATCTTCCATGGTGATGATTGGAAGATTTTGGGTGCGGTGTACGGTTGCTCGAGGCAAGAAAAGTGGCACTTTCTTTACATGGAGGGCACGTTGTTCAATTACGGTTACGTGAAGCAATGAAACACCAAATCTATGGCACCGGAGACTAGGCCATATGAGTGAGAAGGGGATGAAGATTATGCACTCGAAGGAAAACTTCGGTACGGTCCACGGAGATAGACATGTGCGAAGATTGCATACTTGGAAAGCAAAAGAGAGTCGACTTTCGGACAAGTTGCGAGAATCCCAAAGAAGGAAAGGCTAGAGCTTATTCAACTCGATGTTTGGGACCAACGGCCGTCTCGTATTGGTGGGAAACACTACTTCGTGACTTTCATCGATGATCACTCTCGGAAGGTATGGGTTTACTTTCTAAAGCGTAAGTCTGAAGTATTTGAGGCTTTCAAAAGATGGAAAGATATGGTGGAAAATGAGACGGGTTTAAAGATCAAAAGCTCGAGCGATAATGGTGGTGAATATGAAGACAGAGATTCAAAAATTTACTGCTATGAGCACGGAATTAGAATGGAAAGAGCGTACCGGGCACGCCTCGACACAATGGTGTAGGCGGGCGTATGAGCCGAAACGTTGACGAGAAAGAGCCGAAGCATTCGTATACGCGATCCAGTCTCAAGAAGCAATTCTGGGCGAAGCGATCGACACGTGACTTACTTGATCAGCAGAGGCCCGTCTCGTTCCATTAGGACGTAGAATACCGGAGGAGGTATGGAGCGGAAAAGAGGTGAAACTATCACACATCTAAAAGTTTTCGGTTGTGTAGCATTTGTGCATACGGTGATCAAGGCGAGGAATAGCTTGATCCCCAAGAAATGCACGTTCATTGGCTATGGTGAGGATGAGTTTGGCTACCGCATTTGGGATGACGAAAAGAGAAGAAAGTTATCGTAAACGAGAGATGTGATTTTCAACGAAAGGGTGATGTATAAGGACATGCATAAAATAGACGCCAATGACTCGAGGAGCGAGAATGAGTCGGTATTTGCGGTCTGAGATGATGTCCCGAGATACTTCATAGCAGAACCAATTGTAACAAGTCCTCGGCCGAGAGGAACTTGTTGGACAAAGCAGTACACATTAGACACACCCATGACCTCGCACTCCGGCTCGCCTTATTGAGAAGGTCTTCCGACCTACGTGTGCCTAACGGAGATACATGAACTATATGTTCTTTGGTGATGGAGGGAGCACGAGATGCTATGATGAAGCTTGTCGGACTCGAGATTCCAACAGTGGGAGCTTCTTATGAAAGAAGAAATGAAATCTCTCAAATCTCGACCAAACATGGGAACTTTGAGTTACCTATGGGAAAGAAGGCAACTTACATAACAAATGGGTGTCTTAGGGTGAAGAGGAGCGTGATGGTTCCAGAGATCTGAAAGCCGCCTAGTTGTCAAAGGGTTTCAACGAAGGAAGGAGTTGACTCTGGCTGACATTTTTGCTCCGTTGTGAAGCTCAATACTATCGGATCGGTATTGAGTATTGTAGCTCATCGAAGATCTTCATCTTGAACGCAGTTGGATGTGGCTTGCATTCCTTCATGGAGATTTAGATGAAGAGATTTACATGTACCGACGGGAAGGTTTCTCGAAAGGGGGAAGAAAGAACATGGTGTGCGGACTTAAGAAGAGTTTGTATGGCACGAAACAAGCCGAGACAATGGTACAAAAAATTTGACCGTACACGAGGAAGGTTTCGAAGTGCAATACGATCATTGTTGCTACTTGAGAGATATAAGTCCGAGTTATATCATTTTACTACTTTATGTTGATGATATGTTAGTAGCGAGGTTGAGATATGGATGATATTAAAAGGTTGAAGACAATTGTCAAAGGAATTTGACATGAAAGACTTGGGTCCACAAAGAAGATTCTTGGAATGAAAATCACAAGAAATAAGAAGAAAGGATCCTTGCAGTTATCTCGGGCGAGTACGTTAATCGTGTTTTGCAAAGATTCGACATGGGCGTGCTGCCGTAGCACACCACTTGGCGGTCATTTTCGCCTATCCAAGGATCGGTCCCCTCGGACGGAAGAAGAGGAGAATTCATGGCTAAGGTTCCTTATGCCTCGACCATTGGAAGTTTAATGTGCGCGATAGTGCATGCGAGACCGGACATTGGCCGTACGGTGGGAGTTGTTAGCGATTTATGTCAAATCCGAGGAAAAACTCATTGGGAAGCGATCAGTGGATTTTGAGGTATCTGCGAGGCACCATGAGAAAAGTGCTTGTACTTTAGTAAAGGAGAGTTAAAAGTACAAGGGTACGTGACGCGGACTTTGGAGGTGAAGTTGATCACGAAGAAGCACCTTAGGGTTATATATTCTTGTTGGAACTACGGTGGTAGTTGGATGTCACAAATACTGGAAAATTGTCACTCTACATCCACTACGGTGAGTATGTGTGATGGCGAAGCTAGTAAAGAGATGATATGGCTTGAGGTTTGTTAATTGGTACAGGATTCAAGCAAGAGAAGAATGTTACTGCGTAGTGATAGTCGAAGTCACGATACAACGTGAAGAATTGACATTTCATTCTAGAGAGCAAAGCATATTGGACTTCGTTATCACTTCGTGAGATCTCTATTGGAAGATGATGTGTTAATACTGGAGAGAAGATTCAAGGAAGCAAAAATCCAATGAGATATGTTAACAAAGGTGGTGACTATTGACAAGTGAAGTTGTGCTCTCGACTTGATTGGTCTACTAAATAACAAAGACTAGAAAGGCTTTGCATTGATCAAGGTGTGAAGACAGATTGAAATCAGTCTTCAAGTGGGAGATTGTTATAAAGCTCCTTAATTTAAGGAGCAAACATGGAGCAAAACATGGAGCAATTCATGGAGCAAAACAAGGAGCAAAACATGGAGCAATTCATGGAGCAAAACAAGGAGCTTAATTCAAGGAGCAATTTAAGGAACCATTAATTTAAGGAGTAATTCAAGGAGTGAATTTTCCTATAAATAGATGTGTAATTGTAATGAATTAATCATCCAAAGTGTTTATTCCAATTGAGAGAAAACCTTAGAGAGAAAAAGTTTTGTGAGAGAAAATTGAGAGTAATTTTCTTGGGTGTAATTGGGTTGTGAGTTGTGAGTGTTGTAAACACACCTTGTGTAATTTCTCCCTTTCGGTAAAAGATCTGTGGTCAGGAGGCGTAAGCAAGATTGGCCGAACTCCGTTATCAAATTTTGTGTGTTATTTTTCTATTCTTGCTTTCTCATAAATCTGGCTTATCGGGAATTTGCGTTATTTCCCAACAACCTGCACCCAAATCATTAAGAGCCTGCAATCCCCCTTTTCGTCAACCAACTAGTAGGTACTTCTGACCCAAAAAAAAAAAAAACCTTTCTTCCCTGTATTAGTTTGTCATCATAATTATTGCTAATCAAAGGTATCTTCAAAATGGCTTCAACATCAAACTCTAAAAAACTTGTACTTAATCAAACTTTTCATTCTTTAACTTAAGTTTCTTTTTTTAAAATTTAGTGTACTTTCTGTAAATTAGACTGAATGTATTAAATTTAAAAATATAATAAACTTTCAATATCTCAAAAAAAAAAAATTAAAATCTACAAAAGTTCAAAAACCAATAATTTTAAGAAATAAAAAATTGTCTGATTTTTAGAGAGTTATAATATTTTCTAGGTGAAACATGACTAGATTCCTACTTTTATAATTTTAGTAAAAAATAAAATTTAACTCTTTTGTTAGTTAAGAGTACAATATTAGTCTCTTTTTAAAAAAAAATACAAGAAGCTCAATGTTGGTGATGTAAGCAAAAATTATTGATCAATTGTCTTATATGCATTGCGCATGATTTAAATAGAAGGGAAATCATGTCATTTGTCACACAAAGTAGGAAGACAAAATAGAGGGAAAAAACTAAAATTATAATCTAAAAGTGGAGAGAGAGAGAGATATATGACTGAAAGACATGATATAAATGTTCATGAATGAGAGAGAAATATTAAAAACAAACAAAAACTAACGTATTATTTAGAACAATTAACAAGTCTAATCAAATTTATACCATTTGTATAAATCTATTAATAAAGTTTGGGGCTGATAATAAAGCTACATTCAAACTTCATATTAGTGCTATAAAACTACAATTTATGTTAACTGATTAACAAAGAATAACGTTTGAGGTACGGGTGGACATTTAAAAAAAGAAAAAAAAGATTAACCGATCTAAGTCTATATGTTCAAACCATGCCTCTACTTTTCTTTTTAAAGACTGGTTGGTTCAATTAGTTCTAAAAATCATGTATACCAACTTAGTAATCTCAATAGTAGGTTTCCAAAATAACAAAATTCATAAAATTGAACAAAATCTATTCTTTTAATACACTGATTTTTTAAATATTTTTTTATTATTTAGTTATATATTATAATTTACATTATTATTAAATTATAATTATATTAAAATTTTATTCAAACAGTAAGTAAAGAAATAAAAATAATTAAAACATGAATTAGAGTATTATCTATATATAAATTATTTAATTCTAATATCGAACATAAATATTAACAAATTCTTTTTGACAAGATATCCTTAATTTAATGTGCATCACTCTGTTAGGTGAATGTTAGTATTTTTTTCTTATGTCAATGAACATATTAATTCACTTTTTTTTTTCAAAAAATTAAGTGTTATACTTTCGTTTCAATAAAAGAAAGCTTTTATATAGGTTTAAAATCGTCGAACCAACTGTCTTTAAACCGATATCTTAGGTTGGCATAAAAATCCCTTAAATTGATCTTGTTAGTTGGTTTGAAAATTGATTCTTGAAATCATAGATTATTTAAAGTTTTGGATTTTTTAAAACAACTAAGGTCGTAAAATGACTTAATAACTAAACTATCCAACTTGTGTCTACCCCAAATTTAAGGACATGTGAGTTGCATGTTACTCAATTAAGCATAATATCCCCATTAGAAATTCATATATCCCTAATCGTCTTGCAAAAACTGAAAACTAGGGCACAAGAAAGGAAAAGGGCAAAAATCTGAGTTACAATTTAAGGAAATTGATTTCTCTTTGAAGGGAAAGAGCATAACACTCTTTGAAGGCGAAGAACAGTCTTTGAAAACTGCGCATTCATGAGGATTATAGTGCATGACGAATTGGGATATAAGATGGATTGATCACCCACCAAATTATAGTATGCAAAATATAATTTAAATATTGTGTTGCTTAATTTCAAAATGATTTGGTGGACATTTTATATTTCATATATGATTATCATTTGAATTAGAATGTTGTGTGTCTTTTTGTATATGGCCCAGTTTAAAATCTAGTTTTTTTGCTATTTATTTTTTCCTGTATATGATTTTTGTCTTGTCAATGATTCATTTTGTACTGCACATGTTTTATGTATGTATATGGGGTATGATTTGTTTGTTTATGTGCAAAAGAAATAATTGCATATAAATTTCATCATTCTATTACTTTTTTTTAACATATATAGTAGTGAAGCAAGTGATGTACCCATATCATTGAATATTTCAATATTTTATTACTTTGTACGTATGTATTTGGACAAAATTGTCCTTGATTGATTTGAATATTTTTGGCAGATGGGGAGGATTCTAGAAAATTTACTTTAGTGGTTCATCAATAGGAAAGTTTGAACATGATAAGAACAGGAAGAAGTACATTGGAAATAAGGTTAATTATACGGACAATTGTGAAAGGTACACAATGTCTTTAAAAGTTTTTCTTAAACTAGAGGCATTGCTGCATCTAAGGACTCTTGTTGAATGGTATTATTTTGTACCTGACATGGATTGTGGGGTTTGGAAAATTGTTTGTGATGGAAGTTTTTTGGCTGCATGTGATCATATGCAATATAGGGCAAAAGATTTCATGTCTAGCTATGCCATAAAACTTTGTCAGGACGAGGATGATGACTTATTAAATCAATTGTAAGTGTACCACCACCCAAACATCAACCAAAAAGAAAGAAAGCAAAGGAACAAGTAGGTCCATCTACATCCCCTAAACCCAAAAATAAATCAAACAGTGAACCTTAAGCCTCAAAAAGAAAGAGAGGAAAATAATATATATATTCAGAATTCCTTGTTAAACCCAAACATGAAACAAACAATGAACCATAAAGACTCTCTTATCTACCCATTCTTGAGCCAACTAATAAACTTGCAGAACCAGTTGGGGCTACATGTGAAATAGTGGGTAATGATAATGATACTTGTGATGTGGGTATTGAGCAAATGGACTTGCATATATATTGAAGTTGAATAACCAGTTGGTGATGAAAGTATTAATACTGTATATGAAACAATGAGTGTTGATAATATACAAGCTGAAAGTTAGGTTGATGGAACATTAGATAATCAAACGCAAGGTGATCATGTAGGTGTCAAAAATGTTATTAATGATAATAGATCTATTGGAAATGTTGCTGATGATGTGGGTAATGAACCATTTGGTAAGAAAGTTACAATGTTAGTGGTAAAATGGTGGGCCATGAAACTGTGGGCGGTCAAGAAGAACATGAGAGTGATTATGATTTCAAAGAGTCTCATTTTGAAGAATATGCAAATGATGATAGTTTATTGGAAGAGTACAAGGATCATAATGCAAAATATGCTAGAGTAAAAGTAGATAATGTTGAGTAAAATTTAAAATACATAACTCTAAATTTACTAATATTTGATTCAAACAAATAAACAAATTACTTGTGTTAAACATACAATAAAATATACTTTAATAACTTTTAAAAAACAACTCACAAATTGAAGATAAATACAAACATTAAAAGAGAAAACTCTCAACTCACACTCAAATTAAGAATACAAAGACTTATTTTTTTAAGGGATAATTAAACCAAATGCAATGTAGGCTATTTATAGTACCCTCACTATACAATCTACACCATAAAATATAAAACCAAGAAATAATTTTAGCCACACAAATATTATCACATTCTACACACAAATATTATCACATTCTATACACTTCTCTTTTCTACATTCTTTTAGATTCTTAAAATAATTTCTTCAATTACTCAATTTATTGAGTTGGTGTTAATTTTCAACACTCCCTTTCAACACCAACTCTCCATGAAGTAAAGCGTTCTTCACATCCATCTGCCACTTTGCATCTGATTCCTTCCAAGTGTTGGGTACGCCTTCTGATTCCACTGGTTATTTTAACCTACTCTTCACTGCTTGTCGCCTAAGGTGTAACCCCATGAAAGATGAACGGTTTGCTTACCAATTACCATTCCATTCAGACTCTCAATTGCATCCTCAACATTTTTTCCTATCGATAAACTGTACAAAACCACATACTTTTCCAACTAGTATTTTTTCATGAATTAACTCACCAAATTGGCCAAATACTTGTTTTAGTCCGTCATAATTGACGTGTGGATCCAAACCACCAATAAAAATTGTTGTATTATTTAGATCATTCTCAACTTGGTTTCCTTGAGTATTAGGGTATGAACCACTCTGTTGTGTGGTAGCAGGCTTCTTGTTGGAAGCATGTCCAACACGCAAGGGCCTAGTAGAACAATATTTCTTATTCATTTATGGCATGGCTCACAATTGTTCGCTCTCATAATCAAACCTAACAAACCCAGCTATCTTTGCAGTAGGACCAATTAACTCACCAAGTAGTTCAAAGAAACGTCACTTGCTAGGTCTTCCACCTGTAGCAATTTTAGCCTTCTTCACAGTATCAATTCGATTCTTACATTGAAAATCAATCTTAGGATTCTTTGAATAGTCCTCTATACTATTCACAATATCAACAACCTCTTTCCAATGCTTTTGCTTGAGATTTCGTCTACTCAGTTCCACATATCTTTCACCCTAAGCATCGATCAACACTGTCGCAACACCTTCACTCCAACAATCCTCTCTTGCACCTCCTCCATTTCCATTTCTCGTTAGTTGTTTTTGTAGGATCGATAGGGCTAGGGTTAGGTTATTCTGATTAGTTTGTTGTTTTGAATGTGCAACCGATGCCACTATCACCATTATCAGACCGTTAGACCTCATAGATCTACTCTCCATTGAAGGATGCGACTGTGCCTCATCATCCTCACATGGAGTCTCATAATCAATAACATCATCCATTACAACATCAAATCTTGTGTTGTCATAACTTGATCTCCTTGTCAATCTATCTGATTTTCTATCACCATCAGAATTTACAGAAGATATGCCTTGTTCACGGTTGCCACACCCTTTGGTTCACATATTGCACCATCTGTGTCTCCATCACTTTGTGTGCCTTGCTCATACTACTTACTGACAACTATAGTTGTTGCAACCACTACTATAAGTGTTGCAATAGCAGTAGTTGCTATTGGGAATTCATAATTTAAATCACGATTTGACTTTAAAGTAATCACCACTATAGAAAATACAACTATAACTACTACCGCTACTACTGAGATGTTTCTTGCATATTTCACTAGATTTTTCTGTTTATGTTGAGGAAACTTGTCTAGTCATCTCGTGACCATCAAGTGAAGGGTTGAACCTTAAACCATCTACAAAGTTTAAATGATCTGGTTGACAAGGAGAACATGCTTTAAAGTGCACCCTTTGGAAGGCAGAAGAGGTAGATAGCGTACAAGACTAATGTTATCTTCACTCATAATTTCTTATTTCCTACTTACTCTACTATTTTGTTCCTTATGTTCTCTTAGGAACTTGACCTCAACTGTCATTGGATCTAATTGTTCTTAATAAACTTTTGTAAACAAGTTTGGAGGAGCAACAACACCACTTTCTAGAATCATATCATGAAGCTTTTAGGCTAACTATGAATTCTCCTTGGTTTTCGTACCACCATTGTTCTCCATGGTATCTTTACCACCTCTGCTTTCCATAATTTCATGTATAAGTTTTGATGTTGTTATCGTGAGGGCTAATTCTTCTTCCTCTAAAACAAATAATGCTTCAACATCCCAACCTTCTTTGCTATTCTCCTTAGAATTGGAAGTAGCTATACTACTTTCAACGGGCTTTCTCCTACTCTAACAATCTTTTTCTATATGACCCATCTTCTCACAATTGTAACACTCACCATCAAATTTTATATTATTACTACGATTCTTCCAAGGTCCCCTAGATGAAAGCCTCATTTTCCTTGAGAAAATTTTCCTTTGTTCCCATCCTTGTTAGATCCATTACTATTGTACCATTTAAAAATGCCTATGTTTTTGCTGGTACGGAGCGCTTCTTCCTCACCCTTTAGAGAGACTCCTCACATTTACTTAGTTATAGCTTCTTGACCGGCCAGCAAATTCTCAGACTTAATAAGAAATGGTTGTGTCGGCCATCCTTGTATAGCGATAACCCTCGATATTCAGGTCTCAAACCATGGATAATTATTCTCTTTATCCTGGGTCCCTCAATAGGAGTTTTCGGATCTAACTTTGAAATTTTGTGACATAACGACTTTACCTTGTGAAAGTATTGGAAAATCATCATGCCATATTGCGCTATTGATAGCAACTCATTCTCGAGAAGTTGTAGTCTTGTATCATTCTTCTTTGAAAAGAGTGTAATAAGAGTGTCCTATGATTCCATTGGTCTTATGGCATCCCGAATGTGCTCTAACATTTCTTTTTCAACTGTGATCTTTAAAGAAAATATCGCTTTTCTTGCTTTAATTTTTCACTTTCGTAAGATGCCATTTGCATCTTCCTTTGCTGGTTGTTTAACTTCGTCACCACCAATAACCTCCTACAAGTCTTTACCTTGTAGGTAAGACTACATTCATGTTTCCCATGTGTTATAGTTTTTGTTGTTAAACTTCTTGATTCCTCCAACTACTTGAAGGTCACCCATCGTGTCAATAAGAATTCGACTATACCAAACAAGCTTAAATAAGAAACTTGTAGAGTACCAAACTCATCACAATTCAAGATAACTCTACTAAGAACGATCCTTGACAGTCCCGCTCTGATACAAATTGTTGAGTAAAATTTAGAATACACAACTCTAAATTTACTAATATTGGATCCAAACAAGTAAACAAACTATTTGAATTATACACATAATAAAAGACACTATAGCACCTTTCAAAATTTAACTCACAAATTGAAGAGAAATACGAACACTCAAAGAGAAAGATCTCAATTCACATTCAAACTAAGAATACAAAGACTTATTTGTTTTTGATGGGATGATTAAACTAAATGCAAGGTAGGTTATTTATAGTCATCACCATACAATCTATACCAAACAAATATAAAACTAAGAAATAATTCTAGCCACACAAATATTATCACATTCTACACACTTCTCTTTTCTACATCTTTCTAGATTTTCTCTTAAAACAATTTCTTCAAATACTCCATTTATTGAGTTGGTTTCTTCAACCGCTCCATTTATTGGGTTGGTGTTGATTTTCAACATGAAGAAGTTAAAGAAGTTGAATCGGATTATATGGAGGATTCTCACTGTCATCAAAGTGGAGAAGATAATGATGGAGGGGAGAAAATAAGTTTCCTCTATTCATACCAGAAAGACACATGAAAGATGAAAATCCTTGTCTGGAAAATGCAATTCTCTTCCAAGATGGTTTTGTATGATGCCATTAAAATGTATGGAGTAAAGACATTATTGAATATCGAGGTAAAACATTCGAATAAGCAAAGATTGAGGATATTTTATGCTTTAGATAGGTTTTCGGTAGTATTTCTAGGAAAGCAACAGAGGATGGAGTAACATTTCAAATAGTTACATGTAATTTGAGTTATGAATATCAAAGGGACTGTGGAAAAAATGCGAATCTTGACTTCATTGCAAATGAATTCCTACAAGATTTTAGGAATAACTCAAAGAGCTACAGGCAAAATATAAATGGCAATGCTAACATGTATTTTGGGCATATTTTTTCATAGAAAACCCAAGGTTATAATTGATGGATAATTTGAAGTTTAACATGCAAGTTTGTGGGATTGTGCTAAAGAAATAAATAAAAACCAATCCAAATATAGTGATGAAAATTTTCTCTAAAACTAATATAGAAAATGAGAAATTATTTCAAAGGATATATATTTGATGGGGTGCAACAAAGATGGGTTTAATGAAGGTTATAGGCTATTTATTCGCTTAGATGCATGTTTTTTGAAAACCAAATTTAAGCAGTGATTGAACACGAATTGTGTGCAATTAATATACAAGTATATATATTGTAACAAGTAATATAATGATAAGAAAAAATCATTCCTACATAGATTATGTTATTAGAAACTAATTTTTAAAACAAGAAAAAATAAAAATCAATTTTTTATTATGTTTTTATATTTTAAAAAATAAAAATTAAAAGATCTAAAAATAAATAACAGTAATTAATTAACTCAAGTTTGGTAACTAAGAAGATATTAATTTAATATAAACAGATAAAATAATCAAGAGTCATTAGGTATGCTAAGTAAGGAAAAACATTGAGGCTTTTCAATTAGAGTCAAAGTCTCATATGTTGCACATACACAAGAGAGACTTAGATTGTACTAATACAAAAGTATATCATACAAACATGACGATATAATAAGGTAAATCCACATAAAATCTCTACCTATGTGGTAAACTTTTCATGCTGTTTATAGCAACTAGTGACAACAAACAATCTACTAAACAGAATAAATAGATACAAATCGATAGAAAACATAAACACAAATACCTCTATTAGTTAGAACATCTATCCTATCTGTCTATGTTACCCTCACTTGTTGCCTTCACATGGGAATGGTTAACGATAAGGCTATTTGTCAACTTCGAAACTGGGATGACATAAGTCAACTACTTTACAAAATAAAATTATACGATTCTTTTTGTAAAGGTAGCCAACTTATACTGCTTCATTAAATAGGTAAGAGATTAAAATAATTTTTTGTTAAAAGTAACGGACTTGAATTACCCTTTTTCTTATTTATTATTGCCATATAATTTGATTCTTCTTTATTAGTTATTGTATTTTTTTATTTGTATTGTAGCTATTGTTGAGAAAGATTTAGTAGATGTATTTGGAGTGATTTATTTTGTATATTAGTATTTATTTATTTTATTTTATTATTAGTTGATTTTTCTAATGTTATCACTAATAAAGTAGGTTTTTTCTACTAAGAGTTTGAACTATTTAAATTTTTGAGTTTCTTTATTTTTCTTATTGTTTATTATTTTACCTTAACTCATTATTATTTATTTGAATATTCCATTGATTACTACTCCCACTTCTACATTCGTTAATTTATAACATAATATACCTTGGAATAATAATTTTAAAAAATGAATAATTAATTCATTATTTCAATTTTGATAGAGATTAAGTACTTTATGAGTTACTTTGTTTGTGTTATTATGACACTTTAATAACTTTATTTTCATAAGAGACACTTATGTCACTTAATTTTATAAAAATGTGACACTTTAGTTACTTTTTAAACAATAAAATATTATTTTATTAATAAAAATTTTATATATAATTTTATTGATATAATAATAAAGTAAATTTAATGAAAAAAATTATTATTTTATTTTAACAGTTTAAAAATGAATTTGAACAATACAATTTTTTTATAAATTTTATATTTTATGTAATTTTTACGTATTTTTTGGGCATTTTGTGTATTGTATTTTTTTATAAATATTATATTTTATATGACTTGTTAATTCAATTGATTTTACTTTTAACTTTTTAAAGAATATGTTTTTTATATTATAGAAAATATATGTATTGTATTTTTTATATGTGAAAGATATATATATTTATATGTTCAATAAAAAATATATGTGTACCAAATTGAGAAAGTTAAAAGATATACAAAAGACAATAATATTTAATTAAATTTTAATCTTCTTTTTTTACAAAAAAAAAAAGGTTGTTATTTTTAATGAAAATTTACTTTAGTAACGTAACTATTAAGTAGAGTAACACAAATTCAAAAAGAGTAATAAAAGTTTATTATGTTTACAAAAATTAGAACAATTTAAGTTTATTAATTTTATAAAATGAATTTTTATAACATTTTTTTTATAAAAATAATAAACTTATATTATACTACGTTATAAATAATAATCTAAATTATAATTTCTTTAAAATTAACAAACTTGTACAACTCTCCTCCCTTTTTTAAAACGGTAACGAGCTTAGAATAAATTTTATATAAAAGAAATAAAATCGGTACAAGAGAACACATTTTACGGTAGGACAAAGGATGAAATATTTGTCTTTTTACGATTTGTAAATTATTTTACAAAACAAAAAAAGTTTGGCTTCAATCATGCAATTGAAAATCTACTAATTATGATAATTAATGGGTTCATATATTTGGATCACTAATTACAGAAGTGTAATTGTCCAAAGTAGTTTATATTTTAAATGATACAAATCTCATCAAAATTTCAAAGTTGGATTTGAAAATGCAGGCATAAGCAGTTCATGTACCTTTCGTAAGCCCATTAACTTTTTTAATTTAATAATAATATTTTAATTATTAAATTAGAAATTAATCTCCAAAATATTTTGATGTACATGTGATTTCATCTTTTTAAGGCTCAAAACAACATGTTTGGAAGCTTGCAGATTTGTTAAGAGAAGAATCCCATAAAGCATGAAACCGGCAAGAAGTGACATTTTAAGAAATACTTTTATGTAAAGTGTCTCTGCACCTAATTTCGCATACTGTCTAGCTTATCCCATACCGATGAGTGATGATACTCCTCACATTTCCTTATTTATTTTATTTTAATTTTTTATTTTTATAATAATTTAATTATACTTAATCTTGAAAAATATGATTAAATTATATTAATTTTTATAAATTATTTTTTAATCAATTTATTTTATAAAAGTAAATATTTTTAAGGTCTTTTAATTATATCAATTAAACAATTCAATTATATTGTTACGAGGAGTTACAACATAATAACAAATAATTAAATTTAAATTTTTTTTACTTTTATTTTATTTTTAATAAAATTTATAGTAATTCTTATATATTGTTAAAAATAATCTATAAATGTGATATTTTAATAACAATTAAAAAAATATTAGAAAAATTAAAAAAAATAGTTATTTTATTCACTTTTTAAAATAAAATTATTAAATTATTAGAAAAATAATAAAATAATTAAACTATACTTTTTAATATAAGTAACTTATGATTTACCATCCTATCCCATTTTTAATTCTCACAACTGAAAGAATGACTTTATCAAAGACGATATAAACTTATAATGGACACAAAATAAAAAAAAATAGTAATTTAATTGGTTAAAATTATGTATATTTTGTAAGGTAGGTTTTTGAACTCATTACACACTAGATGTGTGGCGTTACACATACGTGCAATATAGTTAGAAAATCTATATACTAAATACCTAACCAAAATTATTCTTTGAATTTTTCAACTATATTAAATGATTATACTAAAAAAAATTATAAATAATTACTGTAAATTTTATATGACAACAAACATTTTAATCGGGTTTTAAAATCTAGGTGTAACACTATTATTTGATAGCTTTTTTTAACGGTAACTTTTGTGTATATGATTACAAATGATGGAGAGAGAATAAAATCTTGACATGTTATTTTAATTGCCGAGCAATTTTAACCTCAAAAACCATGTATTTGACCTTTGTCTTTGTCATTTATTTAACTATGATATGAGTATTATTAACTGCATAGTGTTGAGCGGCACATGTGCGCAGGATGTGGGCGCAAAGCACAAGCAAACAAGTTGGATGTAGAACCGAGAAACCACTTAATTTAGTTAGAGATGTCAGAGTTAGTTAGCCCAAATCTCATGTATTTCATACTTGTGTAATGATATATATATAACTAGGGGTGTTCATCGGATCGAAACCGTTGATTTTACTGTCATCCGATCCGATCCGACCATCCGCTCGGATTGAAACATCCTAATCTGCAACCGATCCGATCACTTTTTACATCCGCTCAATCCGATCCGTAAACTATTCGAATGACATCCGATCAATCCGATCAATCCGACAAATAAATTTAATTAACTCTATTTTTTGTATTTTTAAATAATTTTTTTAAATTTTTACATAAATCATAACATAAAATTATTTGATTTAAAAAAAACATTAAAAAATTAAATAAATATATATTAATTATTTTTATATATTTAATTTAATAAATATATATAATTAATTTCGGTCGGATCGGATCGGATCGGATGAATCGTAATGAAATCCGCCATCCGATCCGCACTTAACGGATGGAAAAAATCTCCATCCGATCCGACCATCGGATTGGATCGGATCGGATGAAAAATCAACGGATCGGATCGGATTGATCGGATTGATCGGATGATCGGATTTTTTGCACACTCCTATATATAACTAGAGAAATGAAGGAAAGATATACCAAAAATTATTGAAATCAGCTGCTCCTTCTCTATTCTTCTTCTTCCCCTTATTCTCTATGAAATTCATACCTTATTAGTAGTATTAGAGTCAATTTTAGCCATGGACAATCGGAACCGATCCAATGCAGTGACCTTCGATGAGGGATCTGACCTTTTAGTACAATCTAAGTCCAACTTCGAGAGATTGAACGTTGTCTTTCAAGCAATGCTAATCGAGCTAAGAGCTCTTCGCGCCACCCACAACTCACCACTAACTCTTCCTTTTGAAGTTTTGGTGAGTAGGTGGTCTACGACCTTCGAGAAATTTAAAGCTTCACCTACTGATTCATTTACCTCAAATGCTTGTTCGGTTGCCATGGGATACAAGACGTGGGGCTCTATAATCTCAAAGGCTTCCCTAGGTTACCCAAAGAAGAGACAGTGGCTTATCCAGACACCAAGATGAAGTTACGTGGGTCACCATCGCTTGGGCCTCCAAAATCGGCCCATGAGGCAAGCTTCCCTCCTTCAGATGAACTGTCTCATAATGGGCTTGGATCTGGGCCATTATCTGGCCATATAGCCTCTACACATGAAGGTAACTAGCTCCCTCTCTTCTTCATCCACCTTTCTAAAAATAATCAGAGCAATGGATCAATCGATCAATTAAGAGGCACACAAGCAAAGAAGAAAAAGATTATGTCATTATTGTGATAAGAGAGTTGTTGTCGACCATCGCTGCATACGACCAAAGCCAATTCACGTTGATGAAGGTTCAGTCAGAGAACCCAGATATAGTCATCTGAGGGAGCTTCATCGAGCTATTAATCTCTATGAATACACTCCTCTACCAATTTTTGATACCCAGATGACCTATATGGGTATTCCAATTAAAGATATTTACCCAGCCACTCTGAAGGCAGCAACAAGTCTTCGAAACATAAGGTTAGAAAATCAAATTCATACTAATAGTGTATAGGTTGTGTATGAATCATATTCTATTCCTGAGGCCAATAACCTGGTGAAATTGTATGAGTCGTATTTCTGGCATTGATGGTACCGTAAAAGTAATGTTACCCAGAAACGATATGCACACACATTGATTATAGCCCCAAATTTTCCCTTGTTTTGCTCTACGGCTATGTTTATAAGGTGGCTAGGGTTTCAACTCTTGAAGGTAGAAGTAGAAACAAAAGCTTCCTTTTCTGATCATATCATATTTTGAAGGCTAAATTCAAAGGGTTTTCTATTTGTTCATAAATAAATGGTTGAGAAGCATTAACAACCATAGATCATTTAAAAATTTGTTGGGCAGATCCATCTAACTTATAGCGATTCACATGTTCAAAACTGCTATGGGGGTTTTCAGGAACCTGCTAGGCAATAGAGGCAGTATGCTTATGGAAATGATTTTAATGGGAGGCAGTTGAAAAAGAATAGTGTAGCTCTCGACATAGTTGATTTTGATGATAAGGATGATGGAAAGCCAGAAAAGCAAGAAGCTCTTCTTAATGATGTGAACAACAATGACACCAATAACATTGTTTACTTTCCTTATGGTCCAAATGCTCTTTTTGACATACTTATAGGTACTCCAATTTTCACTGGAGAACGGAAGGTGGAAGTGGTTTTGCTGTAGCTAGTGGTGTTTCTAGTTTTGGTTTTAGCATGGATTCCAACCTAGATCCAGAGTTGGCTCTTGCTCAGAGAATGTCCAGGGAAGAGGAGAGGGCTAGACTAGAGGCTGATACTAGAACAAGTACAAAGAAGGGAAGAACTCAACTTTCAAGAGGGAAAAAGCAAAGAATTTCTATAGCTAGAGCAGTGTTGAAAAACCCACAGATACTAATCCTAGATGAGGCCACTAGTGCACTTAACTCAGAATCTGAACTCATTGTTCAACAAGCACTAGGCAAGATGATAGTAGATCAAACAACACTTTTTATTGCTCATAGTCTATCAACCATTCAAGTTCTGGATACAATCATTGTCTTGAAAAATGGTAAAGTTATTGAAAGTGGCACACATATAAGTTTGATGTCCAAGAAAAAGAGAGTATTCAAATCTTGTGAGCCTTCAAGTGTCCGAACAAGTTGAAACTTCTAAGTCATTGTCTTACTCTTATAGTTCAAAGCATTCTAGCTTTCATGAAATTTATGGACTCCCACACGATCAAGAAGAACTTAAGTCAATTACATTGCCTCCGGTGCCACAACAAATCAAAGCACCAATGACACCATCAACATGGGAGTTATTAAAACTCAATGCACATGAATGGCTTTATGTAGCACTTGGATCAAATGGTGCAATTTTAGTAGGAATGGAAACTCTACTTTTTGTTCTTGGAATTTTACATATATTGACTACATTTTATTCCCCTCATGATTCTCAAATCAAGCAAGAGGTTCAACAGATATCCCTCATATTTGTTGCAGTAGTTGAAGTCACAACTCTAATATATCAGTTGCCACACTACTTTTATACATTGATGGGAGAGTGACTCACTTATCGTGTTCACCTGTTAATGTTCATAGCTATCCTTAGAAATGAAGTTAGTTGGTCTGAATTGGATGAGAATAAGACAGGCTCACTAACATCCATTTTAGCAGCAGATGCAACACTAGTTCAAAGTGTTGTCGCTGATCGTTTATCTACGATTGTACAAAACATAGCTCTTATTGTGACTGCTTTCATTATTGCCTTCATATTAAGTTGGCATATTGCAGTGGTTGTTGTTTCTTCCCTTCCCTTACTTATTGGAGCTAACATTACCGAGAAATTATTTCTGAAGGGATTTGAAAGAGGCTACAACAATGCGTACTCAAAAGCAAATTCTTTGGCACATGAAGCGATCACAAATATACGTACTGTCGCTACCTTTGGTGCAGAAGATAGACTCTTCATAAAATTTTCCTTTCAACTAAACCAACCAAAAAAGCAGGCATTCATAAGAGGTCAAATATTAGGTTTTGGCTATGGTGTGACATAATTTCTTGCCTTTTGTTCTTATGCACTTGGCCTACGGTATGCATCGGTTTTAATCAAGCATAGAGACTCCAACATTGGGAAAATTATGGAATCCTTTGTGGTGTTGATAACCATTGCAATGGAAATAGTAAAGACTCTTGCTCATAGGATCATAAGCACTCGAGTCAGTTTTTGGTATTTTCCAAAGAAAAACAAGGATTGATTCTAATGATCCAAATTCAATTATGGTTACTACTATCAAAAGAAATATACAGTTTTGGAATTTCATTTTCTCCTACCCTGCAAGGCCTAATATAGCTATTTTTGAAAACTTAAATTGGAAGGTCTCATCAAGAAATAGTCTTGCAATAGTTGGACCAAGTGGGTCAGGAAAAAGTAGTGTGATTGTCTTGGTAAGGAGATTTTATGAACTTGATATTGGTTCGGCGATGAAATGGGTACCCATATTTTTTTCATACCTCAACTTCATCCTTGAGGACAAAGATTCTAAAAGGGGGGAGGAATGATACGAGTATTATTGGCTACGTAGTACCGAGCGGATGGCACATGTGGGCACAAGGCACAGGCTATCATGTTGGACACAGAACCAAGGGACCATTGAATTTAGTTAGAGATTTCAGAGTTAGTTAGCCTAAGTCTCATGTATTTCATCCTTGTGTAATGATATATATATATATATATATATATAGCAAGAGAAATGATGGAAGGATATACTAGAAATTATTGAAATCAGCTCCTCATTCTCTGTTATTCTTATTCCCCTGACTCTCTCTAAAATTCATAACTTATCAACTATTACTCTATTATAAAATTAGATACTCTATTATTAAAAAATAACTCTTTTTGTTAGAGTTTAACACATATGTTATATAGATGCCATATGCAAATAAAATATTATACAAGAGGTTTGATGAGCAGAATCGGGATCGCCAAAAACTTTGATGCCATCCCCGGCAACGGCGCCAAAAACTTGATGAGCAGAATCGGGATTGTAAAAAAACTTTGATGAACGAAAACCGGCATCGCCGATTGATGAGTGCTCAAAAAGCACTAAAATTACCATGATTTTATGCACATTAATTGATTACAAATATATATATTTATATGTTTTATCATATATTTATATAAATTTGTCTTTTTCGGAATCACGGGTATTTTTATTGTTTTTCAGGTATTTTGGCTTAAAGCGTAATTTAAAGACTTCAAAAAGAATACTTGAAGCAATACATCACAAATATATTAATAAATAAGTGAGAAAAGGTCAACAAACATGGAAAAAATTGGACAAAATGGGTGAAAAAGGTCAAAAATGTCAAAAGATGGAAATGTTTGTAGCGAGTGGTAGCGAGCGCCTTTTTGACATCTTTTGACGTTTTTTTTGATTTTTCCATGTTTTTGACCTTTTCCTTATTTATTAATATATTTGTGATGTATTGCTTCAAGTATTCCTTTTAGTCTTTAAATTAGCGTTTTTAAGCCAAAATAAGCGAAAGCAATAAAAATACTCGTGATTCGAAAAGACAAATTTATATAAATATATGATAAAACATATAAATATATATTTGTAATCAGTAATGTGCATAAAATCATGGTATTTTAGTGCTTTTGAGCACTCATCACCCGATTCTTGCCAATACTTTGGTTTTATATTTATAAAACTCTACGCAAGTGCGAATCATTTAAATGAAAATGATAAGTATACTCGAAATTCGATCTAAGGAAGGAATGCATGTGGTTTTTAATTTATTATTCAAACTTTTAAAAGCGAAATTAAATCCTAAACATCTGTCACGATATTTTGGGTTTTGTGTTTTTAATCTACTAACATAAAAATAAACATAGATTCAATTAATATTTATGCAAATTTTATCATTTATAATAGTGGAGTATTTATGGATATAATAACTAAGTTAATTATGCTTGCTCATATTATTTTGGTTATTAAAGATATGAATTGAGTTTTTTTGATTCTCCCTTTTTTGTATGAATACCTCCTTTGGTGAGTTAGATATTCTTTGTTAACTAAACAAATCAATTAACACCTATAGGGGTTGATAACTAATTTGGTTAATTAAATTAATTCCTTTTTCTAAGAGATTGAAAATGAACCATTTAAATGCCACCTTTGGTGAGGGTTAGAAACCGATTTAAACTTTATTCAAGGTGTCTAAATTAAACCTAAGAATTTAATTATCCGAGTACTAACTTTCAAGTTTTAAAACTACTACGAAAACATGTTGTCAATACATTTTCACATAATAATTCTTATAAAAACTTTGAGAAATAGAGCTTCGCTCTAACTGCAGGCGATTGTACCAACAAATAAAAAAACCTTTGCTCTAAATCGAGACAGGATAACTAAACCTTAAAATCTAATTTTGATTTAAGTTTGTAATGAAAAATAATATGTTTCTTTCTAACATTCTTAATATAAAATCTTGAATAAAAAATAAAATCAATTCATTTTAGAGATTTTTTACCTATTTAATATTTATGGCAAGCATAACAACGTTATTATTATATCATGTTTACAAATAGCTAGCACAATTAAATTTAATCACGGAGACAAATTAAATATAACATGTAAGAATAAAGCATAAAAAATAAGCGCAAAAGAAAATAAAATCCTTCTGATCTTGATGCCATTCGTTGCTGGAAACCTCAAGCTGAATTTACTCCCATTTATTGAATCAAAAGTTAATAAATTACAAAAACATAACTAGTTCTTCCCAAAAAGGGAAGAACTCTAAAACTAAGCAAAACTAACTAAAACATAAGAAAAACTAAAAACTAAGAAATGGATTGAAAGAAAGAAGAGAGAAGTGTGTTTTTGAGGTGTGTTTTTGAAGTGAAGGGGGGTATTTATAGGTGAGAATGGAGAGAAAAAATGAGTAAAAAAATGTTAAAAAATGTAAAAACGCGTAATGGAAATCTTTGAGGTCATTAATGGCGTCATCATGACGTCATGAAATGGTACTGCGTGAAAAATGGGGTGAAAGCGAGCGTGATGGTAGCGTTGAGAGCAAAACTAGGCGCTGTTGTCTGCGAGGATGAAACGATACCAGCAGCGTCTGTCTTAGCGCGGATACGATACCCGTCTTGTATTTCGTAGCGTATGAGCGATTACCGGTAGCGGATGTGGTATTTGGTATGCATATGGATAAAGGCGATGGTAGCGATTTTCTCTTTTTTGACATTTTTGACCTTTTCGACCCATTTTTTCCAATTTTTCCATATTTGTTGACCTTGCCCCATTTATTTAGTAATATAATTATGATGTATTGCTTCCAGTATTCCTCTTTGAGTCTTTAAGTTACGTTTTTAAGCAAAAATACCTGAAAAACAATAAAAATACCCGTGATTCTGAAAAAGACAAATTTATATAAATATATGATAAAACATATAAATATATATATTTTTAATCAATTAATGAGCATAAAATCATGGTAATTTTAGTGCTTTTTGAGCACTCATCAAGGTTCATGCGCAAAAGAGGAATGCTTTCAAGCTTTACAAAATTGGATGTTAGTCTAGTTTCCTTTCTAATTAAGATTTATGCTTTTGTCGTGATTATCCCAATATTGGATTTAATTTCAATTAATGTTTACATGGGCTATACTTTTGAAGAAAAGTATTTGTTAGTTATCTTATACTATAGAAATTTCTTTTTTGATAATCAGCCAAATTGAATGAGGAGGATTCTAGTAATCTTATAATCTATGTTTAGTCATTTATAGTCTTTTTATTCATAAAGAAAAGGATATTTGAATGTAAAAAGTAACCCTTTCAAGAAAAGGGTTGCTCCATCATTTTGGAGCCATAACAATTCATAGAAAAGAACTCAACATCTCTCCAATCAATTGCCTGCAGGCACAAAGGAATGACAGTCAAATGGAACTCAAGTCTTCATTACTCAAGGACTTGACTTGTAGGAATGAACACCCGAATGCTCAAATGATCCCATGAGCAGCATCGGAGGATACGCGATGTTGGGATGGCTTGAACACATTGCCCTATGCTACCTACCCTCTTCCATGACATCTTAGGTCACCATCATCTAGAGAACCACCGATTAGAGGATCACCAGCCAAGATATCAATGGCTAGGCCACTACTAGTCAGACAAGTGTTGACCAAAGACAGATTAGTAAGAATATCATCAGCCATAGTTTTGCCAACCAATGCTTCACCAGCTATGCCTCTACCCATTCTTCACTCGCTCATCAATGTGTATTGCTTACACAACCCCTCATCCACCTCGATGCACCCACAATATCCAAACTTCATCCTAAACATCTATAGATTTGGTATCCATCAATTATTGCACAAGAAGGTGTGGTGTAAGTGTTGTGGGGTGCAAAGTGTTGGAATGGTGGGAAAATAATTATTGTACACTACATGTAACGTAAAGGAAGAAAAATAAATAAGAATGATGGAAGATATTACCTTTAAGAATTTTCTTTCTTCTCTTCACTTATTTTCCTCTCCCAATATGTGAGCTCTAAGAAAATATTATGAATTGTGAGGATTCGAAAAGAATGAAAAGCTGGTATATATAAAGGTGGAAAAGATATCTCATCCATCCCTTTAGAGCCACATCCAATGGCTAAAATTACTTGACCAAGCATAAATGCTCCAGTCATAGATTTAAATTTTAAATTTGTCTCCAAAAGGAGGGAAGGATTGACTTCCCAAGTACAAACAAATAACCTTTTACACAACTCTCTAATCGAGAGTCATTGATAATCTAGTAGCATAAAAAAATGCCACCTCGCATGTTTTGAATGTCTATACACAACGTTAAATCCCTTGCTTGGATAGATAAAAAAAGTACATAAAAGTAGGCCTAGTGTCACTAATGTGATTGAAAAGGGTTATAAACCTAGGTAACGATAAAAATTACAATTAGACCTTCTTGTCCAAGGGTCAGAAAATCTAGGGGGTTAATGTTGTGTATAATTTTGCACATCTCACTTGAAAAGCCAAGAGTAATCCTAATCAACAAAAAATCTTATAAGCCAACCCTAATAAGTGTTGAGTTATTAGATAAGCATGACTATAAGATAATCTCAATAAAGAGATAAAGGCCCAATAATTATCCCAAAGATATAATTACGAGTGGATGTCTTTGATGCTACATCAAGGCCCAATATTTTCCATATTCTAAATAGTTACTATTCATAAATACTATTATTTAAATGAATAGAACTAAAACTAGCCCGATAAAATAATACTTATTGAAAATATAATGTTAAAAGAAAGTAAAGTAGATATTAAATAAAATATTAAAGCAAAAAAATAAAAACACCAAAAATTTAATGAGATTCGGTATAAATGTTACCTATGTCCTCAGACATCATTGACCACTTCCACTATCTTCAAATTGGATGAACTCAAAAATTGCAACTGATTGGTCAAGATTGAGTTAATTAATTACCCATACAAAAGAGAGGAAGTGATACAATTTTTGGGATGATTTCAAAGTGAAGGAAGGAAGAGGCTTTATTTATAGCCCAAAATACAACATCCACCATGGTTCCTAATCCACATGGGATTTTTTCAAATTTCTTACTAAGGAACTATACAAAAAATCTCCACCTTGGCAACTTAGTGATTCTCAAACGATTTCTTTAATATTTAGATTAGAAATGCTAGTGCTAACTCAAATTTGCAAGATGTTAATAAAGTCTAAACAATGTTTGAACTTGATTGTCGTTACCACCTTGGTCATCATATCTGTGGGATTCTCTATAGTAATGATCATCTGAACTAGTATTTCACCTTTTTCAATATTCTCTCACATGAAATGGTAATGAACATCAATGTTCTTTGTACGTGCATGGTATACTTGGTTCTTGGCTAAATGAATAGCACTCTTTTAACCAACTCCGAGGTCTTCAAGCAAACCTCGTAACCAAATAGCTTTATTCGTAGCCTCTATAATTGCCATATACTCTGCCTCTATATTAGACAAAGAAATTGTGGACTATAAGATAGACTTATAACTGATTGGTGCTCTAGCAAGAGTAAACACATAACCAGTAATTGATCGATGCTTATCTAAATATCCTACATAGTCAAAATCACAATATCTGAATGCACATTGGCCAATAGTATTATCCTACTCAAATACTAAACCAAAATCTACAGTATTTAGAATATATTGTAGAATCCATTTCATAGCCAACCAATGTCATTTACCATGATCATGCATGCATTTTCTTACAGCTCCAATCACATGTGAAATTTTAGGTCTCGTACACACTATTTCATACATCATGCTACCAATCGTATTAGCATACAGAACCTTTGCCATGTATTCTCGTTTGGCATCATTCTTAGGAGACAATTGAATACTAAGCTTGAAATGAGGAATAAGTGGAGTACTTACAAGTTATGTCTATTTATTCATACCAAAACATTATTGCACCTTCTTCAAATATTGACTTTGGGTCAAACAAAGCTTCCTCTTCTTCTTGTCTCGGCTTATATCCATGCCAAGAATCTTCTTGGCTTCTCAATGATCTTTCCTCTCAAACTCTTAACTTAGTTAAGCCTTCAACCCTTCAATTTCTGCTTGAATTTTTGATGCAATCAACATATCATCAATGTATAATAGGAGATAGATGAAAGACTCATCCTTTAGTTTGTGAAAATACATACAATGATCATGTGTGCTTCTAGTATACTTCTACTACAACATAAATTGATCATATTGCTTGTACCACTACCTTGAAGATTTCTTCAATCCATACAAGGATTTGTTCAACTTGCAAACCAAATTCTTTTCACCAGCAACATTAAAGCCTTTTAGTTGAGACACATAGATTTCCTCTTCCAAATCACCTTGTAGAAACACAATCTTCACATTAAGTTGAACTAGTTCCAAATCCAAAAGTGTTACCAAGGCCAAAAAAATTCTAATAGTGGAATGCCTTACAACTGGAGAAAATACCTCATTATTATAAATTCTCTCCTTTTGAGCGTAACCCTTAGCCACCAACCTTGCCTTGTAGCGAACACCATCTTTATTAGGAAATCTTTTTTCTTTACATACACCCATTTGTAACCAATTTCCCTCTTACCCTTAGGTAGTTGTGTCAATTTCCATGTCTTATTCTTCTAAAGGGACATTAGTTCTTTATCCATGGCTTCCTTTTATCTTTCAACATTAGGACTTCTGATTGCTTCTTTATATGTGTAAGGAATATCATTATACACAACTGAAAATACATAGTTAACCGTATTCTTAAAATGAGTAGGTAGATCTTCCATATCCTTATATTGGGTAGGCACCTCGATATTTTGTCATTGTGTCCTATCAACTACTATTTTTCTTTATTGCTACGAACGTTCTTGGGTTAAAACCTTTTCTTCATCTACCAACAGATACTACTACAAAACATACATATGGCTATGGTTATAAGAACTGAGGTCTAAGTGAGAGAGACCATAGGTAACGACCTATGACCTCGGTTATTAAAAAAATGAGGCCATAAGTACCCCCTATGGCCTCAGTTTTCCTAATAACCGAGGCCATAGGGTATACATAAATTAAAAAAATACAATTTATATATTAATTACAATATTAAAAATCAATATAAATTACAATAAATTTATTAAAAACAATATTAAAAATCATATTATATTAAAATTAAAAGCATAATTACATTATTGAGTTATTATACACTAAAAATTAATAAACAGTGTACAATAGGAATAACTTGAGCATAGTATTTATTTTTATCTATTTTGAGACTCAAAACATAGTTCGCTTACTACTTGGTACGCTAGTGCACTTTGTGCGTCTGGTACCTACTACATTGGTGGGTTGCAGCCTATTGTGCTTTGGTGAAATTTGGTATTTCTTTGTGTTGGTGAAATTTGGTGCTTATTGTATTTGTTATACTAGTGCTTGGTACGCTGGTGCGCTTAGTGTCTGCAGTGCCTTTTCTTTGTCTTTGGTACACTTGGTGCCTATGCATTGTCTTGGTGCTGGTGTCTTTGGTGCCTGGTGTCTTGTGCACAGGTGCTTTCTTCTAGTGTCTTTGGTGCCTAGTGCCTACTACACCTAGTGCCTGGTGTACCTATAAGGCTATACAAGCAAGTAATAAGAATGAACCATAAACACACTATACAATAGAAATAACTTGAGTATAATATTTATTTTTATCTATTTTGAGACTCAAAACATAGTTCGCTTACTACTTGGTGTGTCTAGTACCTGTTGTGTTCGTGGGTTGGAGCCTACTGTGCTGGTGTTTGTTGCTCTGGTGGGCTGGTGCTTGTTGTGATGGTGTACTAGTGCCTGGTACGCTGATGCCTGGTACCTCTTGCACTGGTGCGCCTAGTGTCTGGTGCCATCTACTCTGTTGGTGCGCTGGTCTTTCTTCTTATTTGGTGTCTTTGGAGCCTTCTTATTTGGTGTGTTGGTGCATATTCTGTTGGTGTACTTGGTGCCCTCTGCGTTGGTGTCTTTGGTGCTTGGTGCTTGCTGTGGTGGTGCCTAGTGCCTGCTACTCTAGTGTGTTGGTGTCTGTTGCGCTGGTGTACTGGTGCCTGCTGTGCTAGTGTATTGGTGTGCTGGTACGTTGGTGCCTGTTGCTCTGGTGTGATATTGCCTAGTCGCTGGTTTCTTTGGTGCACGGTGCACAGTGTCTAGTACTGTTTGCTCTGGTGTCTTTGGTGCCTAGTGCATCTTGCTCTAGTGTCTTTGGTTCTTGGTACTGGTCTTGTTGGTGCACAGTGTGTTAGTGCACAGTACTTTCTGGTGTGCTGGTGCCTAGTGTCTGCTGCGCCTAGTGCCTAGTATACCTATAAGGCTATGCAAGCAAGTAATAAGAATGAACCATAAACACAGTATACACTAGAAATAACTTGAGCATAGTATTTATTTTTATCTATTTTGAGGCTCAAAACACAATGCACATAGGTATTTATTTTTATCTATTGGTTAGGGTGCATATAAGGCTCTGGAAATAGGCACATGGGTACTTCCATTATTTTAGTTAACAAAACTGAAACAATAGAAACAATTGACTTTTCTTACCAGGAAAATATGGGAAACACTATATATACAATGGAAGTATTAAATAGTATGACTCAAGGCAGTTTTCTAGTTCAAACTAAATTCAAACCTACACAGCATTTAGGCATAGACGTGCAGTGAATGCATGAGTTTCTGGGGATCGCCTAAGTGTGTCCTCGTTCTCCTGTAAGACAATGTTAAATAATGTTAGGAAATCAACTTTCTCAAAAACTTAGTTAATAAAATAAGTGACAAAAATATTTTCACGCATTATTAGACAATACAATAAAAATCAAGAATAAAGCAAGGTACAACTAAAAACACTTAAATCAATAATACTCATGTATTTTCCTAGTAGAAAACATTCATTGGAAGGAGCTCAACACAATGCTATTGTATGGTGGCAAAGGTTTGATGAATATGATTACCTCAAAAACCTAGTTGATATTGAAATCTGCAATCTTCACATTGTCATTTCGAGTTACCAAAAGATTTTCAGGTTTGATATCTCCATGCACTACATTCTGATCTAGGAAAAAGAAATCAGTAACAAAATAGATAAAAATAAATACTATATGCTCAAAACACAGTGCATATAGGTACTTACCAAAAAATAATAGAGCAATAACAATCTATAGTGTAACTATTGAAATAATCTAACAAGGGACTTCAAGAAAAAATTACCATAAATGAATTGTTATCATCAATAGCTTGTGCGGTTCTCTCATTAATGAAGCTAATTAAGCACAACTATGGCGAGATAGCAAAAGGAGACACTAATAAAAGAAATAGACAATCAGAAATTTTACTAGCACTGACCCAAATGGAATTAACTTGCTTATCTAAGGTTTTCAATGTTTGTTCAATTAAGATGTTCATTTATGTTTTCAATTCTGATCATCCAAAGCCTATTCAAATTACATTCATAATAGCTACAGTGGCCAGCTAAAACTTCTCTAGTGAAACTGCTCTGCAACAAAAATAGGAAAATGTACAATTACTCATTACAAGTTAATTGGTAAATAGTATATCAATAAAATTTTATGAAAATACTATTTTCAATCCTCTCTGTTTTTTGTTACGGAAATGCTAGGGGGAAATAGGCACAACACTAGCACCAGGCCAAGCACCACGCACCAGTGCACCATCCCAACGAACCAACTATAGCGCACCAGCACCAGCGCACCACCCCAACGAACAAGCACCACCAAGCCAAGCACCATGCGACCACACATTCCACAAACCATACCAAGCGACCTTCCTAAAAAATTTTCATAACCCATCTAAGAAATATCCAACATCCATATTTCTCAACTTAAGCAAGCCTTTAGGTAGCTAGAAATAAACTATACGTAGCAATCGAGATTTGGTACCTAGAGTCATTTATAAAGGAAAAAATGAGTTGATGTTACCAAAAAGATTCAAGCAGTAGCCAAGGAACTATTATGGCGAGAGTGGAACAGAGGCTAGAATGCGGTGCGAGAATGGAACAGATACTAGAATGCGGTGTGAGAATGGAACAGATGCTGAAACGTGGTTCGAGAGTGGAATAGAGGCTGGAACACAGTGGCACGAGACTGGAACACGGTGCGAGGGTTTCGAGCAGAGAAGAGAATATACAACTATGATAGGGTTTCGCGCGAGCAGTGAGGGAAATTATATGAGCAATATATATATATATATATATACGGCAAGATGTCCAAGACTATGGCCTCGGTTTTTCTAATAACCGTGGCTAAATGTCCAAGACTATATGTATATATTTTAGTAGTGGGAGGATAAACTTTGGTCTTATCTCTACCAACTGGATCAATGATTCTACTTTCAAACTCCACTTGCTTCAGAGTTTGCTCTACCTGTTGCAAAGTACTATTGATCTTCTTAGTTTCCTTTCTCAACAAGGCAGATTCATCAAAGGTAACATCTCTACTAAACACTATTTTTTTTTCATTTCAAGACACTATAAATGATATCCCTTAGAACCAGAGGTGATCCCTAGAAAAATAGTTTTCTTAGCTCTTGGATTCAACTTCGATTTCGTGACATGGTAGTATGTAGTAAAACCAAACACATGTAAGAAATCATAATCTCTAGTAGGTTTTTTAGACCATACCTTCATAGGCATTTTTCCTTCAAGAGTAGACAATGGTAGACGGTTGACAACCTCAACCCAATATTACTTTTCTAACCTAGAATTTGACAACATACACTAAACCTTCTCCAACAAAGTTTAGTTAATATGTTCTGCAACTCCATTCTATTGAAGTGTTTTTCAAATAGTGAAGTGTCACACAATGGATTCTTCTTCACAAACTTTCATAAATAGATTATTTGTGTACTCACTATCATTATCAAACTTCATACGCTTGATTTTTCTACCAGTTTGAGTCTCGATCATCTTTTTCCACTTGAGAAAAATTCTCAACACTGCATCCTTCTTCTTCATGAGTGATGAGTGCTCAAAAAGCACTAAAATTACCATGATTTTATGCACATTAATTGATTAAAAATATATCTATTATATGATTTTATCATATATTTATATAAATTTGTCTTTTTCGGAATCACGGGTATTTTTATTGTTTTTCAGGTATTTTCACTTAAAAACGTAACTTAAAGACTCAAAAAGGAATACTGGAGGCAATACATCACAAATATATTAATAAATAAATGAGGAAAGGTCAACAAATATAAAAAAATTGGACAAAATGGGTCAAAAATGTCAAAATTGTCAAAAGGGAGGAAATCGAGCACGCAACCGCCTATCCGTGCCAAGCAGCCGCTGCCTGCACCTCGCCCCACGCGCTGCCGCCCCCACGTCATGCTGACGTCATCAAATGACATCATCATTCATTACTCCGTGTTTCCACCATTTTTTATCATTTTTTTCCACCTACTTTTGCTTCCCATCCTCACCTATAAATACCCCATTCTCTTCACTTCATACCACACCTCAAAACACATCTTCTCTTCTCTTTCTTTCTCTCATTTCTTAGTTGTTTTTGTTTTTCTTAGTTTTTAGCTTTTCTTAGTTACTTTTTCTTAGTTTTAGAGTTCTTCTCTTTTTGATAAGAACTAGTTATGTTTTTGTAATTTATTTTCTTTTCGATTCAATAAATGTGAGTGTAAATTCCGTTTGGAGATTTTCCAACAAGAGGAATAGTAACAAAGTACTGTAAGGATTTTATTTTCTTTACAGTTATTTTTTATGCTTTATTCTTACATGTTATATTGAATTTGTCTGTGATTAAATTTAACTTTGCTGGCTGTTTGTAAACATGATATAATAATAATGTTGTTATGCTTGCGAAATATTAAATAGGTAAAAATCTCTAAAATGAATTGATTTTATTTTTATTCAAGATTTTATATTAAGAATGTTAGAGAGAAATATATTATTTTTCATTACAACTTAAATTTGAAAATTAGATTTTAAGGTTTAGTTATCCGGTCTTATTTAGAGCAGTGCTCTTTTATTTGTTAGTACAATCGCCCGGTAGTTAGAGTGAAGCTCTATTTCGAAAGTTTTTATAAGAATTATTATGTGAAAATGTATTGATAACATGTTTTCAGTAGTAGTTTTAAAACTTGAAAGTTAGTGCTTGGATAATTAAATTCATAGGTTTAATTTGGACACCTTGAATAAAGTTTAAACTGTCTAACCCCACCAAAGGTGGCATTTAAATGGTTCATTTTCAATCTCTTAGAAAAAAAGGAATTAATTTAATTAACCAAATTAGTTATCAACCCTACCCATAGGTGTTAATTGATTTGTTTAGTTAACAAAGAATATCTAACCCCACCAAATGTGATATTCATATAAAAAAGAGAGAATCAATAAAATCAAATCAATTTATATCTTTAATAACATAAATAATATGAACAAGCATAATTAACTTAGTTATTATATCCATAAATACTCCATTTTTTTAACTGATAAAATTTGTATAAATGTTTATTGAATCTCTATCTATGTTTATTTTTATGTTCTTAGATTAAAAAACACAAAAACCTAAATATCCGTTTAGGATTTAATTTTGTTTTTAAAAGATTGAATAATAAATTAAAAACCACATATATTCCTTCCTTAGATCGACCTTAGGAGTATACTTATCATTTTTCATGAAATGATTCGTGCACTTGCGAGAGTTTTATAAATATAAAAGCAAAGTATTGGTAGGATCGGTAATGCCAATTTTGCTCATCAATGAGATACACCCAAACTCTTCTCGAGAAGTCATCGAAAAAAGTGACATAATAATGTTTTCCACTTATGGATGAAGTTCTTGTTTGCCCCTACACATCAATATGGATATAATCCAACATGCCTTTTGTATTATAGAGTATAGTGTCAAAGTTTACTCTTTTTTTGCTTCCCTAATACACAATGCTCACAGAAATCTAACTTTTTGGTTCTTGCACCTTTAAACAGGCATTGCTTTACTAGAATCTATAAAAAAAATTCACTAGCATGTCCCAAACACATACGCCATAGCTTGGTAGTTTTTGAATCTTTTTCTTCCTTTGAGATTGCTTCTGATGTTGTCTCGATAACCGTATTACCAAGGTAGTATTACAAGCTATTCTTCCGAACACCTTTTATTGCTAAAAGTGCTCCAGAAATAACCTTTAATCTCCCATTTTGCATGGTCACAATGAAGCCTTTTGATTCTAAGACTCCTACAACAAAGAGATTCTTTTTCATATTTAGGACATAATGAACATCTCTCAAGACTCTGGTTGAACCATCATAATTCTTCAAATGAATTGTAATAATCCCTAAAATTTTGCATAGATAATTGTTACCTATGAAAAAAACCCCACAGTCTAGTTCTTCAAAATTAAAGAACCATTCCTTATGAGGAGACATATGGAAAGTACACGATGAATCAAAAATCTTATCACCAGTATGAAATGTTGTTGACGAACCAACCAATGCAAAATCTGAATCTGAATTGCTTTTAGCTATATATATATCGACGACATAACTTTTCCTTTCTTATATAGCTTCGGACAATTTTTCTTCCGATGATCGTTTTCATGACAAAAGGCACATTAATTTTTACCAAGCTTTCCTTTTGAACGATATCTACCTCTCCTTCCTTTCTGTTATGTTTGTGGATGCCTTCTTATAGACAATGCCTCTGCTACTTTATTCTTGCTTTCTTTCTAATTTCATAACTATACAAAGTTGTGTAAACTTCCTCAAAACACACTTTATCTTTTCCAATGAGTAAGCTCGTTGTAAGGTGATCAAACTCATTAGGAAGGGAGGCTAACAACATTAAGGCTAAATCTTCATCTTTAAAAGTTTCATCCATATTTAACAAATCTACTACTAATCGATTAAAAGAAATAATGTGATCGTTTATTGTGGTACCTAGAAGGTAATCAAAATAGAACAAATTCTTCTTCAAATAAAGCCAATTCTTTCTACTCTTCTTCATGAACTTGTTCTCCAATGCCTTCCACAATTTACTTGTGAATGTCTCATTCATAAACGAGTACTTTTCTTCTTATGAGAGACACGAACGAATTGTACCATATATCAATTAGTTGATATTTTTCCACTCGGCTTCATTTGCTCCATCTAGTTTCTTTTCTTCAATGGCGATGTCTAGACCTTATTGAAACACATCATCTAGAACTTTGCCTTTCCACATGTCGAAATGACCTATTCCATCAAAATTATCTACCTCGAACCTTGCATTCATCACAACTGTTCTGCCCAGTATAGATGAAATGAATGGCTGGCCTTTGTTTGAGGGGGACTTTTCTTTCGTCATTTCTTCAAATTACAATTAGTAGCAACTATAATCCAATAGAAAAAAAACAAAATACAAACAAATTCCTAGGTAGAAACCTGGCTTTGATACCAATTGTTGGAAAAATCAAGTATATTTTTCCTATTCTAAATAGTTACTATTCATAAATATTATGATTTAAATAAATAGAACTCAAACAAACTCAACAAAATAATACTTATTGAAAATATAATGCTAAAAGAAACTAAAATAGATATTAAATAAAATATTAAACAATGTTTGATATAAATGTTACATTTTGTCCTCGAGTGTCATTAACCGCTTTCACTATCTTTAAATTAGATGAACTCCAAAAAATTACAAATTATTGGGCAAGATTGAGCTAATCAATTTACCTATACAAAAGAGAAAAAGAGATACAAATTTTGGGATGATTTCAAAGTAGAGGAGGAATGATGCTTTATTTATAGCCCAAAATATAACACTCACCATGGTTCCTAATTCATGTGAGATTTTTTCAAATTTCTTAACGAGAAGCTATAAAACACACATTCATGGAGAACTTCAATATTATATATTACACATAATAGAGAATCATAGTTAAACACAATATTTTCTCATAATTATAGAGCAAAATTGTAAGTCTTTTTTTACTTCATTATTTTGTTACTGATTTAAGCATCAATGGCTAAAAGTCACCCTTCCATAGTAGATTGAGGTCCTCACAGTTTGTTTCATCTCGCAGATCCATAGAGGACATTCTTATTCAATGTTTACAAAAATAGACATAAACAAAACCTGAGTCTTCTTCGTTGCTTAGATGTTTTAGTATAAAATAAAGGTCAAGTTTTTATCTCGACATTTATCCTCGTATGATTTTTTTTTTATTTTGTTTAATTTTGGAGTTAAACTATTTTTTGAGTTAATAATTTTTTAATAAACTTTTATTTATTTATTTTAAACTTGAGTTTTTCTTTAACTTTTTTCCTATAAGTGTGATACATGCTGAAATTTTCAATTAAGTCTTATATTTGTATTACTAGCTAGTATTACTAAAATTAAATCTAGAGATATTATTAATATAATGCTATAAAAATATTAGTTCAAATGTGGTTTGCTACCTTAGTAATAGAACAATTTTATTTTTTGTACCATTTTTATCCATATTTTTAGGTATTATCTTAATGATATCCTTATTTTAAAAAAGTATCATTTATTACAATTTTTACACGTGATTAACACATAGGTTTTTAATGAAGATTATTTCTAGAATATTTACCTTTTCTCATCAATGGACGGCTAATAGCTATTTTTTCATCCATTTTGATCTCCTTAAATGCACATTTGATAGCTTTTTCACTCAATTTTCATCTTGTTCAATATTGTACAAGTTATTACTTATTATGAAAACAAAACAACCCGACTTTTAATTTCTTCAATATTGTAGAATTTATGCTTAAAAAATTGTTTAAGCTATTTAAAAATTAGAAACTGCCTATGTTTTATGTTAAAGCTATTTAATCTTTAAAAACTACTTTAAAAACTATTTAAATTATTTAAAAAATAAAAACTTCACATGTTTAAAGTTAACACATGTTAATATATGCTTAAAAATAGTTTACACTATTTAAAAAACAAAAACTACTTATTGAAATATTAAAACATAATTAAAAAAAGAATCAAAACATAATTATTTAAACACCTATTTCATTAAATACTCTCGCATGCATTAAGGAGTGTTTGGGATTGGGGTTGGTCACGTGTTTTCTGATTTTTTTCTTTGTTTTTTTTTCATTTAACAAACTCTCTTTATTTAATTGAAGTATGTATGCTATTATATATATATATATATAAATTTTTAATTAAATAATAAATTATATTAAATTAATATTTTTTTATATGGAATATCACTAAGATACTATTTGAAAAATATGAATAAAAAAAAGTACCAATAATAAAATTGTGGTATTATTAAGGTAACAAATCCATTCAGAATGACACAATTCTCTTCACTTATATCACATCTGTCAAGTATATGATAAAAAATTTATTTTAATTCATAAAATTGGATTATTTGTATACTTTAAAATAAATAAAATGATTATTATTACAATACTTTGAAAATATGAATCTATATAAATATCTTTTAATTAAAAGAATTACCACTAAGATACTAAATTGGAAAATATCAATACTCTTATTTTAATATCATACATTATTAACTTTATATTAAATCAATTATTAATGTATATAAAGTTGCTTGCTTGTAAGATTAATTTATATTGAGAGATTCTTTTTCTTTTAATAAGCGTTTTTTTTTCTTTTAATAAACGTTAAACCAACTCATAGAATTGAACTCCCGTTCTTTTATTCCTCACTTGAAACAAATATTATGGTAAGACAATTAAATTGTATTGAACTTAATTCATTACAATGCAAACATTTAATTTAGTTTTTAGAGTATTGTTTTAACTTTAATTAATTATCAACTTTTTAAAAAAAATTATAAAAATATTATCCTTTAAATTTATATTTATAAAAAATATATCTTTTATATATATCTTATATATTTTTAATATTAAAAAATGTTTGATATATTATTTTATTTTAACACGTTTTAAATTAAAATATTATAATTTAGAGTCTTTTAATAATAAATTTGGTACACTTTTAATATTAATATATGATAATATTCAATTTGTTTGATATATATGTAATTACAGTTTAATTGACAGATCGTTAAATTAAATTGATAAGTGCAAATTTTATTGTATTTTATGAGTCAAAGACCAATAACTAACATACAAATCAAATACCAAAATCCCTATACAAATATTTTCCAATCCAAACTCACTTATCTAATGTCTTGACCCAAAAAAATAATTAAATAAATAAAAAAGAAATCCTCACTTAGGGATAAAGTTCATTTGGTGTTTAATTTGAACATTTTTTTCACATCTTTGGTTGGTTTGTAACTTTGAAAATATTTAAAATTTACCACATGATCAATTTTACGAGAAGACCTAGACAATTTGAAGGATAAATAGTTAATAGAAATAATATTAAATACTACTCCTAATGAATTAACCAAAAAAAAAAATATTTTGAACTTACATTTCTTCGAGGCTATTAGTATTGCATAGGAAGATAATTTCAGTACAAACCTATCTACAAATTTATGTATAAATTTAATTAGAAAAAAAATTAACTACTGATATAGTAAATTCTAAATAAATATAAGATAATTGAAATGAATTACTAAATATCATTCACATATTTTTTTACCATATATATATATATATATTATTGACATATTATAAATTTAACTATAATTTATAATTTAATTAAGTTTAATGAATTACTAAAAGTTTATTTATCCACTTAAATTATTTTGGTAGTTATATTAATTCTTGCTAAATAGAATTATTAGAGAAGAAAATAAGTGCGACTATTTCAATGCGTAAGCTAGAAGATATATATCAAATAAAATCGCAATGAATGAGAGACATGAACTAAAAGCAAATGCAGACGCTAAGTCAAAGCTCTCTAACCTTCAACCATCTGCATATATATATCAGAGAATTATCATAAAAATACACCAAAATTACTTCTTCACTTCCCCATGCATGAAAAATAAAATTTTAAAAATGAAGCCACCTAGTCCTTGGCTAGTTAATTAGGACTTAGGACCTAGCTAGCCATCTATTAGATCCTCCCTCCTGTGAAGTAAGCATGAACCCTGTTAATGAAAAAAAAAATAGTAAAATTACTTTATTTTTAATGAAAAATAAAGTAATTTTAAGTGAATTGATTGTAGTTTTTATTTGGTAGGATCGAAGGAATAAACATAAACAGTGGAGGAGTAGTAGTAGTAAACGTAAGAATTGAGGGAGCAAGGTTTTGGTTACTACGATTCACATATGTGTGCAGGCTATCAAATTAAGGTTATGGATGATGTCATGACCCATTTCACTGTTTTCCTCTTGCTTGTTAAATAAGCTGTCAGCTCAGATTGTGCCATGGAAAGTAGTAAGTTGTAGAACTGAAGAAGAAACTGAGCTTCTTTAATTTATTTATAGTCAGAGCATAGCAACTAGTAATATGAAGTCCTAATAAACAAACGTTTGTTTCGAAAGAATTGTATCAATGTGAAATGTTAGGGGAAAAAGCATCACCAGATTTTTTTTTTTTTTTTTTTTTGAAAAAAATGTATACTCAACTATTTCATTTATTAAAGAGAATATTTAAAATCCTTTAATTTATAAAAATGTACATTTAATTTATTTAATATGCATAATAGGAGTAAAATTATGTTGGCGTTAAAATAAAGGAGAAAAAACATAAAGTCCTGTCAGAGATTGTATATGAAGGGCTATTCCGAACTGTAATTTTTTTTTTTTTAATAAGAAAGTATGGATTTAAGTTTTTTAAAATTTTATGATTTATTGATGATGAGTAATGAGACCAGCCGTTTAATTATGTCAACAAATGTAGTTTAATCTTTTAGCATGATATATCAACAAGAATCGAAAAATATAAGAAAAATAAAAATAAAATAAAAAAATTAATTATATATCTTTATAACATCACTTTTTCATGATAAAACAATAAATTATTAAAAAAATATAAATAAATTAATCTTTTCTAACGATCATAACTAAGCTTTTGTCTGTTACAATGACTAATATTAAGGCATGTTTAGTCCATTATATAGAATAATTTAAGTATAATTATATTAAAATGAATCCTATTTAATTATACTATAATTATTATGCATAGTGTTTAGTAATATACCTTTATAATATAATGAGATAAAATTAATCATAAATATTTTAATAAAATAATTGATATTTAAAATAATATTTAATTTATTTATATAATTTTATTATCTACCAAAATAATTTTATTATAAAAAATTGTTTAAATAAACATTTAATTTATTTTTATATTTTATATTTTATAATATTTAAAAAATATTTAAAATTATTTTTAATTATGATAAAAGAAAAAAAATTAACACATAATTTTAAAATTGAAATTTTAAATAGGTTAAGTAACGTGTTCAATGATTACATAACTATATATTTTTATTATGTGTAATACAATCTCACTTTAAATCCAATCATATGATTACATAAAAAGTATACTATTAATTTTTTTTTGTATTATATAATAAAATTGCAATAAGTATATGATGAAATAAGGACAAAAGGTAGCAATAGTTCACTAATTATGATCAAAATATACACAAGATGTGCGCATTTTTTGAGTTATTATATATTCCTAAATCAAATTCATTGTGCTTAAACTTATCTAAGTTTTTATTTTTGAGTTACAATTTATGTAGACCAAAAATATTACATACATGTATATTTACGTGTTCTATTTTTAATATTTTTAAAGTTTTGGACCTTTTGTATGCATTTTAATAATTAGTGGAATTGTAATATTATACCTAAAAGTTATTAAACTTTTATATACTTTAGTTAAATCAATGAACTTGTAATATTATACTTTAAAATTATTAAATTTTTATATACTTAAGTCATCATTAATAGATTATTGTTACCCTTTTTGATGAAAAAAATTTAATAAAAACAAATCCTTCAACTAATAAATAAAAATATCATTCGAAGTATAAATAAAAAAAAACCCTTCAAGTACTAATTTGTAAAAGATATACAAATCGTCAATGCACTGGATATAATTTATCCCAAAAAAAACAAAATTTGTCATTACACGTCATCACTCCACCTAAAATCTTCATCTTTTGTTTGGATAACATTAAAAATACTTTCGAACTTTGAAATATCTTCAAAATTATCAGTAAGATTTTCAAAAAATTTAAAAATACTCCCAAACATAACAGAAATTAAATCTAACAAATATAAATAGTAGCATTCTTAAAATAAAAGAAGAAATAATAGAAAGTTAAGAAATGATAAACCAAGTAATAATAGAATTAAAAATAGAAGATATCTCAAGAAGTTTTTCACAGGATATAATAATAAGTAAAAATAAAATTTGAATAACTTCATAAAGAAAAATTAAAACTTAAAAAAAATGATGGATTTTAAGATCTGTCATTTTCATCTTTAAGAAAATTATTTCTAAAAAAATACATAATTTATTATGAAATAAGTAATAAAAAATGAGCATCGATATCTTAGATGTAAAAAGAAAATATATAATATACTATTAATTGACAAAGAAATCATATTGAATAAATGATTCAAAATTTTCCAAAAAGATAAAGAAAATGATTGATATATTTATTTAGGAGGAATACAAATACTAATACAGGTTCATTTTAGGAAATATGTTTTATTAGGAATGACTCATGATAACTTAAGATACCAAAAGCACAAATTTACATCATACCCTAGGTTTGCTATTAACACCAATGATAAAAACTTAAACCAAATATTAAGTCTAGCTTATGAATTTGAAAGAGAAGATTTAATGAAAAAAAGAAATCATCCATTTTAATACACTACCTAGTAGGATATTATCTAACAAACATCCATAATAGTTCAATATATAGACAAAATGAATTTATAGAAATATACGAAACCTTTTAGGAACTTGAAAAAATAATAAAACCAGAAATAGTAATAGATTTTGAAATACCAAAGGAATTGTACTTAGATATCAAGGAAAAACCTCTGATAATAGGAAGAAAAGGTAATATTGTTAAAAATAATAATATACTATGAAGGAGAAGCTTCTAACCAAGAAGAAGTTAAAAAAATAAAAGATGAAGTCAAAGTAATGAAGACATTAGTTCATGATATCATATTAAGAAAACAATAATGTTTAAAGATAAATTAAACAATATACAATTAGAAGTAAATGGAAGCCTAGTAGGCATAGCAAAAAAATCAAGCAATATTACTTGAAGCTTTGAAACTTGTAACAGAATAAATGGATTTAGTCTTGGAAGTAAACAAAAAATACCTACAAAGTATAATAGAAACACAAAAAGAATTATTGAAGGAAATAAAGAAATGTGGTTATAATAAACTTCAACAAGATATACATATGAAATTTACATAACTAAGAAAAGATGTATATAATATACATGAAAACAATAATATTGTAGGTCATAAATATGATCCCCTACAAGGACTATAAATAGAACCACCTAGGAGGTCAGATGCCATGATTCCTAAAAATGAGAAAAGGAAAAATGAAGAAAAATCTAAGAAACAAATATAATTTCAATTTAATGGAATATAGGAAAAAATTAGAAAAATAATTCATGAATCCTGAAAATAGGGATATAGAAAAATTAGTTAGTTTATTAATACTAACTAATGAAGGATTAAAAGAACATATAGATGAAAACCTTTGTACAAATAAAGAAGAAGATATAACAATAATGAGTGGGATTGATTCTGAACTAGAAATCATGACCAAAAAAGGTCATATGAAACTGATTTCATTACCAGTTCCTTACCAAGAAAGAATATATGATCTACATAAGAAGGAAAGAAATAGGCATAAGTCAAGAGATCTTGACACCATAGATAGAAGAAGACAACCACCCAAAATGGAGGAATGGTTGCATGGGGAAACTAGAGGTGGTATCCCACCAGAATTCAAAATCTATGATAATTAAAAATTTATCTATTAGATCTAGATTGTATAAGAGATATAAAAAAAGCCTTAGATGAATAAGCTAGTGGTAAGAGTGTGCTCATACGAATCTCTCAAACTATAAAACCAAACCCTTCAATTTGTAGGATATTAGTAGCTTATAAAATGATAGAAAATTTTAAAGTTTGGTTTTCAAATTTAACACATCAACAACATCTATTAATGCAAGGGAATGCACTCACAGTAAGAGAATACTTAGATATAATAATAAATGAAATATAAAAGAAATTTATTAGAGAAGATAAAAAAAAGAACTATCATTGAAACTAGTGAAAATGAAATCAATGAAGCCAACTGACATCTAACAAGTATGGAAATTAGTAACATGTGTTACATAGATTATTTTATTTGTGAATATAAAATATATTATCATAAATTACCATCATCTATGTAAACAACTTATAAGTAAAAGTTTTTCCAGAAATTACCTAAAACATTACATAAGACCCTAACAAAAAGTTAGAATCAGAGAAATAGGTAAACTATACCAAACATCCTAGAAGGAAGAATAAGAAACCTTAAAGGTTGGATAATTATTAAATTCCAAGAAAGAAAGGAATATAAACAAATAAGAGGAAATAATAAATTTATTATGATATAAGAGATTTTAGAATACTAGGAAAATATGGATGTAACATAAAACCCTACAAACAAAAATAAACAATATAAGAGATTTTAGAATACTAGGAAAATATGGATGTAACATAAAACCCTACAAACAAAAATAAACAATATAAGAGATTTTAAAAATAGGAATTTAAAAAATAGGAATTTCAAAAGTATAAAAGAAGATTTAATAGGGAAACCTACAGGAAAAGATATTTTAAAGAAAGAGATATAAACCAACTGAAAACAAGAATTATTGTCTTTCAGGAAAGAAAAAATATAGATGTTAGATCTGTAATGAAGTAAGACATTATGCCAACGAATGTCTAAGCAGAGTTCAATATAGGAAATCATTTAAAAAATAATTTCCACAGAAAGCAAGGAAGCTTTTAAGATAGAATTAGAACTACTTGAGGAATCTGATATAGATGTTACTTATAGTATTTATCTATTAGAAGAAATTGAGGAAGTAATAGTTGACTCAAAACATGAACACTTAGATTATGAGTACTTCTCATCAGAAGATGAATGATTTGTATAGTATTATAAATCCAAATAGTACCTATATCAAAAGTAGGACAAATATTCAAAGGTTATGCCAATTATCATTTATATGCATATATAGATACAAGAGCTAGTATGTGTATAACAAGTAACAATTTGTTTCTTGAAGAACACTAGAAACATACATAAAAAGATTTAATTGTAAAAATTACTAATAATGCTACAATAATTATTAATAAAGTTTAAAAGATATAGATATAATGATAGGATGAGAAAAGCTTCACATTTCTACAATATATCAACAAGAAACAAAAATTGATTTATTAATAGGAAATTATTTCCTAAACTTATATAAACCTTTTACACAATATTTAGACAAAATAATTCTAATAATATTAGATGGTGATACCATTTATGTATTAAAAATAAAAAAAAACTTTGACTATATTAAACCAAACTTTTATGTAACAACATAAAAAGTAGAAATGTGGTGAGATAGAACAGTAAAAACCTTATATAGAAAATATTTCATTAAATATAGAAGAGAAATAAAACTCTTTTATCAATGAAATACATGAAGATAAAGCCCTAATAGGCATCAGAAAACTATTAAAAATAGTAAGCCCATAAAATCTTTTGGATCTAAAAGTAAATAAATCTAAGATGATTGTCAATATAAAATTAAGAGATCCTAACAAGGTCATAAGAGTAAAACTAATGATTTATATTCTAGAAGACATGATTGAATTTGAAAAACATATTCAAGACTTTTGTAATTGAAAATCATAATACCAAGTAATTCACCTTACTCTAGTCTAACATTTCTAGTTGAAAAAAGAAGAGGAAAAAAAGAATGGTAATAAACTTCAAAACATTGTAAAGAAACCATTGATGTTTGTTACTTTATTCCAAAGGAAGAATTATTATTATTATTAATAAAAGGAAAGATATAATTCTCAAGTTTTGATTGCAAAAGTGGATTTTGGAAAATAAGACTAGATGAAGAATTTCAAAAATTAACGGCATTTAGTAGTCCCCAAAGATAACTCTAATGGACTGTTGTACCATTTGGACTAAAACAAGCTCTAGGTATCTTTCAAAGATATATGAATAACATCTTTAAAAAATTAGAAAATATTTGTTGTGTTTATATATATGATAAATTAACGGCATTTAGTGGCCCCCCAAATAACTCCAATAGACCGTTATACCATTTGGGCAAAAACAAGCTTCAGGTATCTTTCAAAGATATATGGATAACATCTTCAAAAAATTAGAAAATATTTGTTGTGTCTATATAGATGATATTTTGGTTTTCAGTAATGAATTAAATAAACATTATTTGGATATTATTAATATTCTACAAAAATGTGTGAAATAATGTATTATACTATCTGAAAAGAAAGAAATAATTGCTTAGCAAAAAATTAAATATTTAGGGTTTGGAAATTAAATATGAAAAACATAATCTATTACCCAATTTATTGAACAACATTCAAGATTTTCCTAGTGAATTAAAAGATAAAAAGCAATTACAAAGATGTTTAGGATATTTGACATATGGGGAAGCATATATTGAAAAACTTGTAGAAATAAGAAAACCTTTATAAGCAAAATTGAAAAAACGATCATATCTGAAAATGGATAGAATAAGATACCATGTATATGGATAAAGTAAAAGAAAAAGAAAAAGTAAAAAAATTGCCAACTTTATACCATCAAGGGCCAGATGAAAAAAAAATTGAAATAGATGCTTCACAAGAATATTGGGAAGCAGTTTTGAAAGCAAGAGTGGATGAAAAAGATGAATATCTTTGCAGATATACATTAGGATCTTTTTAAGGTTCAGAGTTAAATTACCATAGTAATGAAAAAGAATATTTAGCAGTTAAAAGAGTTATTAATAAATTTGCGACATATGTTATAAGTTCCAGATTCATTATCCGGATAGATAACAAGAATTTTGGTTATTTCTTAAGAACTAATATTGCAACTAATTACAAATAAGGAAAATTAGTCAGATTGCAACAATAGTTCAACCATTACAAATTTGATATTGAACATCTTCCAAGAAATAATAATAATTTAGCAAATGCCCTTACTAGAGAATTAGCATATCTAACTATTTTTATGCTTTCATAAATTGAACATCTCCACATCAAGATAAAAGAAAAAGGAGATAAAAATCTTATAGGAACAACTTGAGTTGTTATACCTCGAGAAATCTCTTATGGATACAGGAAATAAACAAGAAGAACTTAATTGTTCAAAATAACTCTTAGAGTCCAAAAAATCAAAAGAAGAATTTTCATTAAAAATTCAATTTAAAAAAGGTGAAACTTCTAAAGAAAGAATTCAAAATTCAAAATTAAAAGGAAGACCCTAACAGTTCAAAAAATAGTAAAATCTTTAAAACAGAAAGCTCAGTTGGGTAGATGAAGTAGAAAAATAAGAGCAGAAAAAGATTTAAGTGGTCTATTATGGCCAAAAACTAGAAATTTATAACAACAAGGCAGAAATCAATAAATCTATTCTAGTAATTAGTAGAGTAACGCATAGAACCTTTACTAACAGAATAAAAGTTGAAGGCAGTTATGCCAAATAAAAAAACACTAAAACTAATAACTCTAAAGGAGATAGTAAGAAATTATTCTATAGTATTATAAAAACAACCAACAACACCAAGTAGATTGAAAATCTAGAAAAATAGTAAGGTCTCCAATACTATTTAGAGAAGCATCTCTCCCAAAGACATAAAAAATAGTAAAGCATTTAGTGCTATTCAGGGAGACATACCTCAGAAATTCACCAATCATTAAAGGATAGAATGATTAAAATAGAAACCTCAGCAAACCACAATGGTTGAGTCTTTACAACTAGGCCAAAAACTTTACTCAGGAACATATTGAAAATATAAAGCTCTACACTACAGATAAGGAATTTCCTACCATAAATAGATTCAATATCTTGGAAGGAGTTTAACAAAAATTTGTTTACAAAGCTTTCCATGAAGAACTAATAGAAAACATATACCTAGGGATTAATTTAATTTGTTTAAATTATTTCCTAGAAAACTTCAAAAGAGCAATCAAGAATTTCAGAAAAATATTAAAGTAGGTGACAAGCCTATTTATCTAAGATTTTTCAATTTACTAATGGACTAGAATGAGGAAGGATATATCAGTCCTTACCACTTCATCAAGATAAGGATTTGTAATACAAAAAGAGAATTTTCCAAACCAAGGGCACTTCTAAAAAAAGAATTCAACACAGAAGAACTCTATGTACTAATGGGTCAAATGTTAGCAAAAGCTTACTATGAACTCATGATGATTGATAACTTTACTGAGATCAAAGTAAATTATTTAGCTAGTAAAGTCATAATTATTTCTCATACTAGTATGTCTCTTTCAAAGAAAATGGTGAAAAAATTACCAAATATGAAGCCAAATTTAAAAGCAACAACCGGAAAATTGGTCAAGAAAAAATGAAGGTATTATAGTTCTATGCCAGAAAAGCCTCCAAAGATCACAGATGCTTTTATTGCATCAAAGATTGAGAAGACAAAGATATGTCATCATCAAAGTCATCAAAAAGACTATCGGTAGAAAATGACAAAGAAGAATAAAGAGAATAATTATCGGTAGAAGATGAAAAAGAAAATAGAGATGCAGTCCCACATTTTAATTGACAGTATGTCCTAAGGAAAAAAGAGTAGTAGCTACTATGTAAAGCATACGAATTGTTAAAACAAAGAGAAAATAGTAATTTTAATCTTATAAATAGGGATTCCTTGTGCTATAAAAGAAACCCTTATTTTGATTTAAAAACACACAAAAAAATATAGCACTCTATTGTATAAAAACACACAAAATCAAGCATAGAAATCCCATCTATCTAGAAATCTCAAACCAATAATGATATACTTAGTAATTATGAGTGATAAAGAATCCCTTCAAGGTTTTTAGTTATCCTTAAGTTTGTAATAATTATTATCTTATGAATAAAATGGAGTTTAGTTACTATCTATTAGTAAGTCAAAAGTTGAACACCATTTATGTATAGATGCAGAAGGCTCACCATTGTTAGGAGGGTGTTGAGGTTTGAACAAAGTTGAGGCATAATTGGTGTAACAAAAGGAGACGAACAGAAGGAAAGACTATAGTGGACTCGTTAAATTCAAGTATAACAATTATAAATTTAAGCTAATTAAAAATATTGAATGTTTAGATATCTACTTACATCAAGGTATAAAATTGATAAACAAAAAGATGGAAATGGAAAGAAAATAAAAAAATTACAGGAATAAACAGCTAGTTCCAACATTAAAATGAAGATAAAAATTTAATTCTATTAGAAAATTTTGATAAAGGCTATCTCTTAGCCTTAAATGATTATTTCAAAGATGAGGATGTAAGAAACTATTTTAGTCAAAAATATGTAAGAACATAAGAAGATGAGTTCAACAACTTAATGTTTGGATACTACTTCTTTGAATATTACAAGTACATTGTATGTATACAAGAAAAACGTGTTTGTATATTACAAATTAGAAAAAATGGGCATTCAATATATATGACTTATCAAGTTCTAATAACCTAGCTAGTACATTTAGGTCAAATTGATTGAAATTCTGTCATAACAATCTCTGGCAATCGACCCCCACAAATTGGTATCAGAGCCATGGGAATAGGAATGGATGAAAAAATCAACATTATTAGTTTTGAAGACATCAATGATATTAACTATAAAACGTAGAGACCTTCTAGAATTTTTTACAAACCTTAAAAGTATAAGTGAAAATATGCTAAATCTCATAGGCATTTTAAATATATATCCTCTTTTGTATGGAATAACATTTTTTAACTTTGAAAGCTTGTCAATAAATTAATATTTTAAAGAATTATAAACTTATAAAATCTTCATCTTTTACGTGGAATAACCTTTTTAACTTTGAAAATTTGTCTATAAATTAATATTTTAAAGAATTATAAACTTATGAATATCTTTATAAAAAGTTAAGGTAATAGGTGTTTACAAGTTAAAAACTACGGCGCTTAGGCATACTTTAAAAAAAATTACAATATTTGAGATTTATTTGTAATTTAGTGGTATGATTTTTTATCCCATCATTATGAATTTAAATATGAATCTTATTTGTATGATATTTTTTTATTAATTAATAAAAAATGGGACTTAAAAGAAAAGTTTTATTTGACACTACATGAACAAATGATCATTTTTCTATTTTTTATTTTATACTATTTTTAAAAAAATATTTATTTAAAAATTCCTTCATCAATTATTCATGATAAAATTTATTTATAAAATGTAATTAAAAAAATAAATTAAATTAAAAATATAAAAATTGATCAATTGTCTTGGTGTCAATTTTGTAAAACTAGTAAGTTAAACCATCGCGAAAATAAGTTGTCGTTTATAATATAAAAATTTATATTATAAATTCAAAAAATAAGTGGCGTTCAACTTTGACATCGTTTCTTTTTTTTTTAAAGTTAATAAATTTAAATTTTGAATTTTTAAATAATTATTTATACATAATTATATAAAGACTATTAAATTTATACCGTAAAGTTAAAAATTAATTGTTTAAATACAATATATATAATAATAATACCAAAAATTGAACTTATACTTTTGAATATAATACTCTACATTTATCATTTGATTGTGAAATTATGATTACTTCAATAAGTTTTATTTTTATTATCTTTGTTGACATCCTTTTATTTTTTTATTCGCACATACATATTTTTAATGAATAAAATGTTTATAATAATAATACTAAGATTTTTTTTATGTTTTATATAGAATACTCTACACTTATCAAGTGATTTACCAAAATAGTAAGATATTTAGGTTATATTTTATTTTTTTACCAAAATCGCTCCCAAGGTAAGGGTTACCAATGTTATAGTAAGATATTGCCTTATTATGATAAACCTTACCACAACACTAGATAACAGTGGTAAGTCTTCCAACAGTAGGCTAATGTCTTACCTCAAATATTTACCAAAATCACTACGAGGTAACCTTATAATGAGTGCTTAAAAAGCACTAAAATTATTATTATGTTTTAATATACTTTAATTGATTAAAAATATTTTTATTTGTATGATTCAATCATATTTTTATAAAAATTTATTTTTTTGGAATCATGGGTATTTTTATTCAAATATAACTTAACAACTCGAAGAAAAATATGAAAGTAATACATCACAAATATGTTGAGAACAAAATGAGAAAAAGTAAAAAAAAAATGGAAAAACAATTGGACAAAATGGGTCAAAATGGTCAAAAATGTCAAGTCTCATGAGCTCTAGCACACGTGTGCATGCACGCACTCCCAATACACGCCTACGCGCGCAGCCATCACACGCCTAGCACATGTTCGAGCTGAGTCCCATGTGTGCCATCACATACCCATACTTGCAAACACCTCTACTTGTTCAAAGCGTGCTAACGCATGTCTGCCATAAATCTCACACCCCACAAGCATTCCAACCTATCTAAATGCGTCTAAAATCAATTTTTGAGATATTTTCACACCTTTTTTTGGCATTTTTCTCATCTTTAAAAGTATTGTCTCCTCCATTGTAAAAATCATCCCAAAAATGACAAACTTCTCTCTTTTTCTGTCTCTATCTTTCTCTCTCTAGAATGGTTTTTTTAGTTTTAAAGTTTTTCTCTTGTTAAGAAGAACTAGTTATGCTTTTATAAATTTCTAGTTTTTGATTCAACAAACTGAAATGAAAATCCATTTAAAATTTTTCCAGTAACAGCATTAGTATTAAAGTTCTGTAAGGATTTTTTTGGGGTATAGTTTTAAAATGAATTCTTTAGAGTTATTTTTATGTTTTATTCTTATATGTTATGTTTAATTTATTTTTGATTAAATTTAACATGGCTGACTGTTTGTATATATGATATAATAATAACGTTGTTATGTATACGAAATATTAAATAGGTAAAACATTTCTATAAAATAAATTGATTTTGTTTTTATTCAAGATTTTATATTAAGGATGTGATAGAGAAATATATTATTTTTTATTCCAAATTTAAATCTGAAAATTAGATTCTAAGATTCTAAGATTATTGATATAATCTCCAGGTAATTAGAGTGAAACTCTGTTTCAAAAGTTTTTTTATAAGAACTATTATTCGAAAATGTATTGAGCACATATTTTTATTAATATTTTTAAAACTTAAAAGTTAGTATTTGAATAACTAAATTCTTAAGTTTAATTTGAACACATTCAATAAATACTCATTAATTGACTCTACCTAAAGCCACGATTAGATGGTTTGCAATTTTCTTATAAATAAAGCTAAAATTTAATACTTAATTAATTAATAGTCCTAGTCTAAGAATATTAGTTATTAAACAAAAAAATTTGGTCCCTACCTAAGAACACTTTCATACCAAAAAGAAAAAAAATCAATAAATATTAATTTATATATTTAATAACCGAAATAATATGAGCAAGCATAATTAACTTAATTATCATATTCATAAATATTCCACTATTATGAATGATAAAAATTTTCATTATTGTTTATTGAATCCATGTCTATGTTTATTTTTATGTCATTAATTAAATTAGGAAACAAAAATCAAAATATCGTGAAAAAATGTTTAAAATTTAATTTCTTTTTTAAAAGTTTGAATTATAAATTAAAAACTACATATATTTTTTCCTTAGATAAACCTTGGGAGTATACTTGTCATTTTCTATAAAATGATTGTTACACTTGCGAGAGTTTTACAAATATAAAACCAAAGTATCTACAAGATCAGTATTGCTAACTCAATATTGATATTGTCTCATCAAGTTTTTGGAGAAGAAATAATGTTTTTAAATTATTTATCAAAATTTTGAAAAAAAATTGTGTTGTAAATAATTTTAATTTTTTTTATTTTGTGTTCAAAAAAATAAATTTAATTTCTGATTTTTAATTAAAAATATTTAAACTTTCATCTATTTAATTATTTTCTTTTCTAAAAAAAATTAAAAAAATTAAAATAGAAACTAATTATGTAATAGCATGAAAAGTCAAGATCTAAATTAGTTATGTCAAAATGATATGTTCTTTAAAGCCTTTGTGGCACTAGAGTCTTTCCTAGGATTGTGGCACTGTCTAGGATGATAGTTTTTAAGGAGACTTTGTCTCACCATTCTTTCCTGAGAACAATCTTGGTTAATAATGATTATGTTATTTAACTTAGAAGTTCACTTAACTTGGTTGGTTAGTATTTTGTATTAAAACTATGTACATTTTCTCTAAATTTACGCTTTCACCAGTATATGCATGGTAGGATATCCTTAGGAAACCCTCTTACAACATACATAGATAATATTCATAAATTTAAGCAACTATCCACAAGGTTGGATTTTAGCCATCATCTTATTTTTGATCCAAACATAAACCCAAGCCTTAATTCTCTACCATAACCAATAAAAATGAGAGAAACCCCACATATTAGGGAAACCAACATGAAAGAGTTTGCACGGAAATGACCTCTATCTAGCTCGGTGAGGTTGCTCAAAATTATGACTTGAAAATCATTAATTTTTCCTTTCGTTTTTCATTCTATGAGTTGCCTAATGAAGATTCTTTTTCCTTCATTAGGGACTTTTATGCCACAGTCCAAACTTTTCCCCTCGGTATTCTAAATGAGGATCATCTTATAATGAGGTGTGTTGAAAGACAAGGCCAAAACTTAGTTAATGTCACTCCCTCTAGGTTCTCTGTTGACTTGGGATGATGTTTACAAAAAATTCATGGGAAAATTCTATTCCCACCAAAAAAACATCAGAGCTGAGAGCAAAAATAAACATTTTCTCTCATATGGAAGGAGAACCATTCCATGAAACTTGAGATAGGTTTAAATTGTTCCTCACTCAATACCCTCATCATAGCTTTCCACTACATTTGTATAACCAATTCTTTTACGATGGACTTATGCAACAATACTAGTTCATTGTTGACAACCTCTTTGAGATGTTGGGTATGAATTCCTAACATAAAAGCTCACAAGTGAAAAGAGTTGGAGTTCATGAAATTGATTCCAATAATGAATTTCAACAATAACTTGTTAAATTGACCTAGCAAGTTTCCCTTCTCACTACGCAAACCAACACCAATAGTTAACATTGTGGCTTGTGTTGCAACATAGGACATGGTACTGAAGCCTGTCGATATCAAAGAGAAATACTAACTAGACCTAAATAGGTTAATGTTTTGGAAGCATATCAACAAAGACCAAAATTCGACCCCAATTCAAATACTTACAATCTTGGGGTGGGGAAATCATCCCAATTTCTCTTGGAGCCAAAACAACTATCTTTCCGCTCAAAGCTCAAATCGACTAGGACAACAATTCCACCAGCCTATTCCAAAAAGCCTTCCCAATAAACCAACTATAGAGGACAACTTGAATTCTTTTATTCAAGTCTGTAGAGATAACCAGTCTAAAACCAATCAATGGTCGAACTCTGTGGAAGCTTCTATAAAAAAGGTGAAAGTCCAATTGGAACAGTTAGCTAAGCATTTGCAAAATAAAGAAAAGACTAACTGAATGGTCAAATGGGATCAAATAAATCTAATGAAGATGAGACATTGAGTTTGTCATTCTGAAATCTCCAAGCAACACCTTACTAGAAGACGATAAATTTTAGTCCTAAGTGGGAGGTCACCCATTATTGTATTTTCCTTTCTTTTAGTTTGTTTTGTTTTAATTTTAAAAATGTGTGTAATAGTATTCAAATGAAATAATAGAAATTCATTTGTTTAAAAAATTGTGTCTATTTTTTAAATTTAGCATTACAAAAAAACTTAATTAACATAGATTTTTGCTTAACTTAATTAACTTAGATTTTCAATAAAAAATAAGAAAATAAGAAAATAAAAATTTAGGTTCCTTGTGTCTTTCGTCTTCTTTAAGCCTATGCATTTTGTCAAATGATAAATATTTCTTAGAGAATTATACTATTTTTCAATTTAGAGGTTAGATGTTGATATGCAGGAGGAGGAGGATCAATTTCAACTACAAGTAGCCATTAGAGATGCTAAAGATAGGTAGAAAATGATGAAGGACTATACAATGCCAATCATTGGCAATGCAACTTTCGGCATTCAATTGCAAGAGGCTGCAATGAACTATGAGTTAAAAAATATTCATTATTCTCTTTTGCCTTCCTTTTACAGTATCCCTAATGAACACTCTTTGAATTTCATTATAGAATTCTATGCTATTTTCCAAACCTTTCCACTGTAGAGAATTGATGAAGACCAACTTGGTCATGGTTCATTACTCTACAATCGGGTTCTCTAAAACCTTGGGAGGTAGTCTATGAAAATTTTATGGGTATGTTCTATTCCCATCAAAAGACTATTGATCTAAGGACGAAGATAACAATATTTTATCAAATGGATGAAGAGCCCTTTCATGAAGCTTAGGAAAGATTCAAACTCATTTTCATTCATTGTCTTCATCATAGCTTTCCATTACAACTACAGAACCAATTCTTTTATGATAGATTGACACTGTAGAGTCAATACATGGTTGATAATGTTGTTGGAGGAGCAGTGGGAGAAAAGATCATAGAGGAAACCTATAGTCTTTATGAGCTATTGGGTTCTAATTCCCAACAAACAAGTACTAGAGAAAGGAGAGCAGGAGTCAATAAAGTTGGCTCTGGTTATAAAATGACCTTGCAACTTTCTAAATTGACTAAACAAATGCAACTTCTCACTACCCACTAAATGCCAAATCAAGAGGTGTGTGGAGTGTGTTTTTCAATTGGGCATGATGCCCGTAATTGTTCATATACTTGTGATTCTAGTGTGGATGCCATAAAGGAAGTCAATTCCTTTCAAAGGTATCATCCAAACACCAATAATCACCCTAACCATCATGGGACACCAAACAATTACCAAGCCTACACCCAATATCAAACACTAAGGCCAAATAAAAACCACCATTATTTTAAGTCAACCTTAGAGGATAACTTGAATGCTTTTATTCAAGTTAGTCACGACAACTAACTGATGAATAATCAAAGGTTGAGCACTATAAAGGTTTCGATTAAAAGGATTGAAACTAAAATTGGGCAACTAGCGGAACAAATGAAAAGGAAAGAACTAGAAGCATGGCCCAGTAAACTCAAACAAGAGAAGGATGAAAGAATCCTTCAAAGTGGTAAGATTTTCAATACTAGTTTACCTAAAATCTTTAAAGATATACCTTGGAGTTTAGGTAACAAAGAAGGTGAAATTCTAGTCTCATAAAAAGGAGAGAGAAGTGTTAAACTTGACGTTCCTTCAGGAAAACTCATTGAGGAGTCATCTGACATCCCCAAAATTCAAGATACAACAAAACTACACTAGTTGCAAGTACCTTTTCCACACTAGCTAAAAGAATCCAAACAAGATAAACAATTCTATGATCTTTTCAATATGCTTTCTAAAGTAAATATCAATTTACCATTATTAGAAGTGATTATGAATGTGCCTTCGCATGCTAAGTTTTACAAAAAGTTGAATACTAAGAAAATAAGGTATGAACTTAATGAGTGGGAAGTAGTATAAAAAATTTCTAGTGCTGTACTTCAGCACCAACTTCCCCCTAAGTTGAAAGACCTTGAAAGTTTTATCATAAACATAGCTATGGGGGATAAGAAGGTCGCTAAATAAATACCATACTCTATATTCCTAGAGCTCAATTTAGGAGATTTAAGACCCACAACTATGTCCCTTCAACTTGAGATAGATCTCTTAAGTATCTAAAGGGAATAGTTAAGGATGTGCTCATACATGTAGAAAAACTAATAATACTTGTTGACTTTGTGGTTCTAGATATGCAAGAAAATCTAGCCTTGGACAGAGAGCACACAATACTACTTGGTAGAACATCTATGGCATATACCAAGACTATTATTGATGTCCAAGATGGAAATTTGACAATGACAGTCTTAGGAGAGAATGTTCATTTAAAAGTTTTTTATTCTTTACCTTTTTCTTCAATTTTTTCCATGAATTAAATATTCGATGTTGACCCTTTGGATAATCTTGTCCAAATCACCTTTTCTCAAACCAAAATAGAAAACAAGCTTGAACAACTAGATAGTGGTGAACTAATGACCAAATCTAGTACACTATTAAATCTACCTAGTTCCCCATCTAGTAAAGAGGCCAATCCATCTAAAATTTAACTCAAAGACTTACCTAAGCACTTAAAATACGTGTTTCTAGGAGAAAGAGAAACTTATCCAGCGATAAGTTTTTCAACATTGACCAAAACCCAAGAAAAGGAACCTATAAAAGTGTTTAAGAAGTTTAAGAAAGCCGTAAGTTGGAGTATCGGGGATATAAGAGGCATTAGTCCTACTATGTGTATGCATAAGATCAACTTAGAGGATGGTGCTAAACCCGTACAAGAGGCCCAAAGAAGACTAAACCCAAACATGCAAGAGGTAGTTAAGAAATAAATTCTTAAATTATTAGAAGAAGGATATATCTACCATATTTACGATAGTAATTGGGTTAGTCTAGTGCATGCGGTACCTAAGAAATCTAGGATAAAAGTTATTAAAAATGTCAAAAGTGAATTAGTGCTCACTAGAATAATCATTGGATGGAAGATGTGTATAGATTTTAGGAAACTAAATTTATATACTAAAAAGGATCACTTTCCTTTTTCATTCATTGATCAAATGTTAGAAAGATTAGCTATCCAGATATTATCAAGTACCCATAGCACTAGAAGATTATAAAAAGACCACATTTACATGTCTTTTTAGGACATTTTCTTTTCGAAGAATTCCATTTGGGTTATGCAATGCCCCTACCACATTCTAGAGATGTATGATGTCTATCTTCTCGGATATGGTGGAAAATTAATTGAGGTTTTCATGGACGATTTCTTTGTCTTTGGAAACTCATTTGATGATTCTTACATAAATTGACTTTTGTTTTAAAAAGATCTATTGAATGCAATCTAACCCTTAGTTGGGAGAAAAGTCATTTTATGGTTCAACAAGGGATAATATTAGGACATATCATTTCAAACAAAGGTATGGAAGTTGATAAGGCAAATTTTGAACTGATTTCAAAATTACCTCCCCTTACATATGTTAAGGGGATAAAAAACTTCTAAGGACATGTAGGATTTTACAGACGATTTATTAAAGATTTCTTTAAAATTAGTTGTTCCTTATGTAACCTATTATAAAAAGATGTTTATTTTGATTTCAATGATGACTGCCTTATTACCTTTAATACCTTGAAATAGAAACTAACATCTTCCCATGTTATTATGGCATCAAATTGGTCTTTACCTTTTGAAATAATATGTGATGCTTCTAATTATGCTATCGAATGTGTCTTGGGACAGAGAGTGGATAAGCATTTGCATGTCATCTACTATTCTAGAAAAACACTCAATGACGTACAAATGAATTATACCACCACTGAAAATGAATTCTTGGCTATAGTGTTTTATTTAGACAAATTCAGGTCTTATTTAGTGGGATCTAAAGTGATTGTGCATTTTGATCATGCTACTTTAAGATACATATTAAGTAAATTGAATGCCAAGCCAAGATTAATTAAGTGGGTCTTACTCTTACAAGAATTCGACCTAAAAATCAAGGATAAGAAAGGTAGTGAAAACTTAGTAGCTAACCATTTGTCTAGGTTGATTTTTTACTTCAATTCTCTTAAAGGTAAAAATAATGAAGATATAGTTGAAACCTTTCTTGATGAACTGTTGTTTTCAATAAGTCCAAACCCATGGTATGCTGATATTGTAAACTATATTGTCATTAGTGTTTTGAGACCTAACACTTCATATCAAGACAAGAAAAGGTTCTTAAAACTATCAAGAACTATTTCTAGGATGACCCTTATTTATACAAGATTGGTCAAGATCAAGTTTTCTGGAGATGTGTATTTGAAAAAGACAATAAGAGCATTCTGAGCTTTTTTCATGAACTTCATTATGGGGGGGCCATTTTGGTGGCAAAAAGATAGCCTATAAGGTATTACATTCGATTCATTTCATGAGATCAAAGTTATGCTCTATTTTGAGCCTTTCTTATTTTATAAGTATGTGGACTTATTAGTTCATTTCTAAACATAAACTATTCACATACGCCTTAGTATGAGTGCTTGAACCTATAGGATTCGATGAATTGAGAGTATTGACTTGTGAGTAGAGTCGAAGCAAATTCGGATTGCTAACGTTGAAATTGGTTGAAGTGAAAACAAAAAAACATTTGATTAAAATATGAAAGTGATCTTCAAATAATTATTGTAGTAAATCATGAAAGTTTAAGAAATTAAAAAAATCTATGCTTAAAGGTTTTAATTATAAAACTTAAATGAAATTTTAAGCATGAAATATTTTGTGTTACTTTGCTATTTTACTCGTTCTATTGGTTTATTTTTTGTTTTATTTAGTTCAGTATTATGGGTATCATTATTGAAAACCATCACGAGACTTAAAATCGTCCATGATGGCAACTTAAGGGTTTAACAGATTGTTACATATGCTAAATGCAACCATGTTAATCAATGGAAGTGATTTAGGATAGTTTAATTTTTAGTTTTTATCACTTCTCTTGCTAAGGGACTAGCAAGAATGTGATTAGAGGTTGTGATGAGTGCTTAAAAAACACTAAAATTATCATGATTTAATGTACTTTAATTAATTAGACAGATTTATATTTGTATGATTTTATCATATTTTCATATAAATTTATTTTTTCAGAATCATGGATATTTGTATTGTTTTACAGTTATTTTTGTTCAAAAATAACTTAAAGAATCAAATAAAAATATAGGAGACGTTCAAAATGGGTCAAAAATGGTCAAACAAACTGAGTCCTATGCGTGCTAGCATGCCCAACACACACCCAGCTGATAACTGTATTTTATAGAGTTATTTTCATCAATTTTAGTAATGATAATTGCTATGTTCTTTTAATATTTAGTTAATTTTTGTTAAATAAATTAATATTTTCCTTTTATGTGCTAAAAATACATTTTTAATAAAATTAAATAATTTCTATCGAAAATGTACTTAATTTCATATTTCTGTCCACAAATATAATTTCAGATATTATAGTTCCTAATTACAATTTATAAAAATCGAAAATATAATTTAAATTGAATTTGGGCTTAATTATAATTATTAAAAGTTTAAAAATTTAATTTAAAATTAGCAAAGGGCTTATTTGTAATCTAAGAAAGTTCAAAATGTAATTTGACTTACATTTGTGGGCGAAAACATAATTAATAGAAGTTATTTGTCTTCGCAGGAAAGAAGTTCCACGCGTCAACATCCACGCATACAACGTGGTCCGTCCGATCAAAGCATAAACGGTCAAGATTGGCGCGTGTAGTTCAAGCCCGACCAAAACGAATGCATACAGACTCTGCGCTTTCACGCGGCTCGGTGCCCGAGTGGGACCCACCTGCCGCGCAGGCCGGCGTGTAGGGTGGGACCCACGTGTCTGACGCACGTCTGCCAAAGGGTGTTGTTCTGTGCGGCTAAACCACGTGCAATCGTTCTTCTAGCGAATTAAAGTCTTCCACGTTTCCCAATTTCCTATTAAACGAATCATAAGAGGACGCGTGGCACATATCGGTGAACGCAAAAGCGCAAAATCTCGCCCTCGTTCCAGCCGTTGCCTCACTTTCTCGGTGCCCCAATCCCGTGCTTCAGTTTCTGAGTGCGTCCGTTCCTTTCAACGAATGAGATGCGACCACGTGTCCAACTATTTGTTTTAGCGAATCAGACGCTGACACGTGGCATGCACAATGAATAAAAAAAATGCAGAAACGGCTCCTTGTCTCGCGTGAATTAAAATAAGTTTTTGATTTTCGCGTGACCGCGGATTTTAAGAGGAATGTCGGGGTTTTATTTTCAATACAAATTTTAATGCGTGTATGATATTTTAATATTTTTGATGTATTTTGTTTTAGCTATAAATAGGTGATATTATGATAGAGTTTGGGAGTTTTTTTTGGTTTAGAATTTTTGTGGTATTTGGGGTTGGATTGTAGAACACGCAGAAGCCATTTTTTGGCTTTTGTTGTGTTCTGCGTGTGCCAAATATTTGTTCTATGTGATGTTTTAATTTTCCTTTTTGTTCTTCTCATTTTTCTGCATCTGTTGTAATTTTAATTTTTAATTAATGAAGTAATTTAATTTTTCTAGGGTTGCAGTTGATCTAAATTTATGAAGCTTTTATTTTAACTATTTTTGAAAGATTTATAAGACGTTCGATTTGTTCATTCTATTTTGTGCTTAATGCTTTTTGGTTATTTACGAATTTTATCAAAACGATTTGTGGCATAAAAATAAACTTGAGAAAGGCATTTTTGTGTATATTGCTAATAAATAGAATGACATGTATGATGAAGGATATGAATATACCCTAATTGTATGTGTGACCATTTGAGAACTTAGAACTTAATGAATCTTGGTGAATTTAATTCTCATAGAGATATAGTGAATTAATTTAACGAGGTGTGTTTGTACGGAGCTCGGAAGAGATGTATGAATAAAAAAAGAAGTTTTCGGTTGACAAATTAAATGTACTAAAAAATATAAATCCAAAGAAAATAATATGATTGGAGTGGATTAGTTTGGTGAAAAATTACAATCCTAGAGTTCTCTTTTTTTTTGTTACCTTTTTTCCATATCAACGATTATTTTGGATAAAATTAGAGAGATACAATTTTAATACTTAACAAACTATAGTAACAAATCCTCGTGGGAACGATACTCTTCTTACAAATCTTTATTACTTGTGACCGTGTATACTTGCACGATTTTATGTGTGTTGCAAAACACACAACACCAGCACATGTCGGTGTGTAGCCAATACACACCAAGCATATGCCCGCGCGTAGCTAGCACATACCCACAACAAGTCCCGTGCGTGCCAGCATACATCTGCACCTATCCCGCTCGTGCTAACTCTAGTGTGCCACAAATCTCACCCTTCACACGCGTGCCAACATATCCAAATACAACCAAAATCAATTTTTGCGATATGTTCCCACCTTCTAGGCCTCTTTCTTATCTATAAAAGGACCCTTTTCCAAATTTTAAAATCATCCCAAAAGTCACAAACTTCTCTTTTTTTTTCTCTCTAGCCTTTTTTCTCTAGAGTGTTTTCTTTTTTTAGTTTTCTTTTTGTTTTAAAGTTTTTCTCTTTTTGAGAAGAATTAGTTGTGATTTTATAGATTTCTAGTTTTTGATTCAATAAACGAAAATACAAATCTATTTAGAGGTTTTCCAACAACAGAATTAGCATAAAAGTTCTGTAAGATTCTGTTTAGGTATAATTTTAAAATGAATTATTTATAGTTATTTTTTTATGTTTTATTCTTTTTATGTTATGTTTAATTTGTGTGATTAAATTTAACATAACTGGCTATTTGTAAATATGATACAATAATATCGTTCTTATGCGTGTGAAATATTAAATAGGTAAAACATTTCTATAAAATAAATTGATTTTTTTTAATCAAGATTTTATATTATGGATGTTATAGTGAAATATATTATTTTTCGTTACAAACTTAAATATGAAAATTAGACTCTAATGTTTAATTATTTGGTTTAATTTAAAGTAGTGCTCTTTTATTTGTTAGTACAATCACCCGATAGTTAGAGTGAAACTCTATTTCAAAACCTTTTTATAAGAACTATTATTCGAAAATGTATTGACAATATATTTTCAGTAATAGTTTTAACACTTGAAAGTTAGTACTCGGATAATTAAATTCTTAGGTTTAATTTAGACACCTTGAATAAATATTAATTAACTGACTCCACCTAAAATTATGATTAGATGGTTTGTAATTTTCTTAGAAATGAAACTGAAATTTAATACTTAATTAATTAATAGACATTGCTAAGGATATTAGTTAACTAATATTAAACAAAATAGTTTGGGTCTTGCCTAAGGACACTTTCATACCAAAAAGAAAAAAAATCAATTTATATCTTTAATAACCTAAGAGAAAGCATAATTAACTTAATTATTATATTCATAAATAGTTCACTATTATGAATGGAAAATAATTTGTATTATTGTTTATTGAATTCATATTTATGTTTATTTTTTTATGTCATTAGGAAACAAAAATTAAAATATCGTGACAAAATATTTAGGATTTAATTTCATTTTTAAAAGTTTAAATAATAAATTAAAAACTACATATATTTCTTCTTTAGATCGATCTTAGGAGTATACTTTTCATTTTCTATAAAATGATTCGTACATTTGCGATAATTTTACAAATATAAAATTAAAATATTTACAAAATCGGTATTGCTAACCCGATGCCAGTCTTGTCTCATCAACTTACCACTATTGTGATAAACTATTGTCTTGTCATAATAAGCCTTACCACGATAATGGATTCCATAGATAAGCTTTTCTACACTAAAAAATGTCTTCCTGTATTAGGCCAACGTTTTATCACAAATTCCATATTTTATTAAAATCTCTTTTGGTACTACTAATTTTGAAACAAAATAAAATATTATCCAAAATTAGGTGATTTTTGTGTAATTTTTTAAATACTTATCACATCAATATGAAGTTATAATTATATTTTTTGTTTAACTTTTGTATGGTTTAAATTATACTTAAATAATTGTTTTTATGATGTTGTTATATGTTTTTAAAGAAAGTTAAATTTATAATATATAATTAAAAAATTAGATTTTTAAAATATCATTTGTACAGATAATATAAAACTCTTAAATATATATTATAATTTTAAAAAACTTAGATTTTAAATGTAATGCATGTAATGACAATATCAAGACTTCACCTTATATTTTTAATTTTTAAAGTAGCACTCTATATTTGTTGCTTGACAAATTTATGACTAAGTCATTATCTAATTCATATATGAATTAAATTATATATAAATAAAATTTTTATTTGTCGATTGCATGAAGAAGTTTTACTTTTATTATCTTTGTTGATGTCCTTTTATTTTCATGTGACCATCTTTAATAAATAAAATATGTATAATAACAACTTCAAGACTTAAACTTACATTTTAAATAGACATTCTATACTTATCACATAACTATAAAATTCATAACTATATTTTTCATCTAACTCAAGTATGAATTAAATTATACTTATTTTTTTTTTACTATCTAAATAAGTTTTATTTATATTATGATAAATAATATAAAGACTTGAATTTATATTTTTAAATGAAAATTTTTACATTTATTACTTAACTATAAAATTATACCACGGTTTTGTTATCGTCATATTTTTTAAAGTTAAATTTATACTATAAATTTAAAATATTTGAATTTTCAAAGTATCATTTATACACAATAATTATACCAAGACTCTTAAATTTATATTATAAATTTAAAAAATTAAATTTTAAATATAATACATATAATAACAATATTAAGACTTATACATATGCTTTGGACATTTTACACTTATTATTTGAATATGAAATTATGATTAAATTTTTATCTTACTCATGTACGAATTAAATTATATTTAAATAATTTTTGTATTATCTAAATCAAATATCACAATTGAAAATGATTATACTAATTACAATTGCAATAATCTCACATGTTTATCTTATCAATTATGTCTTAATTTATGTAAAGTTTGTGTAATTTATTATTTTATTTTTAAGCCCAGATCATTAAAAATGTTGTTAGAAAGAAACATAATCAAATAAAAATGCCTAATAAAACTCAAATTTGAGTTCATGAGTAAAGTACTAATTATCACATAATAAGATTATAATAAATACATGTATTTAAATAAGTTATTTATAATAAAAAAATTTAATTAATAAAATTTGTGGCATTATAAAAAATTAATTATAATTTTCATGCTAGATTGTATTTTTAAAATATAATATTTAAAATAGAAAAAATAGAAAATTACCCACGTATCATTAAATATAAAGGCTAAGTTTTCTTCAGAAATGTTATTTTCTCTTTATTTTTGCAACATTATTATTTAGGTATATAATTCCTTTTTATAATTAGTGATTGAATTTATTTAATATTTTTTTTTGAATAATTAAATACTCACAAATGTGTACATACACTTTATATATATAATTCAAAAAATTATATTATAAGAAAAATTATGATGTTATTTTTTCCTAAGCAATTTATAATATAATTTTATATTTTATATTTATATAAATTATTTTATTTTTATTAAATAACTATTCAACAAATATAAATTAATTTTTAAAAACATAGCAGGTATTTCCAAACCAAGTATAATAAAAAAATTAAAAAAAATGGTGGACTTATAGCTTGTAAATTGAGTATTATCCTTTATAACAATCATAAAAAAACTAAAATGAGATTAGTAGACTAATAATAGTCTTAATGGTCGTTAATAGATAGAGATATTTTTGGCATAAAAAGCATGATTTTGCATCAAAAATATTATATCAATTATCATAATTTATTACATACTTTATTATTCTATTATATTTTTAAAAGTTTATAAGATACAAACCTAATTAACCTAGAGAAAGGTGAATATGTTACTTTTAATTTTTAACAATTTATAATCTAATAACCTAAATAAAGTAGTCATGCATGCAATTGCGTGTAAGAATAAAAAGTGAAAATAAAAGAATAACACACTCTATTTTTAGGTATAAACAACATAGGCTACAATTATGACTTAAGAGAAAAACCATCAGTCCACTGGACAACCTAACTTTTCACTACGAAAAAAATGTTTAAGTACAAACTCGGTCTTATACTACCATCCCTAGGATACTGCCTTAATGTACCTTACTTATGAGTCCCTACTCTGTTTCCACAGTTTCTAATATTAGCGTGAGTGGTTTCTAGACCAACGTTCCAATAAAATTTTTGCCAATCAAATATGTTCATGAATCAACTACAAAAAGGTTAGCACAAAAAATACAAGTGCCCGTGTGTTTTCTAGAATGGATTTAATAATGAATAATCCTAACTAGATGATTCAAAATATATGTCACTTAAATTAAATCAACTAGAAAATCCTAGAGTAAAAAGATTTAGCACAAACTCAATAAAAATAGCTTATTTAAAGATTAATAATCAAAAAACATAATTATTATATGACGCATACAATTATTTGATATAATATTTCAAGAACAAAAATAAAGAAGAAATTATAAGAACATATCATCAAAATATTATAAATCAATTAGGTTTATTGATCAATCAAACACAACCATCAATGTTCGATTAGATTAAATCAATAAAGAAACCTAAAGAATTATAATATTATATTTGTAAAATAAGAAAGAGAAATTAAGAAGAATACAATAATGCTCTTGTGTGGTTAATTGCAACAATGAGCAATTTGTTTTATTTATAGAAGAAATTAAAACTCTTAATTCTATGTAATTGATAAATATCTTTTCTGTTACAAATAGAATTAGTAATATTTACTAATCAAGAAGATTTATTTTAAAGTAGATTTATTAATCAAGAAGTCTTTTATAGAAAAAAGAGTTCTTTTAAAAAATATATTTTATGTTATCTTTAATACTAAAATTTAGCCTATAATTTAAATTATATGTTATATAATATTTTAGCATATATCTTATACTATATTTTAGCATAAATATTTCATGCAGTAAAAATAATTCCATATTTATATGTTATTGAATGTGTGAGTGCAATTCTATCTACTATAGTTATAACAGATATACCTAAAATATAAATATATAAAATTTTGATATTTTTTTGACTTTATTTGATTGACTTGATATCGAGTTTAAAAAACAAGTTTACATGTAAATATTTTATTAACAAAAATAGATATATCGTTATATTTTTCCAATTAAGATGTCATACTTCTTTGAGCTTTCGAGGGTGAAGCAACCCATTTTAAGAAAATATATGGGCTAACAAAACATTTCGTTAACTTGGAAATTAATAAATTTCCTAATCATGCTCCGACTAGAGTTAGCACATAATTGTATAAAACACTGCCTTGTCAATAGTATATTATGTAGGTTTTTTTTAAATAAAATTTGCTATTTTAATAATATTATACAATTCATATATCCTAGAGATCAAACCCCTTATCTTATATTTACATGACTTTTAAGAATATTTTGATATCACTAAACTAAACCGCTTAAGCTAAACAAAATTACCATTAATTACATTTTTTTAATAAAATGATTAAAAAAGATATATATGCATGATCTTCAAATAAAATAATAAGACTAGAACAGTACTTTCCAATAACAAAATCACTCCTAAAACTCTATTGGATGATGATTTAAAATAATAATAATAATAATTTTGATTGAGCTACCAGTACCAAAGCTCAAGATTACTGTGGTAGAAACACAGACACTTATCGTTCCGTTTGTTTTATATCTATGGTCAATTGGTCATACACAGAACATAACTCATATGTCTCATTTGGGCTTGATCCATTAGGTTATTCCAAGAACAACGAAGGGGGATATTGTGTGGACTTTTGTAGTTTGGTCCATTTTTGCCAAGTTAGCAAACTTTACCCAACACAACCACACTTGCACGACATGGGCTAACTTTGAAACAAATCAAAAGTAATTTGGAAAAACAAATATATATAGCAACTTATTATTTATTTATTTATTATCAAAGAGAGAAAATTTCATTAATAATCACTACTATTAAAATAGACATTAAAGTCGGTTCGCTGAATCGATTTTAAATTGAGCGACTTAAAATGTAAAGTCGGTTCACGCGATGAACCGACTTTACCCATACATTTTATGATTTTTTTTATTTTTATTCTCATTTTTCGTATTATTCAATATATATATATAGCATAAAAAACTAAAATATAAATAATAATACAAATAATTAAAAATTTAAATATATTTAATTACTTGATAATTAAATTTATTACAAAAACAAATAATGTATATACAATACATATAGTTAACTTAAATTAAAAATAAAATAATATCGTCAAAGTGTAATTGGATGCGAGTAAGCTTGGTTGGCTTAGAATCTTGATTGGCCTCCACAAGCATTATGACAAGAAAACTAAACAAAAAACAATTGATCCATATAACAATTCATATTCCCCTACATACATGAGCATGTAAACATCCATCAAACAAGCAGTCTAAACTTCAAAGGCATTTGAACGAAGAAATTAAATCATTATAAATATTACCATAAAAAAATGATTACCATGTACATCGACATCCGAGTGATATAACCCTTCGACAAACTCATATTAGCACTTTATTAATCATTTGTCTATAAATATGAAGTTATCTAGAATCTCTGCTAGTATTTTTTAATGCTACAATGAACTCTAAATATGAAATCAAGTGTAACTCTGATTTCTTACTTGGCTTGTGTGAGTTTTGGTGCCCTTAAACATATGGAACACATTCATTGGCACCAAAACTCATACAAACCAAGAAATATATCGGAGTTACGTACACATGATTTCATATTTAGAGCTCATTGTAGGATTAAAAATACTAGCAAAGATTTCAGATAACTTCATATTTATAAACAAATGATTAATAAAGTGCTAATATGAGTTCGTAAGGTAAGTAGGAAAGAAAGATGAGATGTAGTTTGGGCCAAAAATAGGTCCATAAAACAATGCATTCCCCTAAATACATGAGCATATAATCATCCATCAAACAAGTGATTTTAGACACAGGAATAGATAGAGAAATTAAATCATTAAAAAATTTACTATTATGTTGTCATATGCTATTCAAGATCATCAGAATCTTCTCCTGATTCTTCTTGTGATGATATAATTTGAACCATGTATTCTGCCAATTCCTCTCATAAATCATCAAAAATTTGCTGGTCGTAGCCCGTCTTGTTCCAACCAAAGAACTACATGTATTTAAAATCAAAATAAGAATGCAATTTCATTTATTTACAAAAGCAAACTCAAATATGTTAAAAACTTTTATGTATATGGGTAAAAGATATTACCACATCATCAATTAGAATTTTGATATTTGTGATGATTTCGCTCATAAACATCATGACATAATAACCACACATGACTCCATTATTTTGTTGTGGAACTTACAAAAAACAAGTGTACATGAATTTTCATATTCGAACATCTTTATTATTCAATTGTAAAATTAATAAAATTATCAATATTGGCTTGTACATACCATAACTTTTGTCCATATAAGCTTATGAGATTTTTTAAGGACAATGCCTTTAAACTTGTTCCACAACTTCCATGCCCTATCAAGGTTTAAAATTGTTAGTTTTTATTAAATATTACAAAAAATAATAGAAGAAACTAATATGTAGCTATAACTCTTACATTTCAACAAATGCTTTTGTATCTTTACTCAGTTCAATGGAAGCTGAATCACAGTACCAAGCATGATTATTGAACAGATCAATGATTACCAACATCCAATGATCTTGGCCTTGTTCAAACCTTAATGGCCTAGGGATTATCAACTTTTGATTTATGTTAAGTGTCAATGCCCTATCACATAATTGTTTAGCTCTGATGATAACATCCTTCTCTTGATATTGATTGATATATGAAGAATCATAGAATATTGCTAAATGTGATGAGTGATTATGTTGAAGTCGATAATAGAACGCCCTATATGAAAGATATATATATATATATATATATAATTAGATAATATAAATATAATTATATATGTTCTACATAAATAAAGTGTTCTTCTTTATGTGCATCATAAACATTTACACCATCATTCCACAACGTCTTTAAATCATCTATCAGAGGCTACAAATATACATCAATATCAACACTGGGTTATTTCGGTCCTGAGATCAATAATGTTAACATCATGAATTTTCTTTTCATACACAACCAGGGAGGAAGGTTGTATGTTACCATAATTACTGGCCAACAACTATATCTACTACTGAGGGAACTATGTGGATTAATTTCATCAACAACAATGGCAAGACGAAGATTGCGCGGATCAGATGAAAATTAAGGAGATAAATTATCTACTAATTTCCAATTTTGAGAATCACAAGGATGACATAGCACCCCATCATCAGATCGATTATCTGACTACCAAGTCAACATCTTTGATGTATCTTTACTGTTGAACAACCTTTGAAAGTGAGGAATCAAAGGAAAGTAGCAAAGAACCTTTGTAGGCAGGCCTTTCTTATGTGTTGTACTCTCATTTGTACCATGCTTCCATCTCGATTCTTTACACATAGGACAATCATGTAATGTCTCATATTCTTTTCTATAAAGAATGTAATCATTTGGACAAGCGTGAATCTTATGATATTCCATGCCAAATCGACTAAGAGATTTCTTTACTTCATACATTGAAGATGGCAATTCAATACCCTCAAGAAATATATCGACTAGTAGATTTAGTAATTCTGTGAATCCCTTCTCAGAAAAACCATGTTTTACCTTCACATTGTACAAATGAACCAATCCCGACATTTTAGTGTATTTTTTGCATTTTGGATACAATAATTTTTCGGCATCTTCTATAAGTTTATTAAAGGTTTTGGGATCATCCTCATGTAATTCATCTTCAACACCATGAAACATATTTTCTGTATGTACATTATGATAAGATGTATGTAATCCACTCACATTCTTATTTATCTTTTTCCCATGAGTATTATCAATATTTTCTCCATGATAATACCAACATTTATAGCTCAAAAGAATACCATTACGGATAAGGTGATACTTAACCTCATCAAATTCATGAAATCACTCATTTTTACATTTAACACATGAGCATCAAATCATACTAGTTCCAGTATTACTATTTCTACAAGCAAATTCCATAAAACTTTTAACTCTCGAAATATAGTCTTGCTCAATTCTACATTTTGACATCCAAGATTTTTCCATTTTCTATTAATGACATTAATTAAACATACCAGCATGAATATATAAAAACCAATCACTTTGGTTGATTCTAATTTCGAAGCATGTTACTATATCGATCATAATTAAAAAGTAATATTAATTATACGTATATAACATTCTATAGAAGTATATAAGGACTACTATAGTAACATATTTAACATTTTAATACATAAGTAGTATATATAAATAAAAATAATAATACTACTTAGTTTTTAGTTATTATTTGATTTTTATTAATATATATATATATATATATATATATATATATATATATATATATTATTTAAATTATTGAGTTTATAAATATATATTTATAATTTTTTTAAGAGTCAATAGATAGCACGTATAACTCTTATACCAATATAATTTCTTACAAATTTAAAAAAGCATATTATTTTTCCTATATTCACTAATTAATAAAATATAATTATTTATATATAAATAAATTTATCCACGCACAGTAAACTCACAACATTTCAGATATTATTTTCACATAAAATAAGTCAAACATAATAACAAGTAAAATAAAAACATACATAAATCAAAATTTTATACAAAATATAAAACAAACTGAATAATAAGCTGCAAAATTCTACTTAATAAAATATAATTATTTATTATAAATAAATTTATCCACGCATAGTAAATATATATAATCCATCAAACCCACAATATTTCAGATATTATTTCCATTTAAAATAAGTCAAACATAATAACAAGTAAAATAAAAAACATACTTAAATCAAAAATTTATACAGAAAATAAGTATAATTTTTTTTAATATTTCGCTCAAAAAAATAATAGATTTGAAAGATAATGAGAAGAGAAATATAACTCACAAAATGACGTTACAAATGGTGGTCGGAGGTGGCCGAAAATTTAGAAAGAAGGTGGTGGTGTAGCTCGGTTTGGGAGAAAATGGAAAAGAGAAATGAAGAAATTGAGATTTTGCATAAAAAATGAGCCGAATTTGGATATATTAGGTGGATATGGTCGGTTGACGTGGAGAACCAACGCTATCCGTGTGTGTAACATCAGTTGAAGGGGAAAACTGACGCTACACACGCGGATAGAACCGATGCTAGCCACATGGGTGGCATCGGTTCACCACATCAATCGATGCTAGTCACATGGGTAGCGTCGTTTTGCCATGTCAACCGACGTTATCCATGCAATGAATTTTTTTTTTGTTAATTATTATTTTATTTAGACTATGCATATACGTACAATAGAAATAGAAAAAATAATTACTTTAGAATAATATTTAATTAAAACATATACACAAAATTAAATAAAGATATATTGTAGATACATATATAAATTTAAATATCCAAATAAATAAACAAAATTATATAATTTTTAAAACTAATTGTTTAAAAAAAAGGAAAAAATATACTATTTTTATCCAACTTAAATTCTAAAGAGTCAAATAAAATAATAATTAATTTTAAATGTATTTACTTCATCCATTTTTTAATTTAAAAAATAGGACGTAGCGTCGATTGACGTGGAGAACCGACGTTACCCACGTGGATAGTGTCAGTTCGTCATGTGAACCGATGCTAGCCACGTGGCTAGCGTTGGTTTTCCACGTCAACCGACGCTACGTCCAACGTGGATAGCATCAGTTCTATACCGAACTGACTTTAAATTCATTATAAGTCGGTTTTTGAAAAAAATCGACTTTACACAACGACTTAAATACCCTTTTTGTAGTAGTGAATAAACAAAAAAACCTAGTAGCCAAAACCACTTAAATAGAGACTACACAAAATATCCAAGAAAACATAAACCAACTATGCTTAACCAGATGACTCCATCTTTAACAAGCAAATAGGCAGGCCAAGGAGACCATAACTTATAATTTTCAACAAAGCAATTGTTGAAAATCAATACCAACTCAATAAATAGAGTGATTGAAGGAAATAGAAAACAAAATGGAGTGGTTGAAGGATATAGAAAGATAAATGAAGTGATTAAAGTATGTAGAAAAATAAATTGAGTGATTGAAGGATGTAAAAAAAAATGGAGTGATTGAAGGATGTAGAAAAAAAAAAGTGTGTATAATGTGATAATATTTGTATGACTAGAATTATTTCTTAGTTTTATATCTGTGTGGTATAGATTGTATGGTGAAAACTATAGATAGCCCACTTTGCATTTGGTTTAATCATCCCATAAAAAACAAATAAGTCTTTGTATTCTTAGTTTGAGTATGAGTTGAGAGCTTCTTTTTTTGAGTGTTTGTATTTCTCTTCAATTTGTGAGTTGCCTTTAAAATATATTATAATGTCTTATTTTGGGTATAATACAAGTAATTTGTTTACTTGTTTAGATCCAATATTAGTAAACTTAGAGTGATGTATTCTAAATTTTACTTAACAAAAACTAGCAAACAATGTACGTGAAAAGATTCACACTTTACAAGAGTTATTAAGCATTGAACAATAAAAAGTTAATCATAAATAATAGTAAACATATATCGAAACTCAAAACTAAATCAAGAGTCAAACTGTAAAGATGAATCAAACAAAAAGTAAAAACAAAATAATAATAGTAAACATATACCGAAACCCAAAACTAAATCAAGAGTCAAACTAAAAAGATGAATCAAACAAAAAGTAAAAAACAAAATAATAATAATAATAAGAAGAAGAACTAGCCTCTAAATCCAACAAAAACACAAGAAAATCATATTAATCTTTCAAACCATCTTCTAAATGAGCTCCAACTAAATTATGTTATTTTTCCCTTTATCTTTTTATATTAGAAGATTCCATTAAAAATAAACTATTTCTCATGAATCAGCAGACACAGGACTCAACAACACCAAAAGAAAATAATATTTCTTCATTACCTTCATCTAAGAATCAACTTTCATTCAGACTATAATAGCATAACCATGAGTACCATAATCATATGGAGAGAAAACTAGCACAAACAATGGAAAGATGACTCCAAAGAGTATTATACTCTTGGACAAATTTTAGAAACTATTACTCAAATAAAAATCGGTGGTAATTCAACACATAATAGAAAATGAGGCAACTGAGTAAAGTTAGATAATCAATGGAGATACAAAATCCTAACCAAAAACACACATCTCATGAATGTGAAAAAAAGGCCAAGAGAAGTAAGTTCCTGCTCCATGGAATGAAATAGGATGAAAATGAATGGAAATCGTAATTGATTTCTATAAATAGCTAACATATTTGTAGATTCTTCCCTACCGCATCACTTCACCTCCTTTTTTGGTATGAGAAATTGCATATGAAATGGTGGTGGTAGTGAAAGTATAAGCTTGGACATGAAAAGGATTTGGGTTTATATTATATTATATTAACATAATAAAAATGAAAGAGTATGAGATCGAATCACATACCGAGGTAAGGAAAAACATCCATTTAAGGACTTATTCCTTACTCGCAGCAAACAAACAACTAACAACACACAACATCACATAATAGCATCAATAAATAATAATCTCAAATAGTGAGATAACATTGCTCAATAGTATATTATTTAGTAAGTAAAAGAAAAGTAAAGCTTTTTAATTAGAGTTTAAACTTTATTATATAGAACATATACGATTTAAACTAAATTGTACTAACAGAATAATAGAACAAGTACAACACATGATATAAAGATATAAATCTACATAGAATTTCTATCATCTATGTGATAACAATTTTTGTCGTTTATGGCAACCACTTGGTAGTAAACAATTCATTAAGTTATAAAATAATTACAAACTTGGTAGTAATAAAATCACTAATACCTTTATTAGTTGGGACCTCTGTCAGAATTGTCTATTGCTAACCTCACTTATTGTCTCCACAATAGCCTAGTTTGACACACGAAGCCGACTTCATCCAAAGCCAACATCATCCAATATAGTGTGATCAGTAACTGTAGATCAGTAATGTGAAGCAAAATGAAAATTCAACCTTGAGAACCACCCTTAATCATGAACCATCAATAACCTCCATAGGAAACACTTTCATCCATAAATTATAAATCGTTTACATGGGACACATGGTCAATCCACGCACCATACATAACCCACGATTTTAGATCTCACCAAATTAATCCGACCCAATCTCACAATGTCGTGTCTCACATAGAAAGTAAAATAGTTAAGAGATCAACACTCAAGCACTATATTTTCCCCACAACACTATAGCACAAATACTTAAACACTATAAAAGTAATTTATGAACCAAATGCAATTTTTTGAACAAATTTTGGCAAAGTTTGAACACATTAAAGATGGGTTAAGAAAGAAAAATGAGGGAGTACTTATAGAAATAACCAACCACCAACAACCACCCTTATCGCGGTCTTACCGAGGGTCCATTGATGGGTCTGACAAGGTCCTTATCAAGGACTCTATCGAGGTGCCAAAAGTTATTTTTTATCCAAAACTTATTGAGTAATTTTCATAAAAATCTACACCTAAACCGAGCCAAAATTCATCATTCATGGCCTAACATGCATACTAAATAGCCAACGTTATGGTGTTTGTAAAACATGCTTTCAAACATAGTGTATCTAACTATGTGAGTGTATGTATTACTGATTTATGGTAACTAACCTTACACAAATGAATACAGAATAGTAAGTAAAATAAATAGACTCCATATTTTGTATAAAAGAAGCTAACACATAGACACAAAGTATAATAGGACTAACAAAAACACATAATACAATAGATTTCATGAGGTTTGCTATCTTAATGACACCATAATTTTAAGACTACTAATATAATAATCTAATTTTAAAGTTGGGTGGCACAATTTCGGGCACTAGAGGAAGCTAATAGAAATCAAGACTAGGCTCTGAAAAGGCCAACGAAAGGAAAGAAAAGGGTAAGGCACCCTATGATATGGATAGGAACTATGAGAAACTGTGTGTCTCCCCTTTTTTGAGGAAATAAATCATGACGAGCTACCACCCAAGTTCATTGCTCCCAAGTAACCAACATATGAAGGGAAAAAAGATCTGATAACTCATATGCAATACTTCAAGACAGTTATGGCCCATGTGAGCCTCACTCGGGGCAAGAGAGACGCTATGATGTGTAGGCTATTTGCTACCTCTCTATGTGATGGTGCACAAAAGTGTTTCAGTAACCTAACACCCCATACCATAACCTCTATCTCACAGTTTGTCAGGTTGTTTATCACCAATTATGCCTACAACAAGTCATTGAGGAAGAAGTCACACCACCTCTTCTCAATCACCTAGGAAAGTGGTGAGTCTACTGAAGAATATATGAGAAGTTTCAGAGAATAAAGGCTAGAGATAACAGATTTCCCAAGCTCTATTACGATAAAGGATTTCAGGTAAGGTCTCCTAAGGGATTCTAATTTGTTTACAGAACGAACTAAGATGATCCCATAAACTTTGGAGGAAGCTTATTGAGAGGAAAGAAAATTTGAAAATCTAGAAAAAGAGCAAGGTCTAGTTAAGAGCAAGGTAGTTATGGAGGCTGTGCTAGAAAAAGAGAAGAGAAGGATGAGCTCGAACAGGACAAACCAATATGATATGATCAATAAAAAACAAGCGCTTCACACCAAATCATAAGGGGAGTAACCAATGGTTTGAGAATAGAAGGCATTGAGGGAGGTCACTATCTTCATTCAAGGGTCCATTCTTAAGAGTAAGTCTAGCTTGGGTAGTGTTGAGAATGGAGGAGGAGCCTAATGTTAGATGGCCCCAAAAAATGAAGGTTTCCTTTAGGGAAACATCTAAATGGTGTGGCTTTCACAAGGATATAGTCTATGAGACTAAAGACTACAGGCATTTGAGAAAATAAATATAGGATCTGTTGATTAGAGGATACTTAAAGGACATCGTAGGAAGCAACAACGGAGGAGGAAAGCGACAACCCCAACGTGAAACTTTGAAGCTACCTACTCCGTCAGGTAGTGGGATAGACCCTCACAAGAAACCCAAAATAATAATTATCCATACCATACATAGAGGGCTAGAGCTCAATATGACATCCAATAACTCGGGTAAAAGGTACACCAAAGACTTGTGCAACTCCCTACATGTTTATAACCTGCAAAAAGTGAGGTCTTCTATTGAAATCACCTTTAGACAAGACCTCATCTCCCCACAAGGATCCCTTCGTAATCTCTTTAAGAATAGGATCCTACTATGTTTTCCAGATCATGATTGACATTGGGAGCTCAGCCAATCTTTTTTGTCGACAACAAGGGCTGTAAGCATAAAATAATGTGGCAATGTTAGAAGAGAGCTACCCCTGGTGGGATTCAACTGTAACACCACCCATGCAATTGGAACTTTGGTGCTACTTGTCATGACTAAGGGATCTATAATGATGACCAATTTTGTGATAATTGATGTCCAAGTTCACTACAATGCCATCCTTGGTAGGCCATGTATACATAAGATAAAGGTAGTTTCATCCACCTTCTACCAAGTCATCAAATTCCCAACTAAGAAGGGAATAAAAAATATTAGGGGATACTAGGAAAAGGCTAGAGAAGGATCTCCCTCAAAAAGAGTTGATCACATCGAGCTCAGACTAGGTAGAGTGCTCTCCCTCAAAGATAGTTGATCACCTCGTCCTCAGAGAAGGTAGAACACTCTCCCTCAGAGAGTTGATAACTTCAAACTCAAAAAAGGTAGAGCGATCTCCCTTAATGAGAGTTGATCACCTTGTCCTCAAAGAAGGTAAAACGGTCTCCCTCAAAGAGAGTTAATCACCTTGTCTTCAGAGAAGGTAGAACACTCTCCCTCAGAGAGTTGATCACCTCAAGCTCAAAAAAAGGTAGAGTGCTTTAGAGAGTTGATCATCTTGAGCCCAGACCTAGTAGAACGCTCACCCTCAATGAGAATTGATCACTTCATCCTTAAAGAAGATAGAACGATCTCCTTTAGAGAGTTGATCACCTTAACCTCAAAAAAGGTATAGCATTCTCCCTCAAAGAGTTGATCACCTCAAGCTCAAAAAAAGGTAAAGTGCTCTTCCTCAAAGAGATTTGATCATCTTGAGTTCAAACCAGGTAGAACGCTCTCCATTAAAGAGAGTTGATCACCTCAAGCTCAAAAACGGTAGGGCTCCACACCATATGGATCATTATGTCTAGCAACTCCTATATATGGATGTTGAGAAAGAGCTTGACATCATGCATAAGGAATTTAATCCTATTCTTGTAGTGAGTAGGTTCCTTTTTTAGATTCAATGTGTCATTTTTTCCTACTGAGCCTTTTACTCTTCCACCTCAATTGAAGAACTAAGTTAAAAGAGTTTGGGGACTAATGTTTAGGCATAAGGAATGACCTGCTACCTGACCTTTGTAGAGCCTTAGCCTTAGGCATTTGCTCGAGCCTTAAGACATCTGTGTGAGCCTTGAGGGATCTACTCGAGCCTTGGTGGTCGACCTCAAGCTTTAAATGTATGTTGATTTACTCTTATACCCCTCTGACACGATATGACGTGTACACCTTATGTAATTGACACACACACACACACACACACACACACACACACACACACACACACATATATATATATATATATATATATATATATAAATATATGTGTGTGTAAAACTCTATATATATATGGACTCTTTAAGAGATCTACACATTCTATCAATTGTTCTGATTTCTCTCTCCGCAAATCAGACTAATCCGCAACACATATTACCATAATTTCAACTATCTTCATATTTCCCCCCTTTTTTCTATGAAAATTTCTTCTTCTTATAAATTGGTTATTTTTGGCTTTTCACTTGAAGTTAAATGAACATTTATAGACAATAAGGAGCTTAGAAAATGGAGAATTGAGATTAACTTTGTTATGGCTTCCTAAAGTGTAGGAGTAAATAGTTTACCAGCTTGTATCTTATTTTTTTGTCTGTCACAACCACACCCTTTTCCACGTGAAAATGTCAAGCAAACCAAACTACAATGTCGTTTTAAGACTTTAAAGGGAGATGTCCACGGAAAATATAATATGATAAAATGGAGATCTTTAAATAACAATAATTTAGGGGTTGTAATTACTTCAAGAAGTGAAATGATTTTTGTCTTAGCCAAATGAATAAAGCATGTTGACCCATAAAAAATAAGTGTTCCTATAAATTTTTTTAACACCCTTCAATCTGATTATTATTATTATTAAACATAATACTTAAAATACATATGAAATTGAGATAAATAGCATTACTCTTTTAGAAATTGTAAGAAGATTTGCTGTAATTTTTCCATAATTAGTTTTCACTACCCTACCTCAGAATACTCTGCTTCTGGCCAATTTTCCACTCTTATAATCCCCCCTGTTAAGAAATCTGTCGCTATAGTTCCCTCTTTAGTACAAAGTCCAGTACCTTGGAAAAGCTTCAAACTTTAAGTAGTTGAATTGATATTAAAAAAACTTTAGCTACATAGTATATTATTTTCTATAAATTAAATTTTATTTTTATCTCATTTGTAGAATCCGAGTATATTTTCTATATTACAAAAAAAATATATTTTTTACATGTACATTTTTTCACGAAGAAAAACTATATATTTTATTAAAACGTGTTTAAAAATAAAATTATTTAAATAATTATGTTATATAAAAATTATAGGAACCAAAATAATATTTTATATTGAACTTATGTAATTTACATACACTCTTATATATAATTTTACAAATATTATATTATTTGGGACCCGATAAGTTAGATTTAAGATAAAGTAAAAATAGATAAAAGAACACACAAATTTGATAACGGAGTTCGACCAATTTGATCTAGGTCTTCTAGACCTACTGTAAATCTTTTTACTAAAAAGAAGAAATTATACAAAGTGTTTACAACAATCACAATTCACAACATAATTACTCTTAAGAAATTTTTTTCTCAATTTTCTCTCATTAAAGGCTTTTTTCTCTAAGTTTTTTTCTCAATTGAAAAATTCAAAGTACCTATTAGGATGTTTTATTTATAGATGTAGAAGCCCCCCTTCTACATGTTTTGCCAACTAAATCTTAATTGGATTTCCTTCTTTTTCGACAAAGGATGCACCGTCCATTCAATTTTCTTGGGTTATTGGCTTGACAACCACTCTTTTGTTTTATTATCATTTATTACACCGTTTGGTGCATGTAAGTTTGACCAACAATCTCTCACTTGAAGAATGATTTCAATCTATCTTCATATCTCGATCAATGCAGAAATTTTTTTAATCGTGTTACTCTAGCAGACCAACTAAAGTGGAACACAACTTCAGTTTGTCAATAGTCACTACATTTGTCAACATATCCTCTAGATTTTTACTTCCTTGAATCTTCTCTAGTATTAACATTTCATCTTCCAATAGAGATCTGATGAAAAGATAATGACGCCCAATATGCTTGGTTCTAGAATGAAATGATGAATTCTTCGATAAGTGTATCATACTTTGACTATCACTGTACAAGACATTCTTCACTTGTTTGAATCCCAACTCAGTTAACAAACCTTGATGCCATATCATCTCTTTACTAGCTTCAGTCACTGCTACATACTCAGCCTCTGTAGTAGATAGAGTGACAATCTTCTATATTTGTGACATCCAACTAATAGTTGTAGTTCTAACAATAAATATATAACAGATGGTCTTTCTTTGGTGATCAACTTCACCTCTAAAGTCTACGTCTACATAGCCTTATACTTTTAACTCTTATTTACTAAAGTAAAAAAACTTCTTTGCGATGCCTTGTAGATACCTCAAAATTCATTTGACTATTTCTCAATGAGCGTTCCCTAGATTTGACATAAAGCTACTAAAAACTCCTATTGCATAGCCAATGTCTTGTCTCATATAGACCATCACGTACATCAAACTTCCAATGGATGAGGCATATCCATGAATTCTCTCTCTTCCTCCGTCTGAGGGGACTGGTTCTTGGTTAGGCAAAAGTGACTGGCCAAGGGTGTGCTAACTGGCTTGGCATCACCCATGTTGAATCTTTACAAAACACGGTTGATGTACTCTACCTGAGATAACTTCAAGAATCCAATTTTCTTATTTCTTGTGATTTTCATTCCAAGAATCTCATTTGCTGAACCCAAGTCTTTCATGTCAAACTCCTTTGACAATTGCTGCTTCAACCTTCTAATATCATCCATATCTGAACCTACTACTAACATATTATCAACATAAAGTATTAAAATGATATAACTAGACTTATATATCTTGAAGTAGCAATAGTGGTCGGCATTGCACTTCTGGAAACCTTCCTTGTGCATGATGTTGTCAAAATTTCTATACCACTATCTTTAGGCTTGTTTCAGGCCATACAAAATCTTCTTAAGTCTACACACCATGTTCTTCTTCCTTCTTTCTAAGAAACCTTCTGGCTGGTATATGTATATCTCCTCATCTAACTCCCCATAAAGAAATGCGGTCTTCACATCCAATTGTTCAAGATGGAGATCTTCAATGGCTATAATACTCAACAATGATCTGATAGTATTGACCTTCACAACAGGAGCAAAAATGTTGGTATAGTCAACTCCTTCCTTCTACTAAAATCCTTTGACAACTAGTCGGGCTTTGTATCTATTAGAACCATCATGCTTCTTTTTTACCCGGTACACCCATTTGTTGTGAAATTCCTTCTTCCCCATGGGTAACTCAACTAGTTCCCATGTCTGATTGGAGATGAGATATGTCAATTCTTCTTTCAAGGAAAGCTCCCACTTGTTGATATCTCGAATCTAACAAGATTCATCATAGCATTCAAGCTCCCCTCCATCAGTCAAAAACATATAGTTTATGTATCTTCTATTAGGCACATGATGTAGAGAGGACCTTCTCAATACAAGAGCTGTAGTATGAGGCTATGGTGTGTCGAACTATTGTGTACTACTTTGTCCAACAAGTTCCTCTAGCTAAGGACTTATTACAATTGGTTCCGTCATGGGACTATCCAGGACATCATCTACATCTGCAATTACTAACTCATTCTACTCTGAGTCATTGGTGCCTATTTTATGCTTGTCCTTATACATCACCATTTCGTTGAAAATCATATCTCTACTACAAATCACTTTCTTGTTTTCGTCATCACAAATGCGATAACCAAACTCATCCTCACCATAGATGATGAAGGTGCATTTCTTGGATTTAGGATCAAGCTTATTCTTTCCTTGATCATTGATATGCACAAATGCTACACAACCGAAAAAATTTAGATATGATAGTTTTACCTCTTTTTTTTCTCCATATCTCCTGTGGTATTCTATGTTCCAATGGAACAGATGGGCTTCGATTGATCAAGTAAGTTGTCGTATTGACTACTTCTACCTATAACTATTTTGGTAGACTTGACTATATACAAATGCTTTTGGCTCTTTCTATCAACGTTCGGTTCATACGCTTAACTACACCATTGTGTTGAGGATTTCCTAGCACAATTCTCTCCATTTTTATCCCGTGCTCATGGTAGACAGTTTTGAATTTGGTGTCTTCATATTCACCACCATTGTCGGTTTTGAGATTTTTGATCTTCAAACCTATCTTATTTTCAACCATAGCTTTCCATCTCCTACAAGCATTAAACACTTCAAACTTATTCTTTAGAAAGTAAACCCATACCTTGTGAGATTGATCATCGATGAAAGTCATGAAGTAGTGTTTCCCACCAATGGATGAGACGATCGTTGGTCTATAAACATCAGAGTGAATGAGCTCTAGCCTTTCCTTCTTTAGGGTTTTACCACTTGTTTGAAAGCTAAGTCTCTCTTTCTTTCCAAGTATGCAATCTTTGCACATGTCTATCTTCGCTGACTATAGACCTGGAAGTTTTCCCTTTGAGTGCATAATCTTCATCCCTTTCTCACTCATATGATCTAGTCTTTGGTACCACAGATTTGGTATTTCATTGCCTATTGTAACTATAATTGAACAACATGCCCCTACTGTTATGTAAAGAGTGTCACTCTTCTTGCCTCGAGCAACCGTCATTACACCCTTTGAAATATTCCAATCATCAAAGATCGTAGTGTAGCCTTCACTAGCCAACTACCCTACTTAGATTAAGTTCTTTCTTAGGTCAACAATATGCATGATATCCTTCATCTCCCAAACAGACACATTCAACTTAATCTTCACTACACCTTTTCCAATAATAACACACAGTTGATCATCACTAAGATATACTTTTCCAAGGTTTCCAAGCACATATTTCTCAAAAAATTCTTTCTGTGAAGTAGCATGGAACGATGCTCCAAAATCTAACACCCAAGATTCTTTCATGCTCTCCAAAGAGCATATAAATGCACCATCTTCCTTTGAGGTGGAAGTAACATTTGCCTATGCCTTTACTTCATGGTTTTTCAGTGCACTCTTGCATTCATTTTTGTACTACCCAGTGATAAGTCATAAGACCAGCATTACAAATACCTATCTTGCGAAATACTTTGCGGTTTTATAATTTATAAAACTCTCGCAAGTGCACGAACCATTTTATAAAAAATGATAAGTATAATCTCAAGGTCGATCTAAGGAAGGAATATATGTGGTTTTTATTTTATTATTTAAAATCTTAAAAACGCAATTAAATCTTAAATATATTGTCACAATATTTTGATTTGTTTGTGTCCTAATCTAATAACCTAAAAATAAAAATAAACATAGATATAGATTCAATAAATAATAATGTAAATTTTATCATTCATAACAATGGAGTATTTAAGGATATAATAATTAAGTTAATTATGTTTGCTCATATTATTTAGGTTATTAAATATATAAATTGATATTTGTTGATTTTCTCTTTTTTGTATGAAATTGTCCTTAGGCGGGTCCAAATTCTTTTATTTAATATTAACTAAATAATATTCTTATGCAGGGTCTATTAATTAATTAAATATTAAATTTCAGCTTTATTTCTAAGAAAATAACAAACCATCCAAACATAGCTTTAGGTGGAGTCAAATAATTAGATTTTATTTAAGGTGTCCAAATTAAACCTAAGAATTTAATTATCCAAGTACTAACTTTCAAGTTTTAAAACCATTACTAAAAATATGTCGTCAATACATTTTTGAATAATAATTCTTATAAAAAAAATTTGAAATAGAGTTTCATTCTAACTATCGGACGATTGTACCAACAAATAAAAGAGCATTACTCTAAATCAAACCGGATAATTAAAACTTAAAATCTAATTTTTTGATTTAAGTTCGTAGTGAAAAATAATGTATTTCTCTCTAACATCCTTAATATAAAATCTTGAATAAAAAAAATCAATTTATTTTATGTAAATGTTTTACCTATTTAATATTTCGTAAGCATAACAACGTTATAATTATACCATTTTTACAAACAGCCAACCATGTTAAATTTAATAACAAACAAATTAAATATAATATATAAGAATAAAACATAAAAAGTTAAGCATAAAGAGTCCATTAAAATAATACCTTAAAAGAATCCTTACAATAGTTTGATTCTAATTTTATAGCTGGAAAACCTCCAAACTGATTTGCATCTCCGCTTACTAAATCAAAATCAAAAAGTTTATAAAAAAATAGCTAATTTTTTCTCAAAAAGAAAATAACTTAAAAACTAAAAAAATGAAAACTTTATAGAGAGATAAAGTGCTCAAAAAATTGTGTGTTTTACAATGGGGGAAGAGGATTTATAGGTGAAGAAAAGGCCAAAAAATGGGGGAAAATATTTCAAAATTTGAATTTGGGCACGTTTAGACAAGTTGCCATGTGTATGGGGCGCCAAAATCTTACCAGATAGGCAGTTGGCGTGTGTGGGAGTGCGAGAGACACGGCAGGAATGGGCAATTGCGTGGGGGCACGCACTAGACTTAATGTGGATGGGTTGTTGCGCACGGGATTTCGATCGGTTTGAAATTTTTGACCATTTGACCCATTTTTTCCCTCCTTTTGACTTTTTCTCATTACTTTTTCCATATATTTGTGACGTATTTCCTCTAGTATTTTTTCGTGTCTTTAAGTTATTTTTGAATGAAAATACCTGAAAAACAATAAAAATTATGCGTGATTCTAAAAAGATAAATTAATATAAAAATATGATAAAATCATAAAAATATAAATCTATTTAATTAATTAAAGTACATTAAATCATGGTAATTCTAGTGTTTTTTAAGCACTCATCACCTGGTTCTCTCACAATTCCAACACTCAACAATTTTCGAGCTTTTCCTAGATTTGGACCTTCTATCCTTTGATGTACCTTGGTAGTTTGTTCTGCCATGTCCATTCCCTCTAGTTGAATTTTTTCTCTTGACTCTGTATGAAAAATTGAAGAGGTTGACGATTCATCCGACTCTCTACGTCAGATCTCTTCATTGAGAACCAAATCACGAACATCGTCAAATTTCAACTTATTGCTTTCTGATGAGCTACTCAGAGCCGTGACAGTAGCATTCTAGCTTTCTAGTAGAGAAGACAAAAGTATTAATGCTCATACTTCTTTATCGAATTCAATTTCAATTAAAATCAATTGGGTTGTGACTGTGTTGAGTTCATTGAGATGTTGGGCTACCGATGCGTCTTCTGTCATCTGCAAATTGAAAAAATGCCTCATCAAGTGCACTTTGTTTGAGGCTGATAGCTTCTCATACATATTGGATAGAGCGTTCATAAGACCCACCGTGGTGTTTTCATTTGCTATGTTGAAAGAAACATTGTAGGATAGTGTCAATCCAATAACTTTGAGGGCTTTTCTGTTTAGAAGATTCCAATCTTCTTCCTTCATAGCACTTGGATTCTTCCTTAAGTAAGATTGATACAGACTTCTTTGATACATATAATCCTCTATCTGTATTTTCCAAAACCCAAAATCTGTACCATCGAATTTCTTGAGTTTCACTTTTCCTTCATCTACGGCTATTACTCCCACTCTATTCTAACTTCCTTTTGATCATTTCTGACTATTCTTGCAAACCAACGTGTATTAGAACACCTATGTTAACAAACCAATATCGTTGATAAATTTTACTATTAACATAATTCACTATTCATAGGAATAGTACCTTGTAGAAAATTGACATAAATCACCACATAATGCTCTGATATTAGTTGTTGAGAAAATTACACAAATTTTTGATATGTCAGATTTATGATAAAGAAAAAATAGACAAAATAACACATATTTGATAACGGAGTTTGATCAATTTTGCTTACGTCTTCAGATCTATTATTGGGTTGTTGGCTTAACAACCACTCCTTTTGTTTTATTGTCATTTATTGTACTGTTTGGTGCATGTAAGTTGACGAACATGTTGTTATTCCATTCTCTCTGGACTACTCTCTAACTTTTCAACCACTTATTCTATTAATATATATAATGTTTTCAAAAATAGATGTGTCAGAACAATATTTGGTTGACTTATAACTAAAATTATAAATTGAATTGAGATGTTAATGAGATTCATGATATAAACTATTAATTTTCAAAATTCATCTTATCTTGTCTTACATAATTTTTAATAAGATGAGGTAGAAATGAAACAATACTAATTGAAATGTCTCGTTTGTTCTTAATGGACCTAAATGAGATAAGTAATAAGATAAAAACAATAGAAAATATGATAAATGATAATTTATAATGTAAGTTTAATAGGTAAAAATGATACAATATATGTTTAAAATTAGGTCTATTAAAACTACAATATAAATGAGATAAAATAAAATGATATGATATTTAAATAAAATAAAAAATATTGTACTATAAATCCAATAAAAATTATAAAGGAACACTAACAAACAAAAATTGATATTAGGATGCTAACTTTTAAGGCAAACGGAGATATTATTTATTATTATTGGATTATACGATAATATGATATTTATATTAATAAAATTTAAAATTAATATAATTTTTTTATATAAAAATAAAAAAATAGTCAATAATTAATAAAAAATAAACAATATTATTAATTAAAAATATACTTTAAAAAAATAATACTATCGAATCAATTACTTTATAAAACAAATTATAGAGCAACTAAGGCTGTGATGTTTCTCAAAAGGCTATTTAAAAGAGATAATAGCTGGTCTTGTATTTGATTTACCCACTAACCTAATGTTTTTAGAATGTTGGCCAACCCTTTGAACCTTTATGTTTCTTTATTTTTACTTTATCTACATGATTCTACTAATTGAAATTTGATCCAACCGTCCATTCTGGTCGAGATTCAAGACAGACTATTTCAAACCGCAAACAATTCAATGCATATTCTATTTATGTGCAATGCTAATTTGGACCACAATTTAGTTCAGATTTTATTTTTATTTTATTTAGTTTGTATATTTGTACATCTTTTTTTAATAAAAATTATCCCAATTGAGTCAACATTAAAATTAAATAATAATAGTCAAAACAAACCAGAACCAAAAATCACTAACTTGGCTTGGCTTGGCTCAATTTTCTTTACAGGCCAATTTAGTTCGGATCTAACTGGAACTACCTATTGCGTTCCCTAGCTAACTTGTATGCATAATCAAACCCATATCTTCCTATAAGTAGTTATCCAACTTTTACAAATACCAACAGTCAGAAATTTAAGAGAGCTCCCTTAAATTTGAACAAAGAATATATGTAGCTAGCTAGCTATAAATAGACAATGATCAGAATCCCACATTTCTCACAATTAACCCACCAAGAAAAACAATATATATCTTAAAGATATGGCAATGAATGATATGAGTCTGGGTTTGGTACTGATCTTATTTGTGACAATAATAATAATTGGTGAACAAAATGAGGTAAAAGCTCAATCAGGTTGCACAAGTGTAATGCTGCGCTTATCACCATGCCTAAGCTATGTAACAGGAAAGTCTTCAACTCCATCAACTTCATGCTGTTCACAGCTAACCACAGTGGTTCAATCACAACCACGGTGTCTTTGCTCTGTAATGAATGGAGGTGGATCATCACTTGGTATCACTATTAACCAGACTCTTGCTCTCTCACTACCAACAGCTTGTAGTGTCAAGACTCCACCAGTTAGCCGCTGTAATGGTAATTACTTTTCAACTTAACTACTTATTTCTTTCATATGTACGAGTAAATCTACGACCCAATTATTACATTTGTTTCGTTCATAACATCAAATTGTTTTTATTTCGTTTATATCATTCAACATACTATACCATCGTAACGAAAACTAAAATAATGTTATAAATTTAAGAAATGTAATAGTTAATAATATAAAAAATAAATTTATTAAATAAATAAAACAAATTTGATAATTCTATAGAACTTTTGTAAGTTTACTAAGTATGTATCGTTGTGCTTTCACAATTGAGGTGTAAGTACGTACATGGGTAATGAAATAGTTCAGATCACTTTCATCTTTTAATTTGATGAATTTACTCCATAATTTTTTCAGGGTACACCAATTTAGTACAAATATTTTTAAACAGAATACCTAATATTTTAGGATCGAATAAGTTTGGTAAAATGAAAATATTTTGGTTTAAGTTATTATCAAGTTTAATTATGTTTTATGTCTAGAATAATTTATAACATTATTAAAAATGATCATTTTATTATAATTATGTTTACAAAGTATAAATTATAATAAAAATATATCAAATAATATGTATTTTTAAAATTATAATTATTTTCATAAAGTATGGATAATGATATCATTATGTCTGATATATTTTTACCATTATTTGTATATTATAGATATAATTACAACAAATCAAAGGTTAATAATATTTTACCGGACATAAAATGTAATTAACTTCAATTATTATGTGCTAAAACAGGTGCTACTACTGCTGGTGGGAGTGACGGCACTCCTCCATTAACTTCCCCAGTTGGCTCTCCTTCTGGAGACACAACTTCAGATAAGACACCTGCAGATCAAACTCCAACATTGTCATCACAACCAGTCTTTTCTTCGGGTAATTGATATAACTCTAACTAATACCATGTGATAATTCACAATAACAGGAAGATAATAATAAAATAATTCTGAATATTTTTATTTTTGAATTATCATTTATTCTTATTCTTTACTATTTTTCCTTGTTTAATGGTAAAAACAATTATTTTCTAATTAATTTTTCTTTACTTTTAGTTTTATAAATTTTATTTTCAATTTTTTATATCACTGCTCAAACAAATATAACATTTTATAATTAAATTAATTTCTATTATCAATCCCATTAGTTTTTAGTATCACTATGGAACCATTATTTACCCAAATGCTTAAGTAAATAACCAAGCAGTTTCAATATATATATATATATATATATATAGAGAGAGAGAGAGGCATTTTCCCCAAATCAATGTTGAATAAATTTCATCAATCTTCTTAACCTAGAATATTTTAAATAAATGCACGGTATATATGCTTTCATAATTTAAAATTTGGTTGAAATTGATATTTTTAATCAATAAATCTAATCAATCATTTTAATATTAAAATTAATTAATAATTTTAAAATTAAGTAAGATAGAAGCACGTATTATATCTAATAAATGAAAGTAATTAAATAAAGAAATATTATTGGTTAAATTTATTGATTAATATGGTTGATTTTCTTGTCCTAGCTTAACCCTATATCATGTAAATTTCGTTCCCACATGCACAGGAATAAGTGGATCTAAAGACGTTCACAGAGCAGATGGGTCTACTACATCTAATGGGATAAACATTCATTTCCGTAGTAATCTCTTCACTTTCTTCATTGCAACTTGTGCTCTGACTACTATCCTCACTTTTTAAGCCTGCCTGCTATATATATTATTACATTAGATGATGGTTATATGTAATTCTATTGCATTATATTATGTACTACCTTTAATTACTCCTGCCAGTAGGACATGTATGATATATCATTGTATTATATATATATATATATATATATTACTATGAGGCTTCCATATATTTCCAAATTACATGATTGTTATATGTAATTTTATTGTCCTCGCTTTTTAAGCCTGCTCTATATATATATATATATATATATATATATATATAAAAGGCTCATATATTTCCAAATTACAAGATTGCTATATGTAATTTTATTGCATTATATTATGTACTAGCTTTAATTACTCCTGCCAGAAGGACATGTATGATATACCATTGTATTATATATATACTGATGTTCAGATTAATAAATCTAAGTATTTCTATTACTCCATGTGCTTTTCAAACACACAAAAGCTGCAAATGTTTTTTTTTTTTGGTTGCTATTTTAGGTTGAACTTGACTCTTAATGAAGAGACTTAATTAAAAAGTACACTTGGTAAATTGCTATAACATAAAAAAATTGCTATACATGTAAATTCAAGTGGTTCAATTTATTTAACTTAATTAATGGTATCATCATCATTTTATTATTTTATATTTTTAATTTTATATTTAATTAATAAATAATATATTACTTAATATATTAGTATAGTAATTGACTTTTATATAGATATTAATAGAGATTTGACAACAATTTCAATGGAAGTTTTTCTAGTATTAAACTATATGAAATGAAAAACAAAATCTAGTAAACTATCAGCGTTTGATTTTTTATAATTTTCGTAGTTCACAGGGAAGGGAATCAATTGTAGGTAATTCAGTAAGTAAAAACAAGTTACTAATAAATATTATTGTTGGGAAAATATGGTAGATTTTTCCTATTCTAAGTAGTTACTATTCACTTATGATTTAAATGAATAAAACTCAAACCAACCCGACAAAATAATGCTATTGGAAATATAATGCTAAAATAAACTAAAACAGATATTGAAACAGAAATATTAAAGCAGAAAAATAATAACACTAGAAATTTAACGAGGTTCGGTATAAATGTTACCTAGGTCCTCGGGCGTCGTTGACCACTTCCACTATCTCCAAATGAATGAACTTCAAAATTACAACTAATTGAGCAAAATTGAGCTAATCAATTACCCTTACAAAAGAGAGAAAGATTTACAAATTTTGGGATGTTTACAAATGGTGAAGGAGGGCTTTATTTATAGCCCCAAAACCAACACCCATCTTCATTCCTAATCAATGTGGGACTTTTCTAATTTTTCTCACTAAGGAGCAATATATAACAAATCTCCACCTTAGCGACTTAGTGGTTTTAAATGATTTCTTCAATTGCTAGATCAACGACGCCAGTGCTAATTCAGATCTGTAGGATGTTAATCAAGTCCAAACAATGTTTGAACTTGATTGCTGTTACCACCTTGGTCATCATATCTGCAGGATTCTTTGTCGTACTAATCTTCTGAACTAGTACTCCACCTTCTTCAATAATTTCTCGTACGAAATGATAACGAACGTCAATGTGCTTTGTACGTGCATGGTAGACTTGGTTCTTTGCTAAATGAATAGCACTCTGACTATCACAAAACACCTTAATATGTTTTTGACCAACTCCCAAGTCTTCAAGCAAACCTCGTAACCAAATAGCTTCCTTCACAGCTTCTGTAACTGCCATATATTCTACCTCTATAGTAGACAAATCAACTGTGGACTGCAAGGTAGACTTCCAACTGACCGGTGCTCTAGCAAGAGTAAACACATAGCTAGTAGTTGACCGACGCTTATCTAAATCTCTTGCATAGTCAGAATAACAATATCCGATTGCACATTGACCAATGGTATTATCCTGCTGAAATACTAAACCAACATCTATAGTATTTATAATATACCGTAGAATCCATTTCACAGCCAACCAATGTCCTTTACCAGGATCATGCATGTACCTGCTTACAGCACCTACCGCATGTGAAATGTCAGGTCTTGTACACACCATTGCATACATCAAGCTACCAACTGTATTTGCATATGGTACATTTTCCATATATTCTCGTTTTGCATCATTCTTAGGAGATAATTGAGCACTAAGCTTGAATTGAGGAACTAGCGGAGTACTTACAGGTTTTGTCTGTTCATTCATACCAAACCGTTGTAGTATCCGCTTCAAATATTGACTCTGGGTCAAACTAAGCTTCCCCTTCTTCATGTCTCTACTTATCTCCATACCGAGAATCTTCTTGGCTTCTCCCAAATCTTTCATCTCGAAATCCTGACTTAGTTGAGCCTTCAACTTTTCAATTTCTGCTTGGCTCTTCGATGCAATCAACATAACATCGACGTACAATAGGAGATAGACGAAAGACTCATTTTGTAGCTTGCGAAAATACACACAATGATCATGTTTGCTTCTGCTATACTTTTGTTGCAACATAAACTGATCAAATCGTTTGTACCACTGCCTTGGAGATTGCTTCAATCCATACAATGATTTGTTCAGCTTACAAACCCAATTCTCTTTACCAGCAACAATAAACCCTTCTGGCTGAGACATATAGATCTCCTCTTCTAAGTCACCGTGTAGAAACACGGTTTTCACATCAAGTTGAACTAGTTCCAAATCGAACTGTGCTACCAAGGCCAAAAAAATTCTAATGGAAGAATGTTTTACAAATGGAGAAAATATCTCATTATAATCGATTCCTTCCTTCTGAGCGTAGCCCTTAGCCACCAACCTTGCCTTGTAGTGAGTACCATCTTTGTTAGGAAATCCATCTTTCTTTGCATACACCCATTTGCATCCAATTGCCTTCTTGCCCTTAGGTAGTTATGTCAACTTCCATGTTTTATTCTTCTGAAGGGACAGAAGTTCTTCATCTATGGCTTCCTTCCATCTTTCAACTTCAGGGCTTCTGATTGCTTCTTTATATATGGAAGGAACATCATCATGCACAACTGAAAGTACACATGCTATCGTATTCTTAAATTGAGCAGGTAGGTCTTCAAAATCCTTGTATCGAGCAGGTACCTTGACATTTTGTCGTCGTGGCCTATCAACTTCAGTTTCTTCTTGTTGTTGTGGAGGTTCTTGGGTTAAAACCTCTTATGAGCATAATCGGGATTGCCAAAAACATTGATGAGCGAAAACAGGCATTGCTGATCCTGCCAATACTTTGGTTTTATATTTATAAAACTCTCGCAAGTGCACGAATCATTTCGTAGAAAATGATAAGTATACTCCCAAGGTCGATCTAAGGAAGAAATGTATGTGGTTTTTAATTTATTATTCAAACTTTTAAAAACGAAATTAAATCCTAAACATTCTGTCACGATATTTTGGGGTTTTGTGTTTTAATCTAATTACAGAAAATTAAACATAGATTCAATAAACATTCATGCAAATTTTATCTTTTATAAATAGTGGAGTATTTATGGATATAATAACTAAGTTAATTATGCTTGCTCGTATTATTTAGGTTATTAAAGATATGAATTTATATTTATTGATTCTCCTTTTTTTGTATGAATACCACCTTTGGTGGGGTTAGATATTCTTTGTTAATTAAACAAATCAATTAACACCTATGGGTGGGGTTGATAACTAATTTGGTTAATTAAATTAATTCCTTTTTCTAAGAGATTGAAAATGAACCATTTAAATGCCACCTTTGGTAGGGTTGGCAGTTTTAAACTTTATTCAAGGTGTCCAAATTAAACCTAAGAATTTAGTTATCAAGTACTAACTTTCAAGTTTTAAAACCACTCTGAAAACATGTTGTCAATACATTTTGAGATAATAATTCTTATAAAAACTTTTGAAATAGAGCTTCTCTAACTACAGGCGATTGTACCAACAAATAAAAAGAGCACTACTCTAAATCGAATAGGATAACTAAACCTTAAAATCTGATTTTGATTTAAGTTTGTAATGAAAAATAATATATTTCTCTCTAACATTCTTAATATAAAATCTTGAATAAAAATAAAATCAATTCATTTTAGAGATTTTTACCTATTTAATATTTGTAAGCATAACAACGTTATTATTATATCATTTTTCCAAGGTTAGCACAGTTGATTAAATTTAATCACGGACAAATCAAATATAACATGTAGGAATAAAGCATAAAAAATAACGCAAAGAAAATAAAATCCTTACGACTTAAATGCCATTCCCGTTGCTAGAAAACCTCCAAACGGAATTTGCACTCCCGTTTATTGAATCAAAAAGCTAATAAATTATAAAAACATAACTAGTTCTTCCCAAAGAGGGAAGAACTCTAAAACTAAGAGAAACTAGCTAAAACATAAGAAAAACTAAAAAAAACTAAAAACTAAGAAATGGAGAGAAAGAAAGAAGAGAGAAGTGTGTTTTTGAGGTGTGTATGAAGTGAAGAGAATGGGGGTATTTATAGGTGATTATGGAGAGAAAAAGTGGGTGAAAAAATGTTAACAAATGGTGAAAACGCGTAGTGCACATGGTGAGGTCATTGATGACGTCATCATGATGCCATGGGGGCGGCTGCACGTGAAAAATGGGGCGAAATGGTGTCGGCGCGCGCGGAGGGCAGTTGGGGCGCGCGGAAGGCACCGGCAGCGCACGCGTGAACAATGACAGCGCGCTGCGGCGCTCGCGGATCTGGAGGAAGGCACGCGGACGGGCGCCATGCTGCGCGCGCGGGATGGGCTGCTCCGGGCGCGATTTTCTCCTTTTTGACATTTTTGACATTTTCGACCCATTTTGTCCAATTTTTCCATATTTGTTGACCTTTCCCCATTTATTTATTAATATATTTGTGATGTATTGCTTCCAGTATTCCTTTTTGAGTCTTTAAGTGACGTTTTTAAGCGAAAATACCTAAAAAACAATAAAAATACCCGTGATTCCAAAAAAGACAAATTTATATAAATATATGATAAAACATATAAATATATATATTTTTAATCAATTAATGTGCATAAAATCATGGTAATTTTAGTGCTTTTTGAGCACTCATCAACCTCTTCACCTGATTCATCTTCTGTCAATGGAGGATCGGCTTCTGTCTTATCTTCACTAACTGGATTAACAATTTTGCTTTCAAACTCCACTTGTTTCGGAGTTTGCTGCACCTGCTCTAAAGTGCCATCAATCATCTTAGTTACCTTTCTCAACAATGCAGATTCATCAAAGGTAACATCTCTGCTAAAGATTATCTTTTTCGTTTCAAGGCACCATAATCGATATCCCTTAGAACCAGAAGGGATCCCCAAAAAATGGCTTTCTTGGCTCTTGGGTCCAATTTTGATTCTGTTACATGATAGTATGCAATTGAACCAAACACATGTAATAAATCGTAATCTCTAGTAGGTTTTCCATACCATACCTCCATAGGCGTTTTGCCTTCAAGAGCAGACGATGGTAGACGGTTGACAAGATGGTATGCATATGTCACAGCCTCAGCCCAATACTGCTTGCCTAAACCAGCATTTGACAACATACACTGAACCTTCTCCAGCAAAGTCTAGTTCATACGTTCTGCAACTCTGTTTTGTTGTGGTGTTTTCGAATAGTGAAGTGTCGCACTATCCCTTCTTCTTCACAAACTTTCATAAATGGATCGTTTGTGTACTCAGTGCCATTGTCAGACCTCAGACGCTTGATCTTTTTACCACTCTAAGTCTCGATCATCTTCTTCCACTTGAGAAAAATCCCCAACACTTCATCCTTTTTCTTCATGAGATACATCGAAACTCTTCTGGAGAATTCATCAACGAAAGTGATATAATAATGTTTGCCACTCATGGATGGAGTTCTTGTTGGCCCCCATACATCAGTGTGGATGTAATCCAAAATTCCATTTGTATTATGAAGAGCAGTGTCAAAGCTTACTCTTTTATGCTTCCCCAATACACAATGCTCACAGAATTCCAACTTGCCGGTTCTCGTACCTTTTAACATGCCTTGCTTTACTAGAATCTGTAAATATTTTTCACCAGCATGTCCTAAACCTATATGCCACAACTTGGTAGTTTCTAAATCTCTTTCTTCATCTGAAATTTCTACTGATGCTGTCCCAATAACCGTACTACCAAGGTAGTAGTACAAGTTATTCTTCTGAACACCTTTCATCGCCACCAGTGCTCCATAAGTAACCTTCAATGCCCCATTTTGTATGGTTATAGTGAAGCCTTTTGATTCTAAGACTCCCATAACAATGAGATTCTTCTTCATATCTGGAACATAATGAACATCTGTCAAGACCCTGGTTGAACCATCTTGATTCTTCAAACAAATTGTACCGATTCCCAAAACTTTGCATGGATAATCATTACCCATGAAAACAACTCCACCATCTAGTTCTTCAAAGTTAAAGAACCATTCCTTGTTAGGAGACATATGGAAAGTACATGCTGAATCAAAAATCCAATCACCAAGATGAGATGCTGTTGACGAACCAACCAATGCAAAATCTGAATTTGAATTGCTTTCAGCTACACATGCATCAGATTGCACAGCTTTTCCTTTCTTTTGCAGCTTCGGACAATTTTTCTTCCAATGGCCTTTCTCATGACAAAAGGCACATTCATCTTTACCAAGTCTTCCTTTTGATAGAGATCTACCTCTCCTTCCTTTATGTTGTGTTTGCAGGCGTCCTCTTACAGACAATGCCTCTGCTTCTTCATTCCTGCTTTCTCTTTTATCTTTCTTTCTAATTTCATAACTATACAAAGCAGTACAAACTTCCTCAAAAGACACTTTATCCTTCCCAATGAGTAAGCTCGTAATAAGATGATCAAACTCATCAGGAAGGGAGGCTAACAACATCAAGGCTAAATCTTCATCTTTAAAATTTTCATCCATATTTAAAAAATTTGCTACTAATTGATTAAAAGCAGTAATGTGGTCGTTTATTGTAGTACCTAGAAGGTATTCAAACCGGAATAACTTCTTCTTCAAATATAGCCGATTTTGTCCATTCTTCTTCATGAACTTGTTCTCCAACGCCTTCCACAAGTTACTTGTGGATGTCTCCTTCATGAACGTGTACTTTTGTTCTCTTGAGAGACACGAACAGATTGTACCACATGCCAATCGGTTGATATTTTTCCACTCTACTTCATCTGCTCCATCTGGTTTCTCTTCTTCAATGGCGATGTCTAAACCTTGTTGAAATAGAGCATCTAGAACTTCTCCTTGCCATATGCCGAAATGACCGGTTCCATCAAACTTCTCCACCTCGAACCTTGCATTCATCACCATAGTTCTGCTTGACGTGGATGACTGGCCTTTGTTTGAAAGAAAAATTCTTCTTCCGCCATTTCTTCAAATTACAATAACTAGCAACTATATTCCAATAGCAAACAAACGGAATACAAACAAATGCCTAGGTAGAAAACCTTCGGCTCTGATACCAATTGTTGGGAAAATCGGGTATATTTTCCCTATTCTAAGTAGTTACTATTCACTTATGATTTAAATGAATAGAACTCAAACTAACCCGACAAAATAATGCTATTGGAAATATAATGCTAAAATAAACTAAAAAAGATATTGAAACAGAAATATTAAAGCAGAAAAATAATAACACCAGAAATTTAACGAGGTTCGGTATAAATGTTACCTAGGTCCTCGGGCGTCGTTGACCACTTCCACTATCTCCAAATGAATGAACTTCAAAATTACAACTAATTGGACAAAATTGAGCTAATCAATTACCCTTACAAAAGAGAGGAAGATTTACAAATTTTGGGATGTTTACAAATGGTGAAGGAGGGCTTTATTTATAGCCCCAAAACCAACACCTATCTTCATTCCTAATCAATGTGGGATTTTTCTAATTTTCTCACTAAGGAACAATATATAACAATTATATAAAATTAGATTAGAGTTATATAAATCTAAATACATATAAATTGTTAATATAAAATTTAAATGAAATAAGATATAAATTTAATAAAAAAATAATAACTAAAGATCCGTATATCATACGGTGTCTTTAATATTTTTTTTCACTTATCATATGTATACGAGAATTACATAAAAATATCTTTCATATAAAACGATCAAATAATAATAAACATTTATTACTCCACAAATTTGAAAGTATTTAAACTTTATTTAAGCTAAACCAGCGCTAGAATCAGAATAAAAAGTCGATAAAACTTTTGTTATTTTTTTCATCTATTTTCTATCTTCTCGTATGTATACAACCGAAAGGAGGAATAAAGAAAAGCTGTAACTGAAAAGAAATTGGAAGGAAACGGTTTGTAAAACCGTGATAGTAATTCCAATTAATTAAAAATAATAAAAGAAGCCGTTTCTCTCAAAAGAGAGAACCAAACGGCGACCAATTTTTCATTTGAAAAATATTGTAAATATTGTCCGCATCCCTTACATGAACGAAAATTAATAGGGATTTTAAAACAACAATTTAAATTAATTTTGATATGAAAAAAGAGTTCAATAATCAAAACTTGCATAAGATAGGTATATATTACCCTTTTGTAAAATTATATTTACTTTACTAACTGACCAGGCACAATATCTTTGAAATATTATTCTGATTATATAAATAATAACACACTTTACACCAGAGTCTTTATTGACATAATTTAGTTCTCATCGTTATGTTCATTTTGACCATAAATATATGCTTGGTTCTATGAAAATTTCTAAAGAATTGAGTCATACACAATTCCCTTTCGAAGCAATCACAATTCTCTCTTACATAGATGATTTCTTATCTATAAGAGTAATCAATCAAAAATAAACTATTTACTCTAGTAGGCATTCTCTTCCTAATAATCATTGTTTTCATCATTGTTTTGAATCTAGATCTTAAGATCTCTAATCAACCAGGTTGGATTTCCTTTACAAATCCTTATTCATTCATGTGTTTTAGTCTCATTCCACTCAATGACTTATCATCTAAATCTTAATTTAACCATTTAATTAATGGATTCACTATATTATCATTTGACTTTACATAATCAATAGAGATAACCCTAGTTAAAAGTAATTATTTAATAGTATTATGTCTATGATGTATATGTCTAAACTTACTATTATATATATTACTATATGCCCTACCAATAGTTGATTGACTATTACAATGGATGTATATTGCAAGCATAAGCTTCACCTAAGAAATTGCATAGCCATTCGACTTCTTTGTCACATTTATTTAAAACGATGAACTCAGATACCATTATGGATCTAGTAATACACGTATGTTTAGAGGACTTCCATGAAATAGTTGCACTACCTAGTATGCATGGCAAATATCCAAATTTTATCATTGTATCCTTCTAATACACCTAGGTATCTTGTGTAGTACAGTCCATAATTACGTTTGTATCTTAAGTATCTAAGTAGTCTTGTAATACCTTCAAGTGATTTGATCTTGGATTGCTAATATATCTACTTAGTTTACTTACACCATAAGTTATATCCAGTCTTGTACACCTTATCAAGTACATAAGACTTTCGATCACTCTACAATATTTCAATTGAGATACACCATTGTTGAATTTCTCAAGTATCTTGTTAATATGATGGCATTTACTTAGAATGAGACTGCTTGATATTCTCGATATCTTGATATTCATGAATTCAACATATTCTTAATGGATTTGGTCATTTGATTATTACTACTTACAATTAGCATGTTATCAACGTAAAAAAAAACACAAGATGACATGGTCATCTTTAATGTCCTAGGCATAACTATCATGGCCATAACTACTTCATTCATAATCTCACAAGTTTGTTTAAATAAACTTAATTCTTCTCAAAATTTATAAGCAAATACATGTTCACAAAACAATGAATTTCTTAATTCATTTTCAAGATTTGGTGCGATCTTTAACATATACACTAGAAATTGATAAACATTGATATGATATGCATATCCAATAAAATACAATCTATTGTTTTCATACCTATCTTCACTTTCTTATGTGTAGATACTGTCATTTTTGTAAGACATCTCTATACTTATAAGTATTCATAATAATCTAAAATTGTTTTAAATAACTCATACGGTATCTATCTCATGTATCTTCTTTTGAAATAACTTACTAAAAAACAATTAGCTAATAATATGACTTTCTCCATAAGTTCTGAAGTAAGCTAGAACTTAATAGTATTACATTCATCACTTATATCATAGCCCGATCTTTGTCGCTCAACAACAACATTGTGGTTTTATGTATAATTCTATGTTGTGTATGGATTTCACCAAACATACTTCATACTTACTACTATGATTATTTCATAAAACCTTGATTTTCTTGTTGAATTAATTCTCAACTTTAGTTTTATAAAGATTAAATTTCTTTATAGCTTCATCTTTTCTTTTATGCAAATATTCATAGAAATATATTATGCTATCATCGACAAAAGTAATGAAATAATTATTCTTGCCCCTTGTTCAAACAAATTCCAAATCACATAAAACACTATGGATCAAATCATGGGGTTTCATGTTCCTTTCAGTTGATTGAAAATATGACATAGTCATCTTACCTCTACACAAGTCTCACACTTATGTTTGGAACCAATTTACAAAAGGGGTATTTAATCTATGTTATTTAAACTACGCAGGTGACCTAGTCGCCCATTCCATCGAGCTTGGATAGTCCCTCAATTACATTGCTCTTTAATACAAATATTCTATTTTTAGTCAATATAACCTTAGTAGACTCAACATTAATCTAGAATCCATGCTTCTCAAGCAATAAACCTTTCAAGGTTCTTGTGGATCTCAAGCACATACAATACATTTTTTAGGGTCATATCTCTTTTAGAGGTCATATTTAAGATCACTTTACCTACCTCAATCATAGAGGTTACAAAGTTTCTCATTCATAACTTCTCATAAATCTTAAATGGTTTGAAGGAAGTAAATAACTCACTATGTAAGTATTGATGAATGCATAAAAAGTACTAAAATTATCATAATTTAATGTATTTTAATTGATTAAATAGATTTATATTTGTATGATTTTATCATATTTTTATATAAATTTGTCCTTTTAGAATCACAAGTATTTTTTTTTTCAGGTATTTTGGTTCCAAAATAACTTAAAGACATGAAGAGAAATACTAGAAGTAATACATCACAAATATATTGATAAAAATTCAAAAAGATGGAAAACATTGGACTAAATGGTCAAAAATGTCAAAAATGTCGAAATCCTGAGCGCAAACGCTCATCTACGTCGACACCCGCTCGCAGCAGCCCACCCACATTGAGTCCCACGTGCAGTAGTGTGTGTGCACGCCCAACATATGCCCAGAACACACCCAACACACACTTGACACAAGCCTGCATGCAGCCAAGACACAACCAACCAGCGCATACAGCCAACACACACCCGACACACGCCCAACACAAACCACGCTAATTTTCGCATGTGCCAACATACGCCTACGACATGTTGCCCATGCCAGCACACTCCTTGCCATGTTCCACGTGTACCCAACATCTTTCTGCCACACCAAAGTCAAACTGTCAAAATTTTCTAGCCTCATACGTGTGCCAACCTGTCCAAACACATCCAAATTCAAATTTTGAAATATTTTCCCCCCTTTTTTGGACATTTTCCTCACCTATACAAGGACACTCTTCCCCCATTGTAAAACACAAAAACTTTTGAGCTATTTATCTCTCTAGAAAGTTTTCATTTTTTTAGTACACGAGCGTCGACGCATATGAGATTTTAGCCTTTTTAACATTTTTAACCCATTTTTTCATCTTTTTTACTTTTTCTCATTTCTTTTCTCAATACATTTGTGATGTATTGCCTCTATTATTTTTCTTCGTGCCTTTAAGTTATTTTAAACAAAAATACTTGAAAAATAAGAAAAATACCCATGATTTCGAAAAGAAAAAATTATATAAAATTATAATAAAATTATACAAATATAAATCTATTTAATCAATTAAAGTACATTAAATCATGACAATTTTAGTGTTTTTTAAACACTCATCAATACTCAGATAATGAGTTATTCACTTCTTTCAAACCATTTAAGATTTATAAGAAGTTATGAATGAGAAACTTTGTAACCTCTATGATTGATGTAGGTAAAGTAATCCTAAAGATGACCTCTAAAAAAGATATGACTCTAAACAATGTACAGTACATGCTTGAGATCCACAAGAACTTGGAAAGGTTTATTGTTTGAGAAGCATGGATTCTAGATAAATGTTGAAGAACCAACTATTTTTTTATAGATTTTTAGTGTTTGATTCAATAAGCGGAGATGTAAATCCGTTTAGAGGCTTTCTAGCAATAAAATTTGCATCAAAATTTTGTAAGGATTCTTTTAAGGTATAATTTTAATAGATTTTTCATAGTTATTTTTTGTGTTTTATTTTTATATGTCATATTTAATTTGTATGTAATTAAATTTAACATGGCTTACTATTTGTAAAAATGATATAATTATAATGTTGTTATGCTTACGAAATATTAAATAGGTAAAAAATTTCTATAAAATAAATTATTTTTTTATTCAAGATTTTATATTAAGGATGTTAGATAGAAATATATTATTTTTTATTACAAACTTAAATCTAAAAATTAGATTATAAGGTTTAATTATCCGGTCTGATTTAGAGTAATGCTATTTAATTTGTTCGTACAATCACCCGGTAGTTAGAATGGAGCTTTATTTCAAAAAAATTTATAAGAACTAGTATTCAAAAATATATTGACAACATATTTTCAGTCATGGTTTTAAAACTTAACAATTAGTACTCGGATAATTAAATATTTAGGTTTAATTTGGACACCTTGAATAAAGTTTTAAATGTCTAACCCTACTAAAGGTGGAATTTAAATGGTTTATTTTCAATCTCTTAGGAAAAAAGAAATTAATTTAATTAACCTAATTAATTATCGACCCTGCTTATAGTAGTTAATTGAGTTGTTTAATTAACAAAGAATACCTAACCACATCAAAGGTGGTATTCATATAAAAAAGAAAATATCAATAAATATCAATTTATATTTTTAATAACCTAAATAATATGAGCAAGTATAATTAACTTAATTATTATATCCTTAAATACTCCAATGTTAAGAATGATAAAAATTTGCATGATTGTTTATTTAATCTATATCTATGTTTCTTTTTATGTTATTAGATTAGAAAACAAATAAACCAAAACATCGTGACAAGATATTTAGGATTCAATTTTGTTTTTAAGATTTTGAATAATAAATTAAAACCACATATATTCCTTCTATAGATCGACCTTGTGAGTATACTTATCATTTACTATAAAATGATTCCTGCACTTGCGAAAGTTTTAAAAATAATAAAACCGAAAGATTCCGTAAGATCGGTATTTGTAATGTCAGTCTTGCGTTTATCATGTTTTTGGCACTCTTATTAGGGAATGAATAGCGTTTTAAAATTATTTATCAAATTTTTGAAAACTTTTTATTCAGTAAATAATTGTGATTTTTTTATTTATTTTGAGTTTAAAACAAAAAATTTAAAATTTTAAAAAAAATGAAAAAATAAAACAAATAAAAAATTTCAAAAAATTTATTCGTGCACTTGCGAGAGATTTAAAAGTAATTAAACCAAAATATTTCGCAAGATCGGTATTTGCAATGTCAATCTTGTGCTTATCATGTTTTTTGGCAACTTTGTTGGGGAAGAAATAATATTTTTAATTTATTTATCAAAATGTTAAAAACTTTTTGTACTATAAATAATTGTGATTTTTTTTATTTATTTTGAGTTCAAAAAAGAATTTATTAAAAATTTTTAAAAAATAAAAAATAAAAAAATTTCAAAAACAAAATTTCAAAAACAAATTAAAAACAATTTACAAAAAACTTTTTAACTTTTAACTTTCTTTTAATTTTTAATTGTTTTTTAAATAATTAACTTTTAACTTTAATTTTAATGTTAAAAAAACATAATTTATTAACTTATTTAACTTAAATTTTTACATAACCTAATTTATTAACTTAATTAACTTAGATTTTTATAACTTAATTTATTGACTTATTTAACTTAGATTTTGACTTACCTTAATTTATTAACTTAAATTTTCACTTAACTTAATTAACTTAGATTTTAATAGCATGAAAAGTAATGATTTAAAAGAGTTCTATTTAGGAGATTAGTTATTAGAAGCCTTTGTATCACTAGTTTTTCCTGGAAACGTTGTTATATCTAAGAGGATAGTTTTTAAGGAGGTTTTACCCCACCATTTTTTCCTGTGAGCACCCTTGTTAATACTGATTATGTTATTTAACTTAGATATTATAATAAAATAAAATTAAAAATTAAAAAACATGTGAAGCTATCTCCAAAATTTCAATGTTTTAATCATAATCTGTGATAAAAGGAGGTAGTTGCTTTGTTAGATTTAGGTACAAAAGTGTTTTGATGCATTAGTTATTTGACTTGCACCTAGAATTAGGTTATCTAAAACCCACAATCATGCCCTAGTTTTAAGTAAATAAAATTTTGAAAATCTATAGGGCATGACTTAAAAAATATATGTAAACAAACTTTTCTTACCTGTAGGTTTGATTGACTCAATGATGTGAGGACATTGAGTTTACTTAAAATAAAATTCCCCAAGTTAAGTCTTACTAAGACGTTAAACTAAGTACTGGATGAGAGGCAACCCATCATTTTTGATAATTTTCTTTTATTTGTTTTATTTGTTTTGTTTATTTGATTTCTTTTGTTTATTTTAGTTTAATTACATATGAATAATTTTAGAATTGTTAAAACTAAAAATATTAGTTAAAATATTAGAAGTTCACAATGATCTATCTGTGTGAACTTTAATGATGAACATGATGGACGCACCTACATTTCTCCATTATTACTTGCACATTCTTAGGAAATAGGTAATTTTTCTTCTCTTATCTCTTTATCTTTAATTTACAATTGTTACATTGATGATAATGTAAGCTCTAGGATAATTAATTAGTTTTTGTCATGACTAGTATTTCTTGATAAAGTGTGAAAACTATATTAAACCCAAAATCGGTGTTTAAGAATTAAATAGTGGAGACTACCTTTGTGAGAAATATTTTGAGCCTAATTTTTTTTATTCTGAGTGAAATATATTTTTCTACTCTAAACACATTTCTTATTTTTTCAAATTTTTAGATTATCTCTATAGGTATTAGCATTGAATGTATGAATTTTCTTATCTTAATATAGTGTCATATATTTATTTTTGATTTTCTTAAATTAAATTATTTAAGAAGAAATTGATAGTATATGCCTTTATCTCATTCATGCATGACTTCTACCAAAAAGAGACATATTTGAGGTTACTTAAACCAAAATCAAACATAAAATCCACAAAATTAATCATTCACCAAAATCCTACAAAAATGTACGATCTGTACATAGGTCCACTCTTAAAAAAATGTTGAAAAATCTCTTAAAAAATATTAAGATAAAGAATATATAGTATAATCTACATACTATGACCCACATAGCCTATAAAGTTGTGAGAAAAGACTAATTATAAAAGAAAGTTATAGGAAATAATTCTCTTAGAAGTCATTGCATTTAATTTTCCTACACTTCAAAAAGGCATATATCTTGAAATTTTTCCTTAATGAATTTTATTGATGCATGAAAATAATATATATGATATCTTTTTAATTTATACATTTGATTCATTTCATAAGATTAATGTTAAAATAACACTTTGAGCCTTTCTTCTTTATACATATGCGAACATATTAGTTCATTTCTATACATCAATTCTTTTGCATATAAATTAGTATAAGTGTTTGAACCCATATGATTCAGTGTTTTGAGAGTATTGACTTGTGAAGAATAGAGTCGAAGCGAATTTAGATTCCTGATATTAAGTTTGGGTGAAATTAAACTCATACATTTTTTATATGAAATATGAAAATGATTTTCAACTAATTATTATAATAAATTATTACTGTTTAAGAAGTTGAAAATAACTTATGCTTTAGATTTTAATTAAGAAATTTAAAAGAGATTATAAGTATAATATATTTTTTTATTCCATTTCTTTATTTTATTTTAATCTTTTACTTTATTTTAAATTTTAGTTAACTTCTTATTTTATTTGTTTTATTTTGTTTTTATATTTTGTTAATGTTTATGGGTATCATTACTGAAAATCTTCACGAGACTTAAACTCATCCACTAGGGCAACCTAGGAGTTTAAAGGTTTATTGCATATGCTAAATGCAACCGTGTCAATCCACAGAAGTGATTTAGGATAGTTTAATTTTTTGGTTTTATCGCTTCTCTTGCTAAGAGACTAGCAAAAAATTGGTTGGGGATTGTGATGAATGCTTAAAAAGAAATAAAATTAACATGATTTAATGTACTTAAATTGATAAAATAGATTTATATTTGTATGGTTTTATCATATTTTTATATAAATTTATCTTTTCAGAATCACAAGTATTTTTATTGTTTTTCAGGTATTTTCGTTCCAAAATAACTTAAAGACACGAAGAAAAATACTAGAAGTAATAAATCACAAATATATTGAGAAAATAAATGAGGAAAAGTAAAAAAGATGGATAAAACTTGGACAAAATGGGTCAAAACGATAAAAAATGTCAAAAAGGCCAAAATCTCTCATACAAACGCCTACGCGAAGTAGCCCATCAGTGTTGATCCTGCATGCAGTAGCACATGCACACGCCCAACACATGATGGCACGTGGTCGGCACACGCTTGACACATGTCCAACCAGCACTCGCAGCCAACACACGCCCAACCAGCGTTCACAGCCAACACACTCCTTGTTGTGTTGCATGTATGCCCAATGCACGTATGCTAGGCCAACCGCCTGTTTGTCAAAAAACTTTCCCCTATACGCGTGCCAACCTGTCCAAACGCATCTAAATTCAAATTTTGAAATATTTTTCCCCATTTTTTGGCCTTTTCCTCACCTATACACCTATAAAAGGACCATCTTCCCCCATTGTAAAACACACAATTTTCTAAGATCTTTCTTTCTAGAAATTTCTTTTTTTCAGTTTTTAAGTTCTTCTCTTTTTGAGAAGAACTAGCTATATTTTTATAGATTTTTAGTGTTTAATTCAACAAACAGAGATGCAAATCTGTTTGGAGGCTTTCCAGCAATAGAATTAGCGTCAAAATTATGTAAAGATTTTTTTAAGGTATAATTTTAATAGATTTTTCACGGTTATTTTTTATATTTTATTCTTATATGTTATATTTAATTTTTTTGTGATTAAATTTAACATGGTTGGCTGTTTGTAAATATGATATAATTATAATGTTGTTATGTTTGCGAAATATTAAATAGGTAAAACATTTCTATAAAATAAATTATTTTGTTTTTGTAAGATTTTATATTAAGGATATTAGAAAGAAATATATTATTTTTCATTACAAACTTAATTCTAAAAATTAGATTATAAGGTTTAATTATCCGTTTTGCATTAGAGTAGTGCTATTTTATTTGTTGGTACAATCGCCCACTTTAAAGTGAAGTTTTATTTCAAAATTTTTTATAAGAACTATTATTCGAAAATGTATTTACAATATATTTTCAGTTATAGTTTTAAAACTTGAAAGTTAGTACTCTGATAATTAAATTTTTATGTTTAATTTGAATACCTTGAATAAAGTTTAAAATGTCTAACCCTACTAAATGTGGCATTTAAATGGTTCATTTTCAATCTCTTAGAAAAAAAATTAATTTAATTAACCTAATTAACTATCGACCTCACTCATAGGTGTTAATTGAGTTGTTTAATTAACAAATAATATCTAACTCCACTAAAAGTGATATTCATATAAAAAAGAGAGAATAAATAATTATCAATTTATATCTTTAATAATCTAAATAATATGAATAAATATAATTAACTTAATTACTATATCATTAAATATTCCACTGTAATTAATGATAAAAGTTTGCATGATTGTTTATTGAATTCATATCTATGTTTGTTTTTATGTTATTAGATTAAGAAACAAACAAACTAAAATATCGTGACAAGATGTGTAGGAGTTAATTTCGTTTTTAAGATTTTGAATAATAAATTAAAAGCATGTATATTTCTTCTTTATTTCGACCTTGGGAATATACTTATCATTTTCTATAAAATGATTTGTGCATTTGCGAGAGTTTTAAAAATAATAAAACCAAAAGATTCTGCAAGATCGGTATTTGCAATGCTAGTCTTGTGCTTATCAAGTTTTTGACACCGTTGTCGGTCTTAAATGGTTTGAAAGAGATGAATAACTCATTATCTGAATATACGTGCATAATAACCCCAATATCATCTGTCATTCTTTACAATTAGAACCCCAATATCGATCTATCATTTTTTAGAGTTAAACTCCACCAAATTCATATAAGAAATAATTATTAACATGTTCATATCAAAATCAAAATGACACGTCTTACATCATATTCGTTATCATCTCAAATGTAATTCTTCTATGAATACAAAAATTCACCATTTTTATTATTTCGAAAGCCAAGTATTTCGTAACTTCAAAATCCAGTTATTTGATAAACCATGAAACTAACATCCGGGTTGTTTAGAAATTTTCTTATTTTGCATAACAAATAACAAAAAAAGTTAATCCATTAATTGTGAAATATCAAATTTATTGATTATGAATTCATACTATTTTATCAATTATGAAATTATAATATTTAGTAAATTGCGAAACCACAGTCGGTAAAATCTGAATTCTTCCATGAACAAAATTTCTTGAAGTCTCAATTCCCAAAATTTCAAAAAGCACAATTCTTATCTATTTACCTGAACGATAATTAAATCGTTTTAGCTACACTTTATACAAATCTTGACCACTTTTATAAAGTAATCACCAAAGTAACTTATCAATCCAGTAAAATAAGTAACATGTATATCAAATTAATTAAGCATTCAACGTATTAGGCAGAACGGTTTCAACATAATTGCAAATAAGAATTTTTTCAAAGTCATCTGTTATACAAATATTCAACTCTTTGTATAATTGCACAATCAGTCTAGTATGCGATATAAGCTTGGCTACAAATAATATCAAACCAAGCATAAAACTGCCAATTAAAGAAGCTCATAAATAATCATTATTAAAACATGTAATTACAAAACAACTAGATTAAAAGGTTGCACGAAATAATCTCACATGTAACATTAAATGATCGACCAAAATACGAAAGCTGATCTCATATAACACCATAACCTGAGTAACTGTAAAAAAAAGACTAAAACAGTTACTGTCTGGTACAAGTATTAAAACACAAAAGTAAAAAAGATGAGATACTGTAAAAGACAAAACGATGTTATGAATGTAATTAAGATACAAATAAAAAAGTTTAAGAAAAATTTAAAGATTGAAACTCAAAAGCAATTAAAATAAAGCAGTAAAAGAAAAAAGCGTTAAAGTAAATATATAAGATAATAATAATCAATAATGAATCATATATGTATTGGATATAATGCAGGTGATCATGCAGCCATCAACACCAGTAATGTAGGTGATCATACAACCAGCAACACCAACAATGCAGTCAGATTGGAGCACAAGCTGTTAGAGGCACAAGCAATTGATATGCATACTGGTATGCATGCTTGTAAGCAAGTACTACCCCTCCCATATGCAGGGAGCATTGTGTTAGGGTTATTTTTGTTCTGATTGAAGAAAACGACACACAGAGGAGGGAAATTAAATCTTCATTCTCATAAAAACATTCTCTGGATCCCTTGGCCTTTATATAGCCTTATAGATCAGATTTATTGAAAGGAAATTACATTGATTTAACAAAATCAGTTGGATCATAACAGAAATTCAGTAGAATACTACGGACTTACCTGCGCGCCCTTCATACCTGTCAGAGTTTCTTCTAACTGCTTGAGTGGTTCCTCACTAACTGATTGGGGGTGTTCCCCTCTTCCTCCGAGCCTGATCTTTGCTCTGGGATGGAGCCCTACGCCTCTTCTCTCTTCTCTGTGAAGCGTGTAGAGCTGGTACGTTTTAGCACCCATCACATTGTGAGCCAAGCCAGCCACAATGTGCAAATATGCAAGTGTGAATATATGAGCCGAGATTGCAAGTGTGATTGTGTGTCATGTGAGGCGAGATATCAAGTGCATATGCAAGTATGAGTACAACAAGATTGCTAGAGCATATGCAAGTATGAATACAACAAGATTGCTAGAGCATATGCAAGTGTGAATGCTTCTAGATATTTTCTGGAACTTGTAATAGAATTTGTTAGGCCTTTAAAGTGTGGAAAAGATTGTTAGGAAATTATACTATACATTCAAGTGTGTACATCTTATTGTAAGGCTTACATTTGGCTATAAATACTCTTAGTATAAAGTGTACAAAATATATTTTCACAATCAATAAGCAACAACACATTCATCTTTTCTTTCTGTCTTTCTACATCTTCATGGTGTTTTACTTCTCTTTTATGTGCTTGTTTATTGATCTTGATATGATATTAGAGCTTAAAGCTCGGTGAGCTTCATTTCTTTTTGTGTTGTTCATGGAGGATTCCCCAGAAGTTGTTCAGCAACAAGCTCTATAATAGGTTTAGGTACCTATTTCTCTTGCTCAAGAAGTATTCTCTTTTCATAATGTACTCGTAGCAATCAAATTAGATAATAACAATTATGTAATCTGGAAGCATCAAATCCTCAAGATTTTATGCAGTCTAGAATTAGATACCTATGTTCTTTAAGATCCTTTACCTGAATTATTACGTGATGAAACACTTAATGATGATTATAAATTCTAGAAAAAGCAAGATGAGATGCTAAAATATTTGGTTTCGATACTACTAGAGAAGTATGGATCAAACTTGAAATGATTTTTTCTTCAAAATCTAGAGCTCGTGGAGCTTAAAGAAGAATATCAAAATCTCAAGAAAGAAGGTTTATCAATCAATGAATATGTGCTCAAAATTAAGATCCTAAATGATTATCTGAATCTATTGGATATATAGTTTATGAAGAATAAAAATTGATGTATGTGCTTGGTGGCTTAGATTAGATCTTTGATAATGTGTTCTCTATTATAACTGAAAAATGATCGTATAGATAATGACTAGTGATGATGCCAAAGCTCTCTTGTTGACTTATGAAAGTAGAATAGAAAGAAGACATCAAGCAAATATTTCTCCTCTATCTTCTGTGAACTTAAGTGTTGCACCACTTATAACAAGATCTAAAAATGTTGAATCACAATTACAAAATGATTAGGCTCAAGCCTCATTACAACAAAATTTAGTATGGTTGCAATTCAATAATGAATCTCAAAATTCTCAAATTAGTTCTTTCTCCAACAAAGGAAGAGGAAAATTAGGAGAAATAGGAGGCAGGTGTAACAACAACAGGCTATAAGGTCAACTTTGTGGTAAAATGGGACACTTGGTTGATAGGTGTTAGTATCACTTTGATAAGATCTTTGAACCTAAATATGCAACCAACAATCAACAAACAAACATTCCACCATATTAACTCCAAAACTCTCATGTTTCTTCCTCTTAAATGGCATTCCTTCAGTTTTCTCCACCACCTCACATTACACCTTTACCTAATCTTTCTCAACATCATAGTCAAGTAATGTTTGCAACTACTTAACAAGTAGTCTCACCTACATATCCTTTTTCTTATCATCCTAGTTCATCACCATATTTCTCACCATAAGCATTTCTTACCACTTCAACTTTATACACCATGTCACTTCAGATCCATAAAATCTTACAACAAGTAGCACCTATACTAGGCCTAACAAAATTATGATTAGTAATGGTAAGAGTACCTATCTCTCATTTAGGCTCTAATAATTTTCACTCCACCCTACAACATCATAAAACTCTTTTTATGTTTAATATATTGCATGTTCCTAGCATGGCCAAAAATCTGTTGAGTGTTTCAAATTTTGCTCATGACAACAATTGCTTCTTTTAGTTTTACCCTTCCTTTTGTTATGTCAAGGACTAAGCAACAAAGGAGATACTACTTCAAGGAAAGCTACATGATAGTCTCTATGTCTTTCACCTCAATTTGCAAGGGAAGCCATTGCCTAACCATACTATGCTTGCTTCTATTAATTTTGTTAATAATAGTATTATGAATACTATTGCATTTACATCTCATAGGTCTGATCTTACTTTATGGCATCAAAGACTTAGTCATGCCTCTTTACCCATGGTAAAAAAGGCTCTATCATCTATTAAAATTTATTACAACCATAATAAAGACAATGTTACTTTGTGTTTAGCTTGCAGTATTAGAAAAATTCATGCACCACCTTATTTTCCTTCAACACATCATGTTGTGATATCCTATGAAATTGTGCATTTAGATGTGTGGGTTGATCCCTTTGCATCCTCTAATGGCCAAGGTTACTATATGCATTTTATAGATGCATTTTCTTGTTATACTTGGATTTTCTTTCTTAAAACTAAGAATGCAATTTTTCAAGACTTTGTGCAATTTAAGACACAAGATGAACTTCAAACTGGTTACAAACTCAAGTCCTTACATGATGACTGGGGTATGGAATTCCAAGGCTGGCTTAACATCCCTCCTTAACTAGTATGACATAGTTTATCGAGTTTTGTGTCCTCATGCTCATAGGCCTATGCGAAAGGAAACATTGATACATTGTCGAGTTGGGCATGTTTATGCTCACTCATGCTTCATTACCTATTTCCTTTTGGGATGAGGCTTTCTTCTCAAATACCTATATCATTAATAGATTTCACTTTCCATTGTTGAATGATAAAATCCCTCTGAAGTTTTTTTTTCAACAAAAAATATATACTTTCCTAAAGGTCTTTGATTGTATATGTTTCCCTTGTTTATGATCTTATAACAATAATAAATTGAACCCTAGATCTATTTCTTGTACCTTTTTAGACTATAGTCCAAAGCATCGAGGGTACAAGTGTTTGGCTAAAACAAGTAGAATGTACATCAGTAGGGATGTCCTGTTTGATAAAATTGCCTTTCCTTATACTTCACCTACTTCTATGGTTTCTTCTAGTTCTACTTATACTCAGCCTTTTATGACATTGTTTCCTATCTTACATCATGTGAAAATTGCTCCTACTCTTTCTCTGTCATCTATGGCTTATGAAAATTCTATTTCTTCCACAAACTCCATGAACTCCCCATCAACATCTCATGTTGCTACTAACTCAATTCCTCCTTCTATTCCTTATCTTAAAGTCATTTCTTCTTCTTCTTTTTTATTTCCAACTTTTCCTCCAATCTCACATGTTATCTCATTTGTTTCTTCCCTTCCAACTCACACTAAATTACTACCACACTCATCCATATCACTGCTTGAATCAAGTACTCCTCTTATCTCCAATGTGCATCCAATGATGACATATGATAAATTTGGTATTTTTAAGCCTCTTTCACTTGTCCTTCATATTATGAACCAACTTTTGTTAAGAACGCTTTATCTAACCTTGATTGGAACATATTAATGCAGTTGGATTATGATGCCCTAATTAAAAAAGGTATATGGTTCCTAGTTCCTCCTCCGAGCAATAAGAAGGTGATTAGTAAAACATGGGTGTTTCAAGTTAAAAAACTCTATAGTGGGAATTTGGATAAAAGGAAGTCTCGTGTATTAGCTAAAAGCTTCAATTAAACCCATAGCTTTGATTTTTCTAAAACATTTAGCCCAATTGTTAAGCAAGCCACTCTTCGTATTATCATCATAATTGCTTTCCATAGAAAATGAAAATTCTACCAACTTGATATAAACAATGTCTTTCTCTATGGCACAATTCAAGAAGAAGTCTTGATGATACAACTTCAAGGATTTGAAAATCCAATCTTTTCTTACAACATGTGTAAGCTAAATAAAGAAATTTTTGGGATTAAGCAAACCCCTTGAGCATAGTTTGATACACTTAGTTACAATTTGTCTTAGTTTGGCTTTAAGAAATCATTGTTAGATTCCAGTCTTTTACAAGTTTACAAATGACATTATCATTTACTTGTTAATTTATGTTGATGATTGATAAGAGCTAAATTATTGCATTTTTGTTATGATTTAAATGTTGATATTTGTGTGAAAATTGTGTTTATTTGATTATTTAATCCACAAATGTCATTTCATGGGTATTTCGTGTTTAAAGTGCAATTTCAGGTAAAACCATAATTTTGGAGAAGTTAGGGACAAAGTACAACGATCGGGATTGAATGAAAATAAAAAGAGAACAAAATTTCAAAATTTGGAATTTCGCCGCCGGCGAGAGTATGCTCACCACCGGCGAAAACCTTATGGAGAAAATGTTGAAAATCATGCAGGAAGCACGGATTTTGGCCAAGTGAATCTCGTCGCCGACCATATCTATCTCGCCGCCGGTGAAAATCTTCCCGAGAGCACAAATTTTGGTAAACTCATCTCGTCGTCGGCCAAATAATTCTCGCCGCTGGCCAAATAATCTAGCCACCGACCAAAATCAGAAAAACAAAATTTAAATTTCCAAAAATCTCGCCGCGGCGAGAATAATGTCGCCGCCTGCGAGTTTCGTCCGAAAACACATTTTTTTTGTTGTTTTGTTCCAAAATTTCGCCCAAAACCCTAGATCTATATATACATTATGATGGAGAAAGAGGGGGACGGTAGAGAGAGCAGAATTGAGTTATTTTTGCAGGAGAAAAGGAAAATTTGGAGAGAAAGGTTGGAGAAGCTTGAAGGATCATCACCATTGTTGCTACCAAGTCTTCCTCTTCAAGAGTTTTTCATCTCTTCTCCTTAGCTTTTATTTTCTGCATTTTATTCAGATTGTTTGTTCATGGATTTAATTGAGAATATGTTTGTTCTTATTTCCGTTATGAACTAATTCGTTTTTGCTAAGGCTACGATGTAGTTGAATCAAGAAAATCTCATTTCTTTTGTTATCGTTATATGAATTCATTGTTTTCAAGTTGAGTATTTATTTTCATGCTTAATGCTTTTAAATTTCTGATCAAGATTTAGATGATTTGTTGCATTATATTGAGACCGAGAAGAGATGTGTAATGAATGCTTCTTGTGATAAATACCGTATGTTGAATGCGAGTTTGACACCTAATGCATGATGTATGTAGTTATTCTAGAAATTCCATAAATCGTAATGTGCTTATTTGTGATTAAATCTTCATAGAAATATAGTTGTTTTTCATAGATAAGTAATTCTAATATAACTCGAGAGAGAGTATTAGATAAGTTCGGGTTTTTCAACCATCACTTATAACTTTGATTTTCATATAACATGACTTGAAATCGGATTGAATTGATTTAGCGAAATCAAATGCCTTAGCGTTTTTAATCATTTGTGAACAACATTAAATTTTGTTATTTGCATTAGTTTTAAGTTAATTTACTTCTTAAAGAAATTCAAAAATTCGGTTTTCAAATAAAATTAGGATTAGTCAATTTCGGTACTTAGTAACGCCATTCCTTGTGGGTTTGATATCCGTACTTTTGTACACTTTATTACTTGAACGATTCGTACACTTGCGAAAATACGCATCAATGATATCATCATTACTAGGAATAATAAATGTGCCATTTAGAGACTTATCTCCCTTCTTCACAAAGAGTTTACTCTTAAATATCTTAAATTACTCAATTACTTTCTTGGCATTGAAGTTTTACCATTTCCTAATGAGAATACCATGCTCAACCAAACAAAATACATTAGAGAACTTATGTTAAAAGCTAATATGGAGTCTTACAAACCCATGTATACTCTAATGTTACCTCAATCTTCTCTTTCAACTCTTATAGGAGATTTATTTCATAATTCTTCTTTGTATAGAAGTACTTTTGGGACTCTACAATACCTTACAATTACATGTACCTTGTGTTACTTGAAAGGCATGATATCTCATGGTCTTGTGTTTAAATCATCAATTTCCTTACACTTCCAGGAATTTGTTGATGTGGATTGGGTCTTGTACCCAGATGATAGATTATCAATCTTGGGTTTTGTTGCTTATCTTGGTGCTAATCCTATCATTTAGAGGTCTAAGAAAAAAATTCTCTATTGAAGCATAATATCGAGCTATTATTGATGCAGTTTTTGATGTTATCTAGATTCAAGCCTTGTTACATGAAATAAAATATGCCTTACCTTTAGTTTCAGTGATTTGATGTGTGATATGAGCATCCTTTCTTTCGCCTCCAATCATGTCCTACATACTCGCACCAAGCACGTCGAGTTGGATCTTCATTTTGTACTAGAAAAAGTTCTTTCTCGTTAGTTAGTGTTCACATCATCCCTACAAGTAAGAAACCAATATATTCTCTCACTAAACCATTCAGCATTAATCAGTTTTTGTTGTTACATAGAAAACTTAGTATTATTCCTATGTCGCTAAGTTTGAGAAGGTATTGGATGCAATGCAAGTGATGATGCAACCAATAGCACCAAAAATGCAAGTGATGATGCAGCCAACAACACTAGTAATACAATCAGATTGGAGCATAAGCTCCTACCCCTCCCATATGTGTCAAGCATCATGAGCCAAGCTAGAAATCCAAGCCAACCATAATGTGCAAATATGCAAGTGTTAATATATGAGCCAAGATTGCAAGTGTAATTGTGTGTCATATGAGGCAAGATATCAAGTGCATGTGCAAGTGTGAATACACCAAGATTTCTATAGCATGTGCCAGTGTGAAAGCTTCTAGATATTTTCCAGAACTTGTAATAGAATTTGTAGGCAGATAAGTGTGGCAAAGATTGTTAGGAAATTATACTATACACTCAACTGTGTACATCTTATTGTAAGGCTTACATTTGGCTATAAATACTCATAGCATAAAATGTACAAAATATCTTTTCGTAATCAATAAACAACAATACATTCATCTTCTTCTGCTGTCTTTTTGCTTCTTATTAGTGTTTTCCTTGTCTTTTACATGCTTGTTCTTCGATCTTGATAATATGTACAAAAAAACCAAAGTCTACATATTAATAAAACATAATAATTGTTGGAAAATAGGGTATATTTTCTCTATCTAAGTAGTTACTATTCACTTATAATTTAAATGAATAGTTTTCAAACTAGCCCGAAAAAATAATAATATTGGAAATATAATGCTAAAAGAAACTAAAGCAATTATTAAAGCAGAAAAATAAAAACACTAAAAATTTAACAAGGTTCAGTATAAATGTTACTTATGTCCTCGGACGTCATTGACAATTTTCACTATATCCAAATTGATGAACTCATAATTCTAACTAATTGGGAAAATTGAGCTAATCAGTTACCCTTATAAAAGAGAGTAAGATTTACCAATTTTGGGATGTTTTAGAAGTTGAGGAAGGGGCTTTATTTATAGCCCAAAATACAACACCCACCTTCATTCCTAATCAATGTGGGACTTTTTAAATTTTCTCACTAAGAAACTATACAACAAATTTTCACCTTAGCGACTTAGTGATTCTTAAATGATTTCTTTAATCTCTAGATCAGTAATGTCATTGTCAATTCAAATTTGTAGGGTGTTAATTAAGTCCAGACAATGTTTGAACTTGATTGTCATTACCACCTTGGTCATCGTATATGCGAGATTCTCTATAGTATTTATCTTCTTAACTAATACTCCACCTTCTTCTTTAATCTCTCGCACGAAATGGTATTGAACATAAATGTGCTTTGTACATGTATGGTATACTTGGTTCTTTGCTAAATGAATAGCACTCTTACTGTCACAAAACACCTTAATATGTTTTTGACCAAGTCCTAAGTCTACAAGAATCATGCATGTACCTACCTACAGTATCAACCCGATGTGAAATGTCAAGTCTTGTACACATAATTGCATACATCAAGCTACCAACCTCATTTGTATATGGTATATTTTCCATGTATTCTCGTTCTGCATCATTCTTAGGAGATAATTGAGCACTAAGCTTGAAAGGAGGAACAAGCAGAGTACTTACAGGTTTTGTTTGTTCATTCATACCAAAAAATTGTAGTACCTTCTTCAAATATTGACTCTTATACCACTGCCTCAGAGATTGCTTCAATCCATACAACAATTTGTTTAGCTTGCAAACCTAATTCTCTTTACCAACAACATTAAACCCTTCTGGCTGAGACATATAGATTTCTTCTTCCAAGTCACCATGTAGAAACTCGATTTTCATATCAAGTTGAACTAGTTCCAAATCCAAATGTAATACCAAGGCCAACAAAATTCTAATGGAGGAATGTTTTACAACTAGAGAAAATACATCATTATAATTTATTCCTTCCTTTTGATCATAGCCCTTAGCCACCAAACTTACCTTGTAGAGAACGCCATTTTTGTTAGGAAATCCTTCTTTCTTTGCATACACCCATTTGCATCCAACTACTTTCTTGCCCTTAGGTAGTTGTGTTAACTTCCATGTCTTCTTCTTCTGAAGGGGAAAAATTTATTCATCCATAGCTTCCTTCCATCTTTAAACTTCAAGGCTTCTAATTTCTTCTTTATATATGGAAGGTACATCATCATTCACAACTGAAAGTGCACATGCTACTCTATTCTTAAACTGAGCAGGTAGATCTTCCATATCTTTGTATCGAGCAAGTACCTTGACATTTTTTCGTCGTGGCCTATCAACTGTAGTTTCTTCTTATTGTTGTGGAGGTTCTTGGGTTAAAACCTCTTCTTCATCTTATTCATATTCTTATCTCCACCAACTGGATTAACAATTCTTCTTTCAAACTCCACCAGTTTCAGAGTTTGCTCAACCTGCTTCGAAGTTTTCTCCACCTGCTGTAAAGTGCCATAAATCTTTTCAGTTACCTTTCTTAACAAGGTAGATTCATCAAAGGTAACATCTCTATTGAAGATTATCTTTTCATTTCAAGGCACCATAGTCGATATCCCTTAGAATTAGAAGGGATCCCCAAAAAATAGCTTTCTTGGCTCTTGGATCCAACTTTGATTCTATTACATGGTAGTATACAATAGAACCAAACACATGTAAGAAATCGTAATCTCTAATAGTTTTTCCATACCATACCTCCATAGGCATTTTTCCTTTAAGAGCAGATGATGGTATACGGTTGACAAGATGACATACATACATCACATGCTCAACTTTATACTACTTGCCTAACCCAGCATTTGACAACATACACTGTGGTGTTTTTTGAATAGTGATGTGTCACAATATCCCTTCTTTTTCACAAACTCTTAAAACTGGATCGTTTGTGTACTCATTTCCATTATCAAAACTCAGACACTTGATCCTTCTACCAGTTTGAGTCTCGATCATCTTCTTCCACTTGAGAAAAATTCTCAACACTTCATCCTTCTTCTTCATTAGATACACCCAAACTCTTTTAGAGAAGTCATCAATGAAAGTGACATAATAATGTTTTCCATTCATGGATGGAGTTCTTGTTGGCTACCATACATCAATATGGATGTAATCCAAAATGCCTTTTGTATTATGGAGTGTAGTGCCAAAACTTACTCTTTTCTGCTTCCCCAATACACAATGCTCACAAAATTACAACTAGTTAGTTCTCACGCCTTTTAACAAGCCTTGCTTTATAAGAATCTATAAAAAAAATTCACCAACATGTCCCAAACGTATATGCCACAGCTTAGTAGTTTCTGAATCTTTTTCTTCATCCAAAACTGCTATTGATACTATCCCAATAACTATACTATCAAGGTAGTAGCACAAGTTATTCTTCCGAACACCTTTCATTGCCACAAGTACTCCAGAAGTAACCTTCAATGCACCATTTTGTATGGTCATAGTGAAGCCTTTTGATTCTAATACTCCCACAGCAATGAGATTCTTCCTCATATCTGGGACATAATGAACATCTTTCGAGACTCTGGTTGAACCATCTTGATTCTTCAAACAAATTGTACTGATACCCAAAACTTTTCATAAATAATCTTTACCCATGAAAACAACTCCACCGTCTAGTTCTTTAAAGTTAAAGAACCACTCCTTATTAGGAGACATATGGAAGGTACACGCTGAATCAAAAATCCAATCACCAAGATGGGATATTGTTGATGAACCAACCAATGCAAAATCTAAATTTGAATTACATTTAGCTACACATGCATCAGATGGGACAGCTTTTCCTTCTTCTGCAACTTTGCACAGTTTTTCTTCCAATGGCCTTTTTCATGACAAAAGACACATTCATCTTTACCAAGCCTTCCTTTTGAATGAGATCTGCCTCTCTTTCCTTTCTGTTGTGTTTATATACACCTTGTTACAAATAGTGCCTTTTCTACTTCATTCTTTCTTTTCTTTTTATCTTTCTTTCTAATTTCATAACTACACAAAGTAGTGCAAACTTTCTCAAAAGAAACTCTATCCTTCCTAATGAGTAAGCTCATAATAAGGTGATCAAACTCATCGGGAAGGGAAGCTAACAACATCAAGGCTAAATCTTCATCTTTAAAAGTTTCATCCATATTTAACAAATCTGCTACTAATCGATTAAAAGCAGTAATGTGGTCATTTATTGTGGTACCTGGAAAGTATTTAAAATGGAACAAATTCTTCTTCAAATAAAGCCGATTATGTCTGCTCTTCTTCATGAACTTATTCTCCAACGCCTTCCACAACTTAATTGTGAATGTATCCTTCATAAACGTGTACTTTTGTTCTCTTGATAGACACAAACAAATTGTACCACATACCAATCAGTTGATATTTTTCCACTCAACTTCATCTGCTTCATCTAGTTTCTCTTTTTTAATGACAATGTCTAGACCTTGTTGAAACAGAGCATCTAGAACTTCACCAAGCCACATGTCAAAATGATCGGTTCTACCAAAATTCTCCACCTCTAACCTTGCATTCATAACCATTGTTCTGCCTTACGTGGATGATTGGCCTTTGTTTGAGGGAGACTTTTCTTTCGTCATTTCTACATATTACAACAACCATCAACTATATTCTAATAGCAAATAAACGGAATACAAAAAAATACCTAGGTAGAAACATTCGGCTCTACTACCAATTGTTGAAAAAATTGGGTATATTTTTCCTATTCTAAGTAGTTACTATTAACTTATGATTAAAATGAATAAAACTCAAACTAGTATAACAAAATAATACTATTGAAAATATAATACTAAAATAAACTAAAGCATATATTAAAACAAAAATATTAAAACACCAGAAATTTAATGAGGTTCGGTAATGTTATCTATGTCATCGGGTGTCATTGACCACTTCTACTATCTCCAAATAGATTAAATCTAAAATTACAACTAATTGGACAAAATTGAGCTAATCAATTACCCTTATAAAATAGAGAAAAATTTACAAATTTTGAGATGTTTTAAAAATAGAGGAGGAAGATTTATTTATAGCACAAAATACAACATTCACCTTTATTATTAATCAATGTGAGACTTTTTTAATTTGCTTATACAATAATAATCAAACAATTTATTCACTAAGAAGCTATACAACAATAATAAAAGAAGATTAATTAATTATTAAACTGAAGAGTATACCGCATTGAATATGCCACCCGAAAAATTATGATACTTTAACACCACAAATAAAAAAAAATCAGGCATAAGAACTAGTAAAATAATATTAAACCAATACTGCAGCCATCAATTTAAGAAATAATACGGTTGAAGCAATATTGCAGCAAACTAATTGATATTATGAACAAACTTGAGAAACTGATAAAAAAACATATACATAATGCATTGAACACTTAAAAGTAAATTATGAACATAAAAAAAGACTATCGATAAATGATGTACCTACAAAGTAATTTAAATACTATGACAAATTTCATAGAAGCAATATTAGAACGAAGGTAAGGTATTAATGAAATCAACACATTAGTATAATGATATGAAAGAAAGTATAAGCAATATAAATTTAAGATATAAAACAAATTCTAATAAACAATATATATATATATATATATATATATATATATATATGTGTGTGTGTATATATATATATACATATATATATATATATATATATATATAAACACATACATGTATACATATATATACATGTATACATATATATACATATACATACATATACATATACATACATATATATATATATATATATATATATAAATAAGTGCGAAGGATAAACATATTAATCATATGTTAAAGAATATGCATAATTCAAAAACACTATATATAAAGCAATTAAAACAGGTAAAATAAATATTTACTTGTAAAGAAATAACAAGATGAAGATAGCTTAAATAAAAGAAGGTTAAAAAAATGAAACAATAGAGTTAATAATATGTAGCGGGAAAAAAAAGGGTACAAAATCTCAGTTCCGAATTGAAATGAAAACTGAGTATCTGTCTTTTAGAGAACAAAAAGATTCAAATAGTAAAACCAATGTTTGATAGCGGAAAGAATTATCTTAAAATTCTAGAAAATTTAGTATAAAAAAATAAATTATAAATAAATACAGTATAAAATTATATTAGGGTTATATAAACACAAAAACATATAAATTGTAAGAATAAAATTTAAAAAGCATAAAACATAAATTGAGTAAAAGAAAATACCATATATTATACTATATCCTTAAATTAATATTTTTCATTTATCGTTATTGATGTCTGAAAACTTCAAAAAAATATCTTTTAAAATATAACTATTAAATAATAATAAATTAACATTATAATTTGTTATGTTATAAACTTTTAATTTAATTACATGAACTCTATTAAAAGTAACCTAACGATACGATGATATAAAAAAATTGATAAAACTTCTGTTATACAGCAAATAGGAGGAATAAAGCAAAAGCCGTAACTGAAAAGAAATTAGAAGGAAACGGTCTGTGAAACCGAAATAGTAATTCCAATTAATTAATAATGATAAAAGAAGCCGTTTCTCTCAAAAGAGAAAAAACCAAACCGCAGCCAATTGTTTATTTAAAAAAATAATTTTACAACATGAGTTTGTAGGATTTGGGAGTCTGGTTAAAAGGGTGTTCATATATAACCATATTTCCAAAGGAATATAATAATAATTTTTCATTTATTTTAAATGTACGTATATTTTCAAATTTTATGTTTTAAATTTGAGATTTCATTACATGTAGTCTTTAAAGCTATTTAATACCAATAAATCACTTTTGAGTCTTCCACTCGTCACATAAGAACATCATGTTACATCATTTTTATCACATAGTGTCAAAGTATTAAGATAATTTCTTTTATAATCATGTCATTCATATACCATATCATATACATTGTATCTTCTTCAATTTATTAAGTCATTTTCTCTATTACCTAGTGTATTTTGGGCTAGTTCTCAATTTTGTGCTCTTTAGTGTTCATATTTTGCATTTTCTTTCATATTTTTCCTTTATATGTATTTTTTGAGAAAAATGACTTGTGTTTATCAAGCTTAAGTATGTTAGTGTTGTAGCAAAAAAAAAAGGTACTTTAATATTGTCTCATATTTTCTATGTATTAGTTGTTTATTGTGGTTTTTCATACACGTTTTTATGTCTTATAGATTATTTACATGTCTTTAAGACTCTTAACTTACATGCATTATTGTTGTTACTAGACTAACATATTTAGTTAACGTTCCTATTGATTTAGGTTATTCATTCATTCTAAGTATATATCTTATTTTTTATTTTAAAACATGAGTTTTCTCTATGTTCTAATGTCAAATAAAATTCCTAAATATTTATCACAATGTAATATATCTTTTTTTTTTATTTTTTTATTTTTTTGTAAAACTATTATCTTCACTATGATTCGATTACTTAAAGATTTAAAATAAAAAATCACACATAATTAGTACATTTTTTTGAATGTAAATATCACTTAAATACCACTTGAAAATATATGTAAAAATTGATACCTAAAATAAAATAAAAGTATCAATGAAATAACAATAACGAACCCATTTTTGAGTCATTGATGATTCGTGAACAACCACATGAAAGTTAAGCGTTCAATAAAAATGCTAGACATTTGAATAATAATACTACAATGTTAGTTATCCTCTATATTGTGATACAATATTATGGCTTATTGTTTTCTTACGAATTGCTGAGTTACTTTAAAATTAATTATCAGGTATTAATAAATACTATTGTTGTGACTGAAATTATAATTGCTTGGTAACACTTTTTCCCTACCCAAGGGTTCGGTGGCTCTGAAATTAATTACCAAATATTAAAATATATAATTGTTGTAACTAAAATTACAATATAATATACTGATCATTATTTATTTTATATTAATAATTGCAATTGTTAATTATGTGCAATTATTTACTAATTATTATATAATGTAATGATATATGATTTTTTTTTAAGTGTGGATTTAAAAAATGCCCGTGTGCAAGTATATAAGTGTATGTATAATGTTATATCAAAACAATTTGTGAAATTATTTTAAAATTACAATTTAAATAGTAATATAAAGGTATTGCTACATGGACTAATAATACATATATATATCCAAAAATTAAAAACAATTAATAAAAAAATGACATATAAATATTTGTAGAAAGAATAATGCGTCTAATGTTTTAGTTTAATGTCAACTTTTCTTAGATGGTGTGAAATGATTATCGAGGATAAAGATTTCAAATGATTAAAAGGGGAGGTATTTTGTAAAAGTTTTTGTAAGTTTTAATGTTTTTGATTAAACTTAATTCTTTGTGAATTGATAAATAATAAACATAAGAATTTAAAAAGATGTATTTATTAAATGTAAGTTGAGATGAGATATTAATGAGATCCATGATATAATTCATTAATTTTTAAAATTTATCTCATCTTATCATATTTAATTTTTAAAGAGATGAAATGGTAATAAAATTATACTAATTGAGAGATTTCATTTGTCTTTAATAAGTTTAAATGAAACAATTAAGAATATAAAAATTATACATGATTATTTATAAAGTTTAATAAGAAAAAGCGATACAATATATGTTTAAAATTAATCTCACTATGGTCACAATCTAAATAAGATGATATGATATTTAAATAACATATGATAATATTGCATAATGAACCCATTATAGACACTAAATAAAATGAGATAGCTACTTTACATCTCTAACATTTATTATTTAATCATCATTTTCTTAACTTTTTTTATAAAATGAAAATATTTATAGATTATATATAATTATTTTGATACATTTTCAATGCTCCCAACCCACCCTATTTTATGTAGTTTTTTTGTGTGAATATCATGTCACATGATTTTATCATTTATTGTCAAAGTATAAGGATCTTTCTTTTTGCATTCATGTCATTTATATATCATATCATAAAGATTGCATATTTTTTAATTTATTAAGTTGTTCTCTATATTACTTAGTATGTTTTGTGTTGGTTTTCAATTTTTTGCTCTTTAGTGTTCATCTTTTTCATTATATTTCTTATCTTTTTCTTTAGATGTATTTTTAAGAAAAACGAGATGTGTTTTTCAAACTTAAGTACTTCAATGTTGTATCCTATTTTCTCTATACTTGTTGTTTGATGCAGTTTGTCTACACATTTCTATGTTATATAGATTATTTATGTCTTTAGGACTCTTAACTTATATAAAGTTTATGAATGTTAGTTATTTTCGTAAATAAAATATTTATCTGTAAATTATTTTTAGGCTAATTTTTAAGTCTATAAAGAAAAGTCAAAATAAGTGCTCAAAAAGTACTAAAATTACCATGATTTTATGCACGTTAATTGATTAAAAATATATATATTTATATGATTTTATCATATATTTATATAAATCTATCTTTTCAAAATCACAGGTATTTTTATTGTTTTTCAGGTATTTTCGTTTAAAAAAGTAACTTAAAGACTCAAAGAAAAATACCGGGGGCAATACATCACAAATATATTTATAAAGTAAATGAGGAAAAGCCAAAAAAATATGAAAAAATTGGACAAAATGGGTCAAAAGGGTAAAAAAATGTCAAAAAGGTATCGCGCACGCAGCCACCCAGCCGCGCCGGCCAACACGCGTAATGCACCTACGCCCATCAATGCCTGGTTCGCATGCGTCGCGTCGCATTGCTCAGTCTGCACGCGCCCCTGCTCCATTCCGCATGCACCGCTGCCCCCATCTACCCCATCCGCGCACGCCGTCGCGCCCTACACTACATGACATCAGCAGTATGACGTCATCATTCACTACTCCATGTTTTCTCCATTTTTAATTATTTTTCCACCCACTTTTTCTTCCTCTCCTCACCTATAAATACCCCAATTCTCTTCATAACAAAACACATATTCTTCTCTCTCTTTTTATCTCTATTTCTTAGTTTTTAGTTTTTCTTAGTTTTTAGTTTTTTTCTTAGTTAGTTTTTCTTAGTTTTAGGGTTCTTCTCTTTTTGAGAAGAACTAATTATGTTTTTGTAATTTATTTGTTTTTCGATTCAATAAATGGAAGTGAAAATTTCGTTTGGAGGTTTTCCAACAATAGGAATAACATCAAAGAACTGTAAGGATTTTATTTTTTTTACAGTTATTTTTTATGTTTATTCTTATATGTTATATTTAATTTATCTGTGAAAAATTTAATTTTGCTAGCTGTTTGTAAACATGATATAATAATAACGCTGTTATGCTTGCGAAATATTAAATAGGTAAAAATCTCTAAAATGAATTGATTTTATTTTTATTCAAGATTTTATATTAAGAATGTTAGAGAGAAATATATTATTTTTCATTATAAACTTAAATCTAAAAATTAGATTTTAAGGTTTAGTTATCCGGTCTGATTTAGAGTAGTGCTCTTTTATTTGTTGGTACAATCGCCCAATAGTTAGAGTGAAGCTCTATTTTAAAAGTTTTTATAAGAATTATTATCTGAAAATGTATTTACAATATGTTTTCAGTAATAGTTTTAAAACTTGAAAGTTAGTACTCGGATAATTAAATTCTTAGGTTTAATTTGGACACCTTGAATAAAGTTTAAACTGTCTAACTCCACCAAATGTGGCTTTAAATGGTTCATTTTCAATCTCTTAGAAAAAGGAATTAATTTAATTAATCAAATTATTTATCAACCACACCCATAGGTGTTAATTGATTTGTTTAGTTAACAAAGAATATCTAACCCCACCAAAGGTGGTATTCATATAAAAAAGGGAGAATCAATAAATATCAATTTATATCTTTAATAACCTAAATAATATGAGCAAGCATAATAAACTTAGTTATTATATTCATAAATACTCCATTATTATAAATGATAAAATCTGCATAAATATTTATTGAATCTGTATCTATGTTTATTTTTATGTCAGTAGATTAGAAACACAAAAACCCAAATATTGTGACAGGATGTTTAGGATTTAATTTCATTTTTAAAAGTTTGAATAATAAATTTAAAACCACATATATTCCCTACTTAGATCGACCTTAGGAGTATACTTATCATTTTCTATGAAATAATTTGTGCACTTGCGAGAGTTTTATAAATATAAAACCAAAGTATTGACAGGATCGACGATGCCAATTTTTTCTCATCAATGCACTTCAAGTATAAAACTATGATCTATCATGTTTAGAATTGGATGCATTTATGAATACACTGTATGAACAATTAGAACTATTTATGTGCTCTAAATTTTGTTGCTCAGTGGATCGAATATGGATTCGATCGACAATAAATCAATATCAATCTAAGTGCTTTTAGGTTGCAAATATTGGAGACTCAATCAATAGTGTGTTTGGTGGATTGATCGAACATTGATTGAGTGCCATCAAGTTTAAAACAAATAATTGGCTCGACATTGTTGGATCTATTGAGTAGGGTCTTGATCGAGCCACTAGAATTTAGAACAATTGAGAAGTAACTTGATCGATCAAATGCATAATTTTTTAAATTTTGAAATGTCTTTAACATGAGCCAATTGGTACAATTATCAAAATGTCCGTTCTTAAAAGTGTTTTATAGATCCTTTTGTGATTTGAATTGTCATTTAATATTGTCATAGGTTTAAGGTTTTAATTTTCATATTTAAACAACTCATTGCTTACTATTAAAATCAACTACACACGTTATATTCATCTTTTGTTTTACACTCTCTCTCAAAAAGGATTCAAAGAAAAGGAATTTATTTTCTACAGCATTTAGCTTTTAGGCTTGTTCTTAATTTAATCATTCAAACATATTTTGTATAATTATGTTTGATTAACTCATATTTTATGTTTGATTAACTCAAACATATTTTATTAATCATGTCTAATTCATCTATTTAGCTTCTAGGTTTAGTTGATTATGTTCCTGAAGCAATATATTAGGATTGTTTATTATTGAATCATGTTAGGACATATATCACACGATGCCATTATCTTAACAATTTTCAAGTACTCATTGAACATGTTCGATTGTCGTGGGGATCGAGAGATCGAAACATTTGTTTGATCCATATACTTACCTTATAGAGATTGTGAAATGAGTGATGAGTCGTAAGTAGATTACTTGGAGGGCACTATTTGTGAAGAAGTCTAAAACTTGACATTGTAACTAAATGCTAATTTTCATAGTAAATAGTGAGGTGATCTAATGGACCGAGAGTTTTTCTCTTATGTTATTATTGTGACCTAGGTTCTTTCCACTTAAAATATTGTGTGTTTTATTTATATTATTTTCACATTCAATTATTTACACATGATTATATGTCAGACCACTTGATAATTTTTAATTTATCATAATTAGTAAAATTAAATATTCACTCCTATAGGTTAATTAGATCCATAACTTAAATTTTTAACTTATATTTATTATTGTAACTTTAATGCTTTGTTTAGTTGACATTACTCTTGGTTTAGGTTATTCACCATTTCTAAGTATATTTTTGTTTCTGGTTTTCAAACTTGAATCTTCTCCTCTACTTAGATGTTTTAGTATCAAATAAAATCTTTAAGTATTTATCGTAAATCCATACATTCCCATCTGATTTTTCTTACAAAATCTTCTACAATATGATTTGATTCCTTAAGGATTTTTTTCAAAGCTCTCTCTCAATTTCTTGTGATTTTGTTTGATTTTGGGATTAACTAATTTTTTTTTATTAATAACAATTTAATGAATTTTTTTATTCTTTAATTATTTCAAAAATAAATTTGTCCTTAATTTTATGTCCATGTGTATTACACATGTTGAAATTTTCAATAAAATATTAGTTTTGAACCACTAATATACTTAAATTAAATATAAAAACTACTAATGTATCATGCTATGAAAATATGGATTCAAATATATATTTTTTGTTAAATAGAAGTACTTCTAATACGCTAAACCCTTTAAATGATACAAATATATATTATTTATGTCACATGTAGTAAGCATGAGATGAAATCTTCTATTTAAAATATGAAATTGGATCATGTGTGTACCTTAAATTAAATGAGAATTACTATTGTATTATTTTGAAAATATGAGTATACATGAGCACTTTTTAATTAAAAGAGATACACTTAAGTATTAAATCCAATTTGGTCTTACTCATTTTACTTAATATTTAAACCCTGATATTTTTTGACAAACTAGATTTTTTTTTAAGATATAAGGTTTAAATTTTACAAGTTAGTATCTCAATCTGGTTGTACTTTTATGCATTGCACTGCATATTGTATGACTCAAAATTGAGTTCCAGGTTGAGCTAAGAAGGGAGGCAGAAAAGATCGTAAATGAATCAAAACCATTGAAACATGTATTTACTATCTCAAAAATGTCGAGAGGATACTCTTACCTATTTTAGTGGTGGCAACAATGAAAATAACACATGTGTTCTTCGTTAAATATTACGTGTAGAAAAACTCAATTGAAATAAAAAAATCACATTCAATTAGTATATTTTAATAAAAGTAGATATCATTAAATTATCACCTAAAAGATATAAGTAAAAAATAATACCTAAATTGAAAAAAGATACCAATAAAGTAGCAAACCTATTTTGGAGTCATTGATGATTGGTGAATAACCACATGAAAGTTAAGTGTATAATAAAAATGCTAAAATTAATTATCAAACATTAAATATATAATTTTGTAACTAATATACTGATAATTATCATTAAGTTATTTTATTTTTATAACTACCTTTTAATAAAATTAAAATAATTATAGATTGTTTGATAATATTTTTTTAAAACTTTAATATTTTTAATTAAAATTATATTTTTATAAAATAATAAATAATTAACATAATAACTTAAAATTTCAAAACTATAATTTCAAAAATCTTCGATTTAGATTATTTAATCATAATTTTGTAACTTTTTTTTATAAAATTAAAAAATTTACATATTACGATTATTTTTATAAAAGTTCTTTTAAACTTTAATATTCTTATTAAAATTAATTATTTTTAAAATAATAAATAATATAATAAATTAGTTAAAAATAAAAACTATCATTTCAAAAAGTGATCTTTATTATTTAATGATTATTTTCTTAAATTTGTTTATAAAATTAAAAATAATTACGAATTGCATATAATTATTTTAATGTATTTTTAATGCTCCCAATGAAACACATTACTATATATTTAACTAACTAAACAATAATATCATTACTTTGCTTTCTCAAATTTAATATAAGTTTATTCGAAGATATAAGCGGTTAAAAAACAATATAGGTAGATTTAATCCTAACTTTTTTATTATATATTTCTTTTCTTTTTCATTCGTCATAAAATGTGTAAATTTTAATGCTATAAAAGCAAAAAAGATATCAAATATAACTATATTTTTATTCATTCCACAATTTTGGTAATAACTTGAATTTTGTTAGATATATGTATGTTATGGCAATTTTCTTCAATCTCCTAATAATTTAATCTATAAAAAATTTATATTTTAGAACTCAAAGACTTTCTTCCTATAAATAAATAAATAAATATATAGTACATTTTCTTATAATATCAAATAATATAGGTTGATTTATAAATAAATATTTTTTCCTAATGAAATTAAAAATAAAACTCCAAGGTTATACCATGCAATTAAACCCATTACCTATGAATTTAAGTCTAAGTCTAAGACACTATTATTTTCCTCAAATTTCTATAAATTATCATGAAAATGATGTGTTTTAGCATACCATGACATATGGATACGCGTAAAAAAATTAGAGTTCCTTATAAATCCTTCGTAAGTTATCAGATCTCAAGAGGCTTCAACATTATCTTCTGAAATCATCGCTTGATGATTCTTATGAAAGCACTCATGAGGCCTATAATTTCAGACTGGAATTGGAATTGTTGACAATGGCAAAGAAGACATTAGTAAAAGCAATGTCGAGAATAAGAAGACTAACAACAATGGAGTAAAAGAGTTTCACAAGGTTTCGATATCTTTTCCTCTAAAACGATTCCAACGTACAAGTCGTCCATGTTAGCTTCCAATGCTCGAGACTCTAGGGCTGGAAATTAAAGAAAGGAATATTTAGCAATTTATCACGTCCAGACTTTCAAGTCTACCATTTCATCATTAGTTATCCAAGCTACCACAATCGATGAATAACAAACATTTAAAAAGAAAATAAATACTAAAGTAATAACTGCTAAATTTCTCAGAAAATTCAAAATCTGCTTAAAACATAATTTAAAGTTTCTACGCTTTAAACTGTCTTCATTATCCCTGAAACTATGCAGCTACAATCTACAAATTCCAAAACCCCCTCTCCCTTACATATAGGATATAAATACTGGCAGGGAAGGATCATAGACATTGCTTATGAGCTACAACTCTCAAGTATAAAAAGGAGCCAAGGCACAACAGTTGCCTGGATATTTATGTCCTCCACCTATAATTGCTGTCCAAGAGAGAGAATATAACAAAGTTCAATTAAAAGATGTGGAATTAATTTATATACATAAATACAACTTATACATAAATGTAATTTTTTTTTAATGCAGTATAAATGTTTATCATATAGCAACAACAACAAAAAAACGTCTAAATGTGTGCATGTAATTATTTGGTTCAGTTTATGGGGAAGATAACGGATTTTAGTAGGGCCTGCTTGGATGTTCTTCTTTTAGAAGTGGTTTGATTAAAAATGCTTTTTAAAATAAGTACTAAAAGTGGCCTGTACCTAGCTTTATTTTATTATGGATGTTATAGTGTTGGAAGTACCACCAATTATTTGATTTCGATTAATACAATGAGGATGTTTCAATTAAAAAAATAAAAAACATAAGCATTTAAAGACGTTTGATATAAAAGTGTTAAAAGTGGTTTAGAGTAACATTTTAGTTATTCACATGCAGATTACCAAACACCATTTAAATTATTTTAAGCAATTTGAAACCACTTTCAACCAAAAGGAAAAGCAATTCAAAGAAGCCCATAGTGTGAAATAGCTATTGTCATCTCTCAGGTACTACCTATTAAAGGCATGAAATAGCTATTGTCATCTCTCAGGTATTACTATTAAATGCATGTTCTTAAATTCCCAGCCTATTTTACTCGTATTATATATAGGTATAAAGCAGCAACCATAAGCATTTACCATATTTAGAGCTCATCTTTTCCTGATTCTTTCTTCTCAGTCTTATCCCGATTCTTTTCAATAAATGCGATGATGGCTTCCTTTGTCCTATCGTCCTCATACTGCATCAAATTTCCACTTGATGATCTGAAATATAAAGTTGGATAGCCTTTGACATCAAAAGTACCATCTGGGATATCATTAGCTGTGGCATCCTGGAAAATGACACAGAAAATCTTATCAGAAACAAATGAACTTTTACACACTTCACCAAGCATGTCTGTCTACCACTTGATCCAGTAAAAAATATTGAAGAGGCTCAAAATATTATCCCATCTTTAAATATGGAAACGAAGAAAAAGTTCATATAAACCAGGAAAGCATCTTTCTTCATATGAGTTGACCAGTAATCTGATAAGACAATACATCCACCCAACAAAGATCATGATAGCCGATAACTATGTAGCAATAGTAAATGGTATGACGAACAGAAAATGAAGAAAAACAGATCTTACAAGCTTAGCAATGATAACATCGGGATCACTTTGATATGAGACAGCGATTTCATCCAAGATTGGTGCAAGTTGTTTGCAATGTCCACACCAGGGAGCATAGAACTCAATCAGAACTGCACAACAGTGCAAAAGGTCAATATGTTATATGTGCCTTCAGCATTCTGAAAAAGAAGCTGCAACAAAATTGGTTAAAAATGAAAATAAAATCCTCAATGATGCATAACCTGCATATGAATACATTTTGTTACTTAGTTCTTCAAACCAAGGAAACACAGTTTGTCCACATACCCACTAAAACAAATAGTAGAAAGGTACTATCCACGTGAAGGGGCAATGAGTTGTGAAATGGAACTTGTAACATGCCGCTACTTCAGTTGAAGATGAATCAGACGATTAATCATAACTAAGCCTCTAAACCAGTATTGATGACAGCTATTGCATTATCCAGACTGAGAAACCTAATACTGGCCGTTCCTGGCTCATTAGAAACCTATAACTAGGGGCGTAAAATGGGATGGGTTTACCAATATGAAATTGTACGTTCCACTAAAAAGATTTTGGCCCATCCGTACCATGGGTTGGGCCATTAGTCCCATCTAAAATGGGATGGGTTTACCAATATGAAATTGTACGTCCCACTAAAAAAATTTTGGCCCATCTGTACCATGGGTTGGGCCATTAGTCCCATCTAATTTTAAAAGTTTTTTTCAAAATTAAAAAAAAATGGCCAAACATTAATAGCTAACAAAATGCCGACTACTGTAGAAGCAAACAAAACGCCAACCTTTTTTTATTGTAAACGCCAGACTTATAAATAGCTAACAATGTGTAATATTTTTGTATAAAAAAAAATATGTAATATAAAAAATCAAGTGTTAGAAAGAACTCTAAACATGGACAAAGCAGGTTTTTCAGTTCTATATTATAAATGCAAATTTCAAAACTGGTTGCTTATAAGAAAAAAAATACGCATGGTTTAATTGTGTCATATTTCTACTTGTTGTAATAGTGACGGGGACCTCTTATAAGTTGACCAAAGACATTCAGAAACAGATTAAATGAATACGAGAGGGGTGAGATTTTAAGTTGTAATTAATCCCAAAAAAAAAAGCTTATCCATTGTTTGCCAAAAAAAAAATCGGGTTATTTAAAATTAAATGCCCATATCATGTTATTACAAAATAATGACTACTATTTGAAAGACAACAAGGCACAAGTTATTTAGACACAGACTTCGATATTTTTTTTTTTTTTTGGGGGGGGGAGTCTAGTTTATTAAAAAAAACTAAAAGTAAAATAATAAAATTAGCAATCAAGTCCATCACTTTAAATTGAACCGGATGGATCCATATCCCCCTCTTTTTTTGTTACCAAGCATTTTGCAAGTTTTGATGCTCTGAGGTGCTCGTCTTTCACTCATCATGCTCCTCCCAAGACGCATACTGAGCTTTTGTTTGTTACTTTATGGCTCTCACTCTCCACAAGTCGAGTTTTTTTAGAAGGTGATAAATGATGAGAATACTAGGATAATTAAGTTATTAATAGAATTTCGATCATTATTTATGAAATTTAAAATATTAGGATTTTTTTAATATTTATCGATTAAGGTTTAATGTTTAATTTTTAAATTAAAGTTTCGAATTTTAGATTAGGATTCATTGCTATCACAATAGTCCTATAAATAAGATTTATAATTGTAAGTTGAATATAAATTAATACATCAATTTCTCCATTAGCTATCTTTGTCATATCTTTCTCTCTCCTCTTTATTTCTCATCCCTTCTCTCCTAAATACCTAATTTTTTAATCTCTCAACCGCATTTCTATCCCTTTCTATATCCTCAATTCTATTCTACTCTCGATCCACATCTGTTATGCTTAGGTCATGGACCCATTAGGGACAAGTTATACGGTAATAGTATAGGGCGGGAGGTCCAGTTTACACCTCTACCTATGTCAAGATCCAGTTTACACCTCTACCTATGTCAACATTTCTAACTCTAATATTAGATTAGTTTAAGGTTGTGTTCCATGTATCATTTAGGACATAAGGTAACCCAAACTTTTGGGTATGTATCTGCCCATCTGTTGTCAGACACACCTATTTTCTTAAATTTTCTAAATATTTTCATCAGTTTTCGAGTGTCCAAACAATCAGTACCACACCCTTATCCATAGCATACCGTTGGACACATGTTTTCAATGCAAAAATGAAGAGTTACTGTAAAATAAGTTGAAAAACAAATCATTTATGTTATTTTGGTGATCCCTTCCTCTAAACTATTGCACATTAGCAATCAAACCTCCCTCATAGAAGAATGAGAAGCAATTTACCAAAACTGCTGTTTTCTAGCTAAGAAAAAAGCATGCAGAACACAAGCTAGAGATTATTCAGAACACACCATTTTTCCCAGAGTTGACAACTACATCCTGCAGGCTGTCAGCAACGACCACTTTTACAGGTTCATCATTAACCTCAGGAATAGGTTCAGATTTCTTATATGGTGATACCTTTCCATCCTGCAATTTTTATTCATCCAACAAAAAGACATTCATTAACACGAGCAGCACTCAAAATATATCAACAAAGATAAAATTGCTGTAATGGAATGTCTGCATCAGGTGAAAAACTTGGAAGCGTAACCTTGAAATCCTTAACCCAAGGTGCAACATGATCTGGCTGTAGATTTGGTTTCAAATATTTCTGTCCGTCATTAGTCTGAATGATGATCAAAGGAACTTGATCCTCTTTAAGTCCAAAGTACTGTTCATACAAATTTAAATAACTAACGTCATTCTCATATTTGACTAATTAATCTAAAGAGATGACTAACAAAGCAACCTTAACGTATATACTCATAAGATTAAAAGGGCTAAGTTGCCTGCATCAATTTAAATATATATCCAAGACAACAAACTAGACAGGGAGAAAAAAAAATACCTGGAAGGCTCCTTGACTAGCTTCAATATCTCCTAACAGAAAGCTTATGCCCTCTCCTCTGTATTTCTCAGCAACTTCACGGTATTTTGATTTAAAAGCTTCGGAAAACTCACCGCTGAAGTTGAGAAACAACATTGCCTACAAAATTCAAAATCTGTCAAGACACTGAGGTTTCTTTTTGTGGAGTACAAATCAAGATACTGAGTTTGGTGATATCATAAATGAGGAGAAACACTGTTCAAGAACAATAAGGACAGGAATTTATTGCAACATTTAATAAGAACTATACTCAAATGTTAGTAATCACATATAGCTAAAAACCTAGTGGTCAAAGTACAATGAAAATTCATCTTTGAGCAAACAAAAACTGCAACCATATCTTAAATACATAAAGAGAAGTGCCAAAAAGCAAATCACAAGAAAAATCAAAATTCATTACGCTCTGGATAGGCACATTTCTACATTACCCACTTTGACAGAGCAAAATAATAAACAGAGTACATTTCAGTAATACCTTTGCATTTGCACTATTAAAGAATTTCACAACAAATGGATGATTGTCTGGGTTATTGTTAAACTCGGTCACAATTGGTACACTAGCTTCTTCAAAAAATTTCTCCACAGCATCAATGTGAAAATCCTGTCACCAAGATACCTAATTTTACATATTGCTTTTATGATAAAAAAATACCAAGAATCTAAAACTTAGATCAAAATTCTTAATACCTTAAAGTCAACATAAAGTTCATCAAATGGCTTGAACAACCTAATTACAGGTCCAGAGACTGATGATTCGCCACGTGGAAGTAGCTTGGCATCCAAAGTATGACCAAACTCATAGTCAGAGCGCAACTTCTCAGCTATAGCTGAATAGTTGTCAAATTCTTCCCCAGAAAATTTAGGGAATACTCCAACCTGCAATGATATGAATTATAATTATAATACCTAAAACTCCCCAGAGAGATGGAGATTCAAAACACAAAAGCCCGGGGCAAAAGTTCAATGAACGATACAAGGCACTTACAACCACAATCTTCTTGTCTGTAATAAGACCACTAGCATCTTCTGTTGTCTTTATTTCTGCAGATGCAGGGCCAGCTTGCTTCTTCAAGTAATCAACTATACCATCAGCTTCACGAGGACCTTTGTATTCTTGAGCATTCTTTCCTCCATTTCTTAGAATCTTAACTGTTGGGAAACCCTGAACTTCAAAATCAGTTGCAAGTCCTCGGTTTGTCTCCTCATTTGCATCAACTTTAGCCAGAACGATTGGGGGATCATTCTTGCTCAATATGGATGCAGCTTTTTCATACTACGAGTGACAATATTTTCGTCAGTTACTTGTTATAAAAAAATAAAAATAAAAAATTATTCGACACAATTAGATTTTGAGAGGAAAATATTGAGCACTAATACCTCAGGAGCAAGCTTCTTGCAGTGACCACACCTAAAATGAAGTATCAAGATCAGAATAAAAATTAAGCAAGATCATCACTAACACTTAAAATATCTTACAAAAAGAAGGGTGAACGCTAGTGGCAAATATGTAAAATTAGCGAAGAACCCAACTATTAGGAAAACAGAAATTAAAAGAAAAACAAAGTCATATTTGAAATCACTTTCAGATTTTAAGTCTTTAAAAAATAAAAATAAAAATACAGGGCGAAAAGAATTTAATTATTCGACCATTGCATGCAACAATGTACCAACAAAATCAAAACCCAAAAGTTCCCAACATTGGATATAAATTCAAAATCAGCATAATCAAATTCAGGCAGTAAAGAAAATCTACAAATCTAACAGTAAAATTGATCAAAGAAATCTCAATCCAACAAGTCTAAAAGGTCAATCAAGCAAGTTTCAGATCCGCATACACAATCGTGAAAACAACATGCAAAACAATAAATGAAAGCAAACAATAATAACGAGTGCAGAAACAAAATTAAGATACAGATCATACCATGGAGCATAGAACTCAACGACAATGAAATCGTGCTTGCTAACAGTGTCGGAGAAATTAGAGTGATCTAAAGTGAGCACAAACTCATTGGATTCAGACTCCTCCGCTGAACAGATCCAAGACAAAGAGAACGCAGAAACCAAAGCAACAAAGAAGAAAACCGAAAATGAAACCCTAGATGCCATTTCTGAAGCTAACTATGGGATGATTTTGGAACTCTTTAGGAGGTTTTAAGGAATGATTCTAAGAAGGTAGAGAGTAGATAGTGCACAAGACAAACATGGTACGTTAGTTATACGGGAGCGTCTCGGATATTTTTTCGAAGTCATCATGCGCTCTTGCACGTCAACGAAGACACTCGCGCAACGTAAGGAGCTATTCCAGGTGGCTAAGCTTAATTGGCCCAACCTTGTCATACGTATTCTAATGTAAAAAAAAAAAAAGTATTTCTACAATACCGACAAACCTCACGTATCATTCATATATTAAATTTTAAAAATAAATATCACAATTGAATTAGATGAAACTTAAAAATATTTATGAAGATGTATTTTATTTTTAAATGATAATATATTGAGAATGAAATCTTTAATAAAAAAATACATAGTTTTTTTTTCTTATTTTTTTTAAATAGTGATATACATGTCTTATTAATTAAATATAAAATTAAAAATATGAGATGATAAAATAATTATGAAATCACTTGTTTACTTATTAATCAAATTATATATATATATATCATATTATTCATTCTAATTACTTCCTTATTTTATATCTCAATTTTACATTTAATTCATAATTAACACTTCACACAATTTAAGATATAGAAAATTATGAAAAATATAAATTTTTATACTTTCTGTCATTTTTATCTATCAGAATCTCACATCTTTTGTTGATTAATGTGAAAGCCTAATAGGCCTATGAGCCTCTTTTAAGTTATATAGATTCCAATTTATATGCTTAATTTTATTGAGAATAACAATCTAAATATTTATATATCTTTTAAATTGTCATATCTTTTTAATTTAATACTTTTTTTCTTTTACTCGTATAATTCATCCCTCAAATAATTCCATATGGCTCATTTTTTGAATCATTAGATCCTTTGTTAAACTAAACATGCGGTCTCCCATTATTGCCAATGTAGTAGAGGAGTGATACCGCATTCCCTAACGCAACCATGGGCTCACCCTCCAAGATCACTACATATTAGGTAAAGTGATCACTACATATTAGGTAAAGTTATGTATCCAACATCTTGAGAGTTGATTTGATTTTACTATCAATCCACTTGGGCCTTTCCTTTACAGATTCCTTGCCTAGTTCACTTGTCTCATTCTGTTTGATTAGGCTCATTCTAACATGTAAAGTTTTATTACATGTCTCCTTCAAAATTACCAAACAAAGACCATCTTTTAACAAAAGATGCACGTAGGCTTTTGTGCATATATTAATGATCTTTTAATCATTAGTTCTAATATCAATTTGTAGAAACCTAACAGGCCATATCCTCCTACAAGTGTTATAAGGTTCCCACCTAAAAAGTCAAATTTATTAGGAAAAGTAACCTAAACATTTATATATCATTTTAGATTATCACATTCTTTCAATATGAGACTCTTGTTTGTCTTTACTCTTACAACTATTACAAATTTTTTTATCAAATAGTACTCAAAATAATTTGAATATGTGGCTTAAAATGACAAATAACATTTTTATAGCATTTCTTATTGTGTTAACTTGGTCTAAAATTAACCATTAATTGTACGAGGTGGCACCAATACTTACAATTCATTACATCGATTAATGGGATAAGATGGTGACTAAATCATTGGGGAGTGTGATAACTTTAGCAAGTGACATATGTATATATAAAGAGCCTTAATTGTAAAACAAACGATGTGTGAAGATGCAAGATTAATTATGAGATTATTACTAGTGCAAGGAAATCTAAAGAGAGTGGAAAGAATAAATTGTAATGATTAAGTCCTATGAACTCAATAAAGAGGTTGAGTGAAAATGATAGTTCGTGTGTAGTCTCTAGATTCTAATAAGAGGTATGTTTGGATTTTATGTGAAAATTGTCATTTTTGGTGGAATAAATATAAAGGAAGTTTGCTCGGGTTAAATCGTGGATTAGACTGCATTGGTTGAACCACTTTAAATACTTGTGTATATTTTTTGCTTCAATTATATGATCGTTGTTCAATTGATTGTCCTTTTCATGTCCATTTCATAGCAAATTGGTATTGGACCCTATTAAAATTGGCAACTACATCATAGTCATTCTTCGTTGAGTTCTTAGGAATGAAGCAATTAAAAAGGTGTTAAGAATGAGCTCATTGAAATGTTCGATGGCATACGTGATTTTGGTATTTAGAGAAAAAAAGATTAAGGTAGTTCTTATACAAGAGAAAGTAGTAACTGCATTGTTAGAAACCCCAGGAATCGTAGAAGACATCACAGCCCAAAAAAAACAAGAAATTCTAAATACAATATTTGCAAGTATCATTTAGATCTTTATGACTCAATTCTTAGGCAAGTAAATGATAAAATGGATAAGCTTAAGGATCTTTTCTTGAAGAAATATTAGTCAAACAATATTTACTTAAAAAATAAATTGTTCGGGTATAAAATGGATTCAACAATGCCACTAGAGTCTAACCAATATGAGTTCAAGGAGATTACCATTAAATTGGCTAATATAGGTTATCCATTGGATATTAGAGGGAGAAATGATAAAAAAATCCAAAAATAATCAAAATCAAGAAACCGAAAAGTGTTCAAGTGTTTCATTTTCCTTAAGCAAATTTTAAGATGAATTGATCTAATAAAAGAAAGAGGTATAAGAGAAAGACATGGAATTATCAAGTGCAAAAGCATCAATGGCTTATGAAGATAATGACAATGCAAAGGCCGTAACTATACTGGACAACGATTATCAAAACGATTAGATCATAAACTGAGAGTGTTCATTTCATATGATACCATGTAGGGAATGATTTTCAAATTACAAGACATTTACAAATGGTACAGTGTATATAGGTAATGTTCAATCATATATGGTGGTTGGTATGGGTATTGTTACACTAAAGTTAAGTGATGGCACTATTAGAATACTGGATGAAGTAAGGCATGTACCACACTTGAAAAGAAACTTGATTTATCTAGCATAGAACTAGTAAAAGAAGGTTATAAAGGATGTGTGGTGATCTAAAAGTCACAAAAGGCTCTATGGTATACTTTAGAGGTGAAGTAAAGAATGGAATATAACTAGTCAAGGGTGAGTTAAACATGCCGAATATGGAAATTGTTGAAGGAGAGAGTGTGTCAAAAGTGTAATTATGGCACAAAATACTTGTTCACATTAGTAAAATGAGTATAGTGGAATTGAATAAGAAATGGCTAGTAAGCAAGTAAAATTGGATAAATTACCATTTTTGAGTATTATGTTTTTGGAAAGGCCCAAAAGAGTGAAATTCATTAGAAGTGAAAATGGGGTGAAGGACAAGTTAACATATGTTCATTTTGATTTATGAGACCCTGTACAAAACTCTTCATTAAGTGATTCTAAATACTTTGTGTCATTTATAGTTGACTTCTCAAAGAAAATTGTGTACCCATTAAAGAGCAAGGATCAAACCCATGAGAGAGTTAAAGGCGTGGAAGATACAAGTTGAATTGCAATTAGGTAAAAAGTTTAAATACCTCACGACAGACAATGGACTTGACATTTGTAATGAGAGCTTCAATAATTATTGCATGTATTATGGAATTACAAGGCACACAACAATAACTTACACCCTTAACAAAATGACCACTTGAGAAGATGAACAAAACCCTTTTGGAAAGGGTGAGGTATATGTTAATAAATACAAGATTACTTGAGAGATATTGGATAAAGGCTTTACCTACAACATATCTTTGTATAAAAAAATGTCTCTCTATAGCGCTGGACTTTAATACACATAAAAGAATTGTGGACATGTAGCCTCTATGCTATGATTCACTTTGGGTGTTTGGGGTATTGTCTACATGCACAAGAGGGTAGGTAAACTAAAATGCAGTGAAATGTTTTTTCATAAGGTACCATAATGAGGTTAAAAGGTATAAACTATGGGATCTGGGCAAAAAGCGTGTGAACAATAAGGATGTGTTTAAGATAAGTGAGATGTATATACAATAACTTGAAAACACAAAGAATTGAATGGTAAGCTATTATCTAATCCAATAAAATGCTGAGGTCGAGACTAATGATGATAATCAAGAAAGTGAGCATATAGATTGACACAATTGAAAACACGTAATTATACATGATTATATAGAAGTGATAAATAATTTTATGAATAATGGTTGTCATACCTACGAGAATTAATAACAATATCTACTCGTAGTTTCTAGTTTGTTGGTAAGTTAATTAAAATTAGTAAAATATGGGTTTTGTAATTTTTTTAGGAAAAACAACATAAAGAAATAAAATAAATTGTATAAGAATATTGAGAGATGTGTAATCATAAGACTATCCATATCACTAACATACAATTTCATTAATCATACTTACAATTAGTTATATTGATCAATAGGATAAGAAGGTGACTCAAGTCGTAGGATAGTGTGGAAACTTTAGCAAATGATACATGTATACATAAAGAGACTCCACTGTAAAATACATGTTGTGTAGATGACACAAAATTATTTATGAGATTATCACTAGTGAACGGAATCTAAAGAGAGTGGAGATAATACACTTGTAAAGATTAAGTCATATGAACTCAATAGAGAGATTGAGTGAAAATGATTATGGGTTTGCAATCTCTAGATTATAATTAGAGATGTGTTAGATTGTACGTGAAAATTACTATTCTTAATGAAATCAAGATCAAGGAAGTTTGTTGGGTTTTGAATCATTTTAAATACTTGAGTAAATTGTTTTGCTTCAATTTTGTGATCATTGTTCAATTGATAGTCTTTTTGGTGCAATTCATAACAAATTGATTTTTAAGTATTTATTATTATTAGGTTTTTTAAATAGCATAATATAATTTATATACGTTAGGATCATTTCTAAGTATCACATCGATTATTTGTGAAATTTTTAATATTTATTAATTATTAAGAGAGATGATGAATGATTATTTTTTTAATAACTATATTTACGCATTGTTATTGAGATTCAAACATCAAGTCTTTTATATGTCTAAATAATTTATATATTGTTGAACCACAAATCGTTCACATAAATTTCTAATTTAAAAAAAAGAAAAATTTACATTAATTATAATAAATCAGATAATCTGAATACAAAGCATAAATAAATAAAAATTAAAATATATTAAATCCAAGTATCATTCCTTGTCGTTTTGACAATAGTGCTAGAAATAATTACCTATTTCATGAGCTTTCATTTGTTTACATGAATTGTTATTAATAGTGCTTTTATATATTCAATGAATCTAATTGATTTCATGTATAAACAACTCTAATAAGAAAATTAATAAATATAAATGTAGGTCTAGATTGTAAAATTAACACATCGAAATCTAATCAAAAACATTACAGAAATTATACTAAAATAAATATATATGAGAAACAAATCCATCTAAATTAAAATTTAACTAGAAATATATCACAAGTTTGTTAGAGTCTCAATTCAATCCAGAAACATTCATAAAACCATATGAACTCATAATTTAAATGCAGCGGAAACAAAATTGGATTGAAAACATACCTCCTGCCATTGATCAAATTTCAACACTTACACGGGAATTCCAATGAATTTTCTGTTCGATGCTTTACCGGTTTCTCACACTTATTCTTTGGCGTATTAATGGTGTATCCGAATTGTTACAGCTTAATAGTGCGAGGACCCGATACTTTATTAAGGTTCTTCCATCAAGAACCTCGTTCGTTTTCGCAACCGACGCACGCTTCCGCCCAAACCGAACCGTCACCACGCTTCACTAACGTTCCACCCCTTTCATTCACATTCTCCCACTTGGTGCAAACGTTAAGCGAAATTCTCTTGAGTAACAAAATACATGAATCATAGCGATAGTCCTCTAATACGAGTATTATCTTCCATGTATTACAATGTATTTAGTTTCTCAAGTACTACACTTTACGTGGTAACTAAACTTAATGAATAAATCCTATATTTATTCTCGTCCAATAAAATATATATATATTCTCAAATAAATTAAGGTGCACAATGAATATGAGAAAATATCACAATATATAAGAGTTTCATTAATTAATTGTATATATACATTTACAAAGTGGAACCAATTCCCATTTTCTACATGATCCTTGAATTTTATCGTGGTACGCTTAGTCAAAGGATCAAAGAATCATCAACTCAGGTTACGCTCAACGACCACTTTCTTTTTCCTTAACACGTTCTCTTACCCAAGTGGCACTTAATGTCGACGTGTTACTACGACTACCACTTTTGTTGTTCTTAGCCATAAATACAAGTACCGAAAGTTATCATAGTATAATCTTAATGGCCTAGAAATAGAGTCAACTACTCTAAGTCCTAAATGAAACTCTTTAACCATACACCATGCGATACGTGGCCTCAAAACATGATACGAGCTCACCTTCCATAAGTGGAAGTAGCAAATAATGACCGTTTCGCACTCCTCCAAGACACACCCACCTAAGCATGAAAATGTAACCAGATGTTGATTTTTGTGGAATCAATACAACAAAGAAAGTCCCAGTGACGGAAGAGCTTCAATTACTTCCTGGGCTTCATCATTGCTCTATACGAAGCATATAATCCTCGTCTCCTCAGAAAATTTCATCACTTTCTTTGGTAAATTTTTCCAATGGTCAACACCTGGATTACTCGATATCTCCCCAAGATCCCAACAACAAATGCAATGTCAGCCCGTGCGTGACCGAGCATACATTAAGCCTAACAACAAGCATACGGAATGGTTTTCATTTGTTCTCTTTCAAAATCATTCTTCGGGCATTGGTCCAAATTGAACTTATCACCCTTCACAACGGGAGCAACACTCGTGAACAATCCTTCATCCGAAATCTCTAAAACTTTATTGATATAGGTTTCCTGAGACAAACCCAAGACACCTCAAGTCTATCTCTACGGATCTTAATGCACAATGACATAAGATGCCTCACCCATATCCTTCATATCAAAATTTTTAGAGAGGAATTGTTTTACCTCACGTATAGAAACCCCTATCATTGGTCAGTAAGCAAAATATCATCCACATATAGCACCAAGAAACAAATCTTACTCCTACTAACTTTACGGTATATACATTGATCCATTTATCGCTCTCTTCAAAACCAAATGAAGTGACAATGCTATGGAATTTCAAATACCATTGACGGGAGGCTTGCTTTAATCCATATATGGATTTATTAAGCTTATAAACCAAATGCTTACCATCACTAGAGAAGAATCCTTCAGGTTGTTTCATATAAACCTCTTCCTCTAGGTTACCATTAAGGAAATCCGTTTTCACATCCATTTGTTGCAAATCCAAATCAAAATGGGCAACCAATGCCATGACCACACGAAGTGAATCTTTCTTAGATACAGAAGAAAATGTCTCCATATAGTCGATTCCTTCCTTTTGAGTGAATCCTTTGGCAACGAGTCTTGCCTTATGTCTCTCAATGTTGCTTGCGTAGTCTTTTCTTTGTTTTCAAGACCCATTTACATCCAATGGCTTTCACACCATCGTGCAACTCGACGAGATCCCAAACTCCCTGCTAGACGCCATAGAATCCATCTCTTCTTTCACGGCATTGTACCATAAGTTCGAAACCTCAACTCATGGCCGTGGAAAACGTCTCAGATCATTTTCTACCCAACATTATAGTCACATTCTCGTAGATACACAAAATAATCATTAGGTATCGCCGATTTCCTTACTCTAGTAGATCTTCATCGTTGCATCAACATTCTCCCGAGGAGCGAGGATCATGTTGCTCACCGCTGTAGGCATCCGTTGAACTTCAACATCTAATGGATCGTGATCAACATTGTGGTACTTCCAAGATCGTTCTTTAACATGCATTTGTACTCGAGGCATGTTGTTAACAATAACGATCACCCATTACTGAAGTGACATATCGAGCATCCGAATGATCTTTCTCAACCAATGCCCTGGGGATCGATCACTCCCACTAATCAAGTAATTCTCAAGAAATTTTGCATTTCTTGATTCCATAAACCTAGTGTTAGCGAGATGGACAATAAAATCTACAACCTTAATCCGTTCTCGGTATATCCAATGAAATACCCACTATCGTCCTCGTCCAACTTTTTCTCAGGATTATAAATCCTCACTCGTACGGCATCCCCAAACACGCATATGTTGCAAACCCTGCTTTCCAACCTTTCCATAATTCAAATGGTGTCTTTAGACAAACCTTGGTCGGGAACTCGGTTTAATATATACACAAATGCCTTTAAAGCTTCAATCCATAAGGATTTAGGAAAATTGGAGTGCTAAGCATACTCCGCACCATGTCCAATAGTGTTCTGGCTTTCTTTCCGATACACCATTTTGGTCCGGTGAACTGCATGCAGTATGTGGGCAACTATCCCAATGCTCTTCGAAGAAACTTAGCAAACGGACTGTGCGTCATTCATTCTCGCAGTATCTACCGTAATATTCACCACTTATCCGATCTCACGATCTTTATTTGCTTTCCACATTGTTTCTCTACTTCAACCTTAAAGCTTTCAAGGCATCCATTGCTTCGCTCTATTATGAAGCATATAGAGATACATATATCGAGAAAAATCATCAATAAAGGTGATAAAATATTTTTTGACCTTGAATGTCCATGCCTGGACAACATATATCCGTACGTTTATGATTTCTAATTTTTTTGAACTCCTATCGCACCTTTATTTGACTTGTTAGTCCTGCTTTCCCTTAACGCAAATTCACACATGTTCAAAAATCAAGAAAATCTAGAGTACTAAGTACCCCATCTTTAACTAATCTTTTAATTCTTTCTACGGAGATATGTCCTAATCTCTTATGCCATAATGTAGAAGAGTCATCAATAATACACCTTTTAATGCCATCTTGAACACGATGCACAGCATGAAAGTGGCATTATTTTGTAAATTAATGCAAAGAAAGACCATCAGACAAAATACCATTCCCAACACAATCAGATTTATTAAATAAATTGAAAGATGTTTCTGAAAAGTGAAGGAATAACCATAAGGTACAATTCTTGAAATTGAAATCAAATTTCTAGACAAACCTGGAACATAAAAGGGCTTTTTCTAATTTTAAAATAAAACCACTACTTAAAAATCAAACTACACGTCCCTACGCCTACACGTGTAGCCCATCTTGTTACCTGGATAAGATGTATTACTCACTTCCCAATGCTTCCTTAGATTTCGCATACCAGAAGAATTTGCAACACATGGATCAGATCCTAATCAATCCACCAGGTGTTAATATTAACATTAACCATATTAGATTCATAACAAACAAACGAGGTTGGATTACCTTTTATTCTCAAGCCATTTCTCGAATCTCGACATAATCCTTCTTCACGTGTCCCTTCTTTTACAAAAGAAACACTTGGATTCTTTCTTAATATCACCGAGGTGGAATTATCCCATTTCCTTTACGCTTGTATTGAGATTTTCCTTTCCTCGGTACGTCGTAGCCAACATTGCACTTTCACCAAATTCCATAACAAGGCTTTCTTCCTTTCAACACACACGGTCATTAGTTCATTGATCGACCATTTATTTTTACGTTGTATTGTACGAGATTTTGAAAGGCCCATACCGCGATGTGGGAGAGTGTTAAGGATATAGTGCACCAGAAGGATTCGACATCTCAACCTCGAGATGCTTAAGTTGAGCCGCAATGTCCCTCATTTGTATAATGTGCTCGCGCACACCTTTCACACTCATGAGTCTTAAAGTTAAGAGAACTTCATACGTAAAAGCCATAAAGCCTTATCTCGAAGTGACGAATTGATCATCAATGGCCTTTGCCAGTCTCAACATTGGTATACCGATCAACGGAACCACGAATACCAAATAGATATTTTAGTCTTAATTTAACATCATACTAAGGCGATTAGATCATTCCCATTGCTTCATAAAGCTGATATTCTCCTGAAAGAATCGGTTCGAGTAATTTTAGGTGGTTCGTTTTTCCTAATAGCATAATCAATATCCATCCACCCTAATTGAAGGAGAATTCTTTCCTTCCATATTTTATAGTTATCCCCTTTCAAATCGGGAATATCACATCGGATATCAGAGAAATTTACAGGTTAAGAAGCTACAATTAAAGATTATATGCTTATTAAAATTTGAAACCTAAACTATAATCATTCTTTACCAATATAAATCATGAATAATATGAATCTAGTGACATAAAACTTGCCTGTGGGCTAAAGTTTTAATTCAATTAAATTCATCCTAATTTTACGATAAAACTATCAAATTATGTTCCCTTTCCTAATCCCTGTGGGTAAATTAGAAAATATAATTTAATATTATATCCTAATTAATCACACAAAATATAATAAAAATTCATGTGGGATAAGATTTATTATATCACATATGATTAATTACAATTAATATTTAGTTTCTAAATGTGATCATAAATAAAATTTATTATAGTTTTAATTAATTAAAGATGCTGTGGCTACTCCCTAATTAATTAAACTATATGAATCACTTAAATATTAATTAAATTCTTATGCTCAATTATTGCATAAAAACATAAGCAATATTAATTTAATTTCAAATGTGCAAATATTATTTATCTTAAAATGACAATAAATTATACAAGGAAAAATTAAATAATATAAGCACTAATTAAATCCATAAGAACCATTAAAAATTAATTTCATTATGCATAAATTATTTAACTCAATTTTATATGTATAATTAATTACAAAATTTATACATATAAATACCCAAAACAAATAATTTAAGCATAATGTATTTAAATAAAATTTTAATGTGCTCAAAAAATTATTTAAATAAATATAACATGTATAATAAATATTATACATATGATAAACATAATTTAAAATTATATTCAGAATTATTTTATATATATCAATATATATATATATATATATTTTGTTTTAATAAAATTAAATATCTAATATATATAAAATATTACACAAACAATACACATAACATGATGTAGCCTATTGGTCTGGTAAATTTTTGTTTAAAATGAAGTTTTTACTTAAAATTAAGATCATGAATCACTCAGAAATTGAATTCTGAGAATTTTGATAAAAAGAACGCTGGATTCCATCGTCGGAATAGAAAGATACTACGCATATCATAGTGTAAAACTAGTCAGACACTCGTGCTAGTAATAAGATGAAGTTTTATTTAAAAAAACTTTTTGTTGAATAAACCCAGATTATACGCAAGAGTTTGCAATGAATCCACCACTGACCACAAAGCACATTTTGATATGTGGTAACATGTTATTTTTATTTAATCAGTTGTTTTATTAAAAAATCAAACATTTGGATTGTCTCGACTCAACTCTGTACAGACCAATAGTTATAAGATGTTACGCAGTGTATACTGTATAATATTATATATATATTAGATATTTAATTTTATTAAAACAAAATAAATATATATATATATATTGATATATATAAAATAATTTTGAATATAATTTTAAATTATGTTTATCATATGTATAATATTTATTATACATGTTATATTTATTTAAATAATTTTTTGAGCACATTAAAATTTTATTTAAATAAATATAACATGTATAATAAATATTATACATATGATAAACATAATTTAAAATTATATTCAGAATTATTTTATATATATCAATATATATATATTTATTTTGTTTTAATAAAATTAAATATCTAATATATATAAAATATTACACAAATAATACACATAACATGCTGTAACCTATTGGTCTGGTCCTTGAATTCTCAATCTTGAGACCAAGGTTCAAGTCCAAATGATCCAATTGTTTGATTTTTTTAATAAAACTAACTTCTGATTCTATATAAAAATAACATGTTACACAACATAGCAAAACGGGCTCAGTGGTCAAGTGGTCAGTTCATTGCAAAACTTACCGTGTAATCTGGGTTCGATTCAATTTGTCGTGGGTATTTATTTACAGAATCACTCAAAAATAAATATTGAAACACTTTATAATTTCTATATGCATCAAAAATAATCAAAATAAAAAACCCAAAATTTTAGCTCTCGTGAAACCGAACCGTTAACACGGTTCACTAACGTTGCACCACTTTGATTTACAAAGTTTTGATAATCTTGTTAAACCTAATTAAAAAATAAAGAACTAAAAAAACAAAAATAAAAAAACTTACATCAAGAGTTAACAAACTCCTACTAAATGAAAATTCTCTTTCTAATTAAAGAAGAATTTAGAGATAAAAAATGTAGAAAAAAGTTATTAGTAAAAAAGTAAAATGATAAACTAATAAAAAATTATTACAAACATATTTTATTGAGTTATAAAAATAATAATAAAGTATAATTAATGTTAAGAATATACATACATAAGATATTTCCTTAGTTCTTAACGGAAAGTGATGTTTATCGCTCGAGGCTGGTATTTGTATTGTCTTCCATTTTTCCCACGGGTTCGATCTTCCCTGATTTGGGATAATACAGGACTTGCTCCAGATTGTCAAAGCATTTGCTGTGGCTTCATTGTTTTGGGCTAAATCCCTCCATAATGGATTTTCTATGCATAATGATTTGACTCTCTCTTCTAATAATGCCCGATTCAATTTGCCTAGCTATCCTTTTTATCTCTCCTTCCTTGGCTCTAAGCATCTTCATCATTTCCACTTCTATTGCATCCAATATCTTTCTCGATTGTATCTTCCTCTTTTCTTCGATCTCCATTCTCATCTTTTCCATCTGAAATGAAGAAGGGATAGAGAGTCTCTGGTGCGCATTCTTGAGAAAGTAGGAATGTTGTAGCTGAGACAATTATCGAATTTTATAGCTGTCTTAGGAGGAACCAATTCATTGATGACAGAATTATATAAATGAGTCTCGATGGTGATGGTTGCCAATAATGGAATTCTATACCCCATCTAGGTATTGAACGTGTTAGTGTTTAGTTCAATAGAATTGTTCTTGGTTTGGTGACTCATTGGAGGAAAGAAATAGAGTTTCGTATGAATGGAGGAAGATGATAGGTGGGAGAGGATAAAGAATTTTTTAATAATTTCTTTTTTCTATATTCTCTCTCTTTTTTTATATAGTAAATGATTCATTTATTAAACAAAATTTAACTTTTAAATTTATTAAAAAATATTTTTTTGTATGGTATTAAAAAAATATATGTTCATTTATGTTGGGAAAAAATAAATATATGGTTTTTATTGAAAAATTCAAAATAAAAAATTCATGTATAAAAAAATATATTATGTAATTAAACCTTTTTTTATAGATTTTTTAATGATTATTTTTGTTAAAAAAAATAAACTTAAAAGGAATTTCTATCAAGAACAAAATAAAAATCCTAAGGGATGATGATATATTTATCGTTTAAGAAAATTAGATAATATATTTATAATTAATAAACTCATCATTTTATGCAAAGTAAAATTAGTACATTAATATTCTCCGTTAATATAGCATTATATCTGAATTTTCAAAGTATTTACGGAAATATATTTATTATAACAGAAAATTTATCATAATAGATAATGAAATTAGCTAAAAATAAATATTTTTAAATTCTTTTAAAAATATGTTAACTTAGGCCGAAAATATAAATATAAACATGTACACAACACGAGAGGAATGTACACAAATTTTGACACTCTTAAATTATCACTGAGATTATTAATTAAATTATCGAAATTTATAAAAAAAATATTTAAACTTTAGTTCTACAAAAACAATAAAGAAATATAGTCAAAACTATTAATATAGATGAATTTTTTTTTCAAAAAAATTATAAAATCAATAGTTGAAAAGAGAAAAACAGGTATAAATTGCTAATGATATTGAGTGAGTAGTTGAAGTACTAAAATTTATTCTATTTTCATGAATTGACAATATTAATTACCTTATAACATATCTTTATACGAAGAAAGTAGTGAATTGTAAGCAAAATTTATAATTCAATAGTTCTATACAATAAGACATATTTAAAAGTATGCTAGTTTTGCTTGCAATTAATTTTATATTAGAGATACAAAAATCAATTCGCGAATGAGTACTAGGTTAAATTCATACTCTACATTTTTTTTCTTTTAATTTGTAGTTTTTGATTCATACAAATCATATATTTACGCATGATTTTAATATTTTACATTTATTAACATTTAATTAATTATTTTCGTTAATTGTATTTATAAAAATTTTAAAATAGAGGGAAACATTTGATTAAAAAAATATGAATAGTTATATAAGTTACGTAAAGAAGAGAGATATCGTTTAAACGTTATTGAATCAATACATAAAAGAAAGTTTAAGATTTTTAAAAAATTTAATAATAATCATATTAATTACTCTTTAAAAGAATACAAAAGATAACTAATTACAACTTTTGAGAAAAAAGGAATACTAACAGTTTTGAAATACTAATGTGTAATAGCCCGTTACATTTTTATATTAATTATTATTTTAAAGAAGGACAAAAGCTAGGTAATTAAATTTTTTAATTATTAATTCAAAGAAAGTAAAAAGTTAACTAATTGCATATTTACAAATAATAATAAGAATCTTAGATAATATTAAAAGTAATGATATATTAAATATATAGATAATTAGATTAAATTATATACAAAAATACATTAATATTTATAATAAATCTCGTACATAAAAATATAAAATATTACCTAACCCCAATGTTCATTAACATAACTCATTTTATTATAATATTGTAAAATAATTATTAATTAGTTATATAAATATATAATTTATTTTTATTAGTGATTAAATGATAAAAATTAAAGTCTTTTAAAATTCTACATTTTTATGTTCTAACTAATTAATTCTACATATACAAGTTTCAAATAAAAAAATCTTACACCTACTAAACGAATACAATAAACTTGTCTAACAACATAAGCCATGTAATAATATATAAAAACATGTATAAATCAAATGTCAAACATATCTACAATATTAGTTAAATAAATTATAACAAAAAATGCAACCTTATTTATGAAAAAGAATCAATACATTTCCTTTTAGACATCTTAAAACAAAATAAAATTCACATATAAGAATGTGTTGGCCAATTAAGAATGGGAAAAGAATGAAATGTAGTAACTTTATTTCTCATATTTACTTAACAAAAAATACATAAGAAAGGAAAAGGGAATGATTTCCAAATTCCACTTTCATTTCCAAATTTTTCCCATTTTGATTCCCAAACCCTCCCATAAGATTGTTTCCCTTTTCTATTTAATTTTTTTTATACAAAATTTAGGATAACTTTAACATCTAAAAATATAATATTCTAATAATACGACTTGAGCAAGAAATCAACACATGAACTAAATTTTTATTATTTAATTTTCACGAAAAATGATGATGAATTAAGTAAAATTTAATTTTAATCAAAATTATAAATATTATTATATTAATCATTTTTAAAAATAAAACTAATATATTAATTATAAAACAAACATAAATAATAATTTATTTATAAAGATAGTTTTTTTATTTCTATTCCCGATGTTTACTTTACATTTGAAAGATAATATTTTTCCTAATTATTTCAATTAATACAAATTGTTAATAAACACTATCAAAAGAAATCAAAACATTTATTCCGATTCCATCTCATTCCAATTTCGATTGATTCACATTACACGTTATTAAACACATCCTAAAATCAATATAAAACTCCACAAAAATCAACTATACAACAACAAAAGTTCATAGAACCACAAAATATACAATAATTCAAAACGCAAGACACAAAACATAACAAACAAAAATCCTAACACAAAACTTAAAAGAGAAAACACATGCAGAACATCAAACAAATAAACAGAGAAAATGTAAAAAGAATACAATAAAAATGAAAAAAATGACCATGATTATAAACATTCATAGTAAAGAAACTAAAATATGAATAAATAACACAAATACAAAAAGATAATCTGATAAACACAATAACAACAAAATCTAAATAAAAATCGAGACAACTAAAGCAAAAAAAAAAAAAAAACAAAGAAGAAACCTTACCTCGAAATAATTATACTTCCACATAAAGAGAAGAAACAAAAACAATACACCAAATCAACCAAAAACATAACTAATATAGATAAATGAGACCAAAAATTAAAAAAAGCACCGAACATAGTGATAAATAACCTCAGGGAAATGAATGACACAAATACAAACACACCAAAATCAACAAAAAAACACAGAAAATTGGAAAATAACAGACGCAATGAAGAAATTAACGAAAACCTACAAATTTCAGTGGAAAAAAGATGAAAAAAAAATATAAGAGAAAGACGAAATGACAAGTACAAAACAAACACCAAATAAACCATAAAAAACACAGAAAAGTGCAAAATATCATAGGCGTGATGAAGGAACAAAAAGAAATGCAACAAAAATTAGTGAAAACCAGAGACGAAAACAACTCAAAATGAAGAGGCAAAGAAGTGAAGCAGATAACGTGATGAAATAAGGGAAGAGAAATCACATTAATTAATAAACATAAACTCTACTCTACCCGTAACCCATTTGTGATTTATGATACTTAGCAATACTCAAAAATATAGGCTAATCAAGTCTAATCTCCATATTTAGGGTAAAAAATCTCACCAAACCCATAATTCGATCCTATCAAGTACAACAGATTTTGGAAAAATTATACAAAAAGTTATCCAAAAATTATAAACAAAAGTAGCATCCCCCTTTGTTATTAAGATTAAAATCATGAGAACCTGTATAATATTAAACTAATAAAATTAATGATTAATATTTTAATAAAATAATTTATATTTAAAATAGTATTTAATTTGGTTTATATAATTTTCTTTTGTATCAAATTCATTTCATTTTAGAATTGAAATTCAAACAATTAAGTGTTCAATATGATTATCCCTAGAAGAACAATTTATACATAATCGTACAATCGTACAATCATACAGTTTATAACCAAACACATGACTATACAAAAAATTGTACGATCTGTTCAACAAAAATATCTAAATAACAAAAAATAACACCATCTAGCCAATTGGTTCCAAAATTATACACTAGTGTTATTTTTGTTGCTTTAGATTATCCCTTGTTACAGGCATTACATGATTGGTAATACAAGATTACCAAGGTTACAGTGAGAATAGCTACCAGCATGAGTCGTTTGTGATCACATCATTAATGGAGATTTTCATACATCAATCAAACAGGCTAATTTTCAAAAAATAAACTGTATTCCCAAGTGCGTAATCCAAATGTACAAAGCCTAAGCCCTAAGGTAGTTTGACGGACAATGACTGGTCTTTTCAATCATTACTATACCCATAATTTAATAATTTTGCTTCAAAAATTCAAATTCATGATTATTACAAGGATATTAAATGTGCAAATGCCATACAGATCTGGTTTCTGATTTGACTCAGAAGATTAACCATTTGGTTCAAAGAGATATACCAATGAAAATGAGATAACAATTTCAACCTAGTTGTTAATAAGCATGTAGTGTCAAGAACTTATCTAAAATTACTTCAAAACATTAGATCCCAGTTATCTGACATATTCTGTCCCTACAACTCACACATTAGGACCCAGATCGAGGTATATGGGCTCACCTTTTAACCACCTCAATTGAAGAAAGGGAGAAGAGGAGGAGGGGGTGGACCCTAGGTCCTAACATTGTTCTTTGTGTTTTATTTATTTATTATTTATTATTTATTTTATTATTATTATTTGTGTTTGGGGGTTTGGTTGTTGTGGGTGGTGGTGGAAGAACTCAGAACTCTCGTCCATGCTTTTAATGCCATATTATGGTTCGGATCAGAGAAGGATTGGGCAAATTTTCCAACGAAAATAAGTGCAATCTAAGACATTTTTGTTTATGGGACACCAGGCAATCTAAGATATTAAGTACTCACTCTCATAAGTAAAAGCTAAACATCTGGTTTCCAACAGTGAGGTAAAAATCGCCAAAACCTAAACATCTAGTTTCCAACAGTGCGGTAAAAATCGCCAAAACAGCAATCACAATCATGATATTTAGAAAACAATTAGACTGACGAGGCTTATCTGGACTTCCAGTCTTCCACCAACAGCTTCATACTCTGCTCTAATCTTTTGCTTCATATACTCTGATAGCTCTCTCAGCAATTCACATAGGTAAAATCATTGAACTCCTTTATTCCAATCCTCTTCACTTTAGACTTCCCGGTTTAATATGAGTTAGCAGAATTTGAAAAAAAGCTTCATCTTGTATTATTTAAGAGACACTAAAGAAAACATGACACTTGTTTTCAATCCTGCAACAAACCATGAAAAGCACGTTTGATGAAACAATTACATAATATGATTTATTTCATAGGAATCAATTCTGTCATATGATGCAATAAAAAAATCTATGCCTAGAATAATAATTAGATAAAACTTTTTCATGTTAACAACCTTTCCAGATGAATAATTCGCTGCCTCAAACTTCTCCGGAGTAGCTTGTGGAGCACCATCATCAATCACAATTCCCTGACAACCAAAAAAAAATAATTATACAAGATTCAGTGTTTCTCTCAACTCCGTAGTTATATGTGGACAAAATATGAACGATTTAGATTTTAAAAGATTTACTTCGGTAAATCTGTTTGTATGCTGTTTAACTGCAATGGATGGTAAAAAGAAGATTAACTAAATTTTGTGGTCAATGTCATGACTCATGATGAAGAGGTATAAATAATATTCTGCCAATCAGTCGTATGATCTACAGATGTCTCCTTCAATCAGGTATCATAAATAATTGGGGAAATTATCACAAATACTCCTAAGTTTTCACCTTTTGTTATAAATACCCCCAATGTTTTAAATATCACAAATACCCTTAACACTAGTTATATCTAAGGTTTAAAACATGTTATATCTAATGTTGAATTTCGATAAAAATTGTGATTTTTTATTTAGGAATTTTGTTTTTGTTCGAATCCTCCCCATGAGCAAACTTCTCTACTAATCTATAATATACTCTTTGCTTCAACAATTTAAGATAATTAGTTTTATCTAAGGTATTAATATTATCTCGTTAATGAAATACTTAAATAAAAATCGTTTACTTCCTTTTTAAATTCGCACATGACCAAACCAATCTCATTTTCTGTCAAACTTTGTTTATAATTTGAAGTGATAATTTTTTCGTTTTTCTTTATTCAATAAAAGAGAATATGCAATGATATTTGATGCCAAAATAAATAAAATTATAATATTTTTTCCAAAAAATTAAACTAAACCACCAATCCAACCTAAAAGAAAACAATATAATTAACACCATAATTTTTAACCTTGCAACCTATGTTACTCCAATTTACCCCTTTGTCCTACAGTACCGGTGTCGACACGACACGATATGATACCGATATGGGATGTGTCCAATCTGACAATATTTTTGGACATGATCCAAAAAAAGTTGATAGGGATAAGAAAGAAGAATCGATGCTGGTGTGAGATCTGTGTCCATAGTGGCTGCCTGTTGAAGATGGGAAAAAAAGAGGAGTGGAAGAAGAGGAGGAGGAGGTGGTGGAGGCGACTTATGTCTGGGTTAGAGAATCAAAGATGTTTAAATGAATAAAAAGAGGACATTAATCCTTAAAAACTATACCTTAAAACCAAGGTATATTATCTTTATTCTAAGTAGTTACTATTCACAAATACAATGATTTATATAAATAAAACTCAAATTAGTCCGACAAAATAATACTATTTAAAATATAATCCAAAATAAAATTAAAGTAGTTATTAAATAAAATACTAAAGCAGAAAAATAAGAACACCAGAAATTTAACGAGTTTCAGTATAAATGTTACCTACGTCATTGAACGTCACTGCCCACTTCCACTATCTTCAAATTAGATTAATTCCAAAAAATTACAACTGATTAGGCTAGACCGAGCTAATCAATTACCCATACAAAAGAAAGGAAGTGATGCAAATTTTTAGAATCGTTTAAAAGTGGCTTTATTTATAGCCCAAAATACTACACCCACTATGGTTCCTAAATCATGTGGGATTTTTTTCCAAATTACTCGTTAAGGAGCCATACAACAATTCTCCACCTTGGTGACTTAGTGATTCTCAAACGATTTCTTCAATATCGAGATTAGCAATATCGATGCCAATTCAAATTTGTAGAATGTTAATCAAGTCCAAACAATGTTTGAACTTAATCGGTGTCATCACCTTGGTCATAATATCTGCGAGATTCTAAGTAGTGTTGATCTTTTGAACTAGTACTTCATCTTTTTCAACAATCTTTCACACGAAATGTTAACAAACATCAATATGTTTTGTACATGCATAATAAACTTGGTTCTTTATTAAATGAATAGCACTCTGATTGTCCTAAAACACCTTAATATGCTTCTGACCAACTCCTAAGTCTTCAAGCAAACCTCGTAACCAAAAAGCTTCATTCACAGCCTCTGTAACTGTCATATGCTCTGTCTCTGTAGTAGACAAAGCAAATGTGGACCGCAAGGTGGACTTCCAACTGACTAGTACTCTAGTAAGAATAAACACATAGCAAATAGTTGACCGACTCTTATCTAAATCTACAGCATAGTCAAAATCATAATATCCAACTGCACATTGACCAGAAGTATTATCCTGCTCAAATACTAAACCAACATCTCCAGTATTTAGAATGTACGGTGGAATCCATTTCACAACCAACCAATGTCTTTTACTAAGATCATGCATGTACATGCTTACAGCTCCAACCATATGTGAAATGTCAAGTCTCGTACACACCATTGCATACATCAAGCTACCAACTGCATTAGCATAAGAAACCTTTGACATGTATTCTCGTTCTGCATCATTCTTAGGAGACAATTGAGCATTAAGCTTGAAATGAGGAGCAAATGTAGTACATATAGGTTTTGTCTGTTTATTCATACCAAAACGTTGTAATACCTTCAAATATTGATTCTGGATCAAACAAAGCCTCCCTTTTCTGTCTCTGCTTATCTCCACGCTGAGAATCTTTTTGGCTTCTCTCAGATCTTTCATCTCGAACTCCTGACTTAGTTGATCCTTCAACCTCTCAATTTCTGCTTGGCTCTTTGATGCAATCAACAAATCTTCGACGTACAATAGATGAAAGACTCATCTTGTAGCTTGCAAAAATACACACAATGATCATGTGTGCTTTTAGTGTATTTATGTTGCAACATAAATTGATCAAATCGCTTTTACCATAGTCTCGAAGATTGCTTCAATCCACACAACCATTTACTTAGCTTGCAAACCCAATTGTCTTTACCAACAACTTTGAACCCTTATAGTTGAGACACATATTTTCTCTTCCAAGTCACCGTGTAGAAACACGGTGTTCACATGAAGTTGGACTAGTTCCAAATTCAAATGTGTTACCTAGACCAACGAAATTCAAATGAAGCAATGTTTTACAACTGGAGAAAATACCTCATTATAATTGATTCCCTCCTTCTGAGCATAGCCCTTAGCCACCAACTTTGTCTAGTAGCGAACACCATCTTTGTTAGGAAATTCTTCTTTCTTTGCATACACCCATTTGCAACCAATTGCTTTCCTATCGTTTGATAGTTGTGTCAATTTTCATGTCTTATTCTTCTGAAGGGACACTAGTTTTTCATCCATGGTTTCCTTCCATCTTTTAATTTCAAGACTTTTGATTGCTTCTTTATATGTGAAAGGAACATCATCATGCACATTTGAAAGTTCACAAGTTACCATATTCTTAAATTGAGCAAGTAGATCTTCCATATCCTTGTGTCGAGCAGGAACCTTGACATTTTGTCGTCGTAGCTTATCAATTACAGTTTTTTCTTGTTGTTGCAGATGTTCTTGGATTAAAACCTCTTATTAATTTGATTCTTCTTCTGCCAATGGAGAATTAACTTCTGTCTTATCTCCACCAACTGGGTCAACGATTCTGCTTTCAAACTCCACCTGTTTCGAAGTGCCATCAATCTTTTCAATTACCTTTCTTAATAAGGCAGATTCATCAAAGGTAACATCTCTGTTGAATATTATCTTTTTCGTTTCAAGGTATCATCAACGATATCCTTTAGAACTAGAGGCGATCCCTTGAAAAATAATTTGTTTGGCTCTTGGATCTAACTTCAATTCTGTGACATGATAGTATACAATAGAACCAAACACACATGTAAGAAATCGTAATCTCTAGCAGGTTTTCAAGACCATACCTCCATAGGCGTTTTGCCTTCAAGAGCAGACGATGGTTGACAAGATAACACGCATATATCACTGTGTCAACCCAATACTGCTTGCCTAACCCAGTATTCGACAACTTAAACAGAACCTTCTCTAGCAAAGTCTGATTCATACGTTCTGCAATGGTGTTTTTCGAATAGTGAGTGACGCACGATGCCTTCTTCTTCACAAACTTTCATAAATTGATCATTTGTGTACTCAGTGCCATTATCAGACCTTAGCCACTTGATCTTTCTACCAATTTGGGTCTCGATCATCTTCTTTCACTTGAGAAAAATTCTCAACACTCTATCCTTTTCTTCATGAGATACACCTAAACTCTTCTCGAAAAGTCATCGATGAATGTGACAATAATATTTGCCACTCATAGATGGAATTCTTGTTGGCCCCCCCACACATCAGTATGAATGTAATCCTAGATGCCTTTTATATTATAGAATGCAATGCCAAAGCTTACTCTTTTTTGTTTCCTCAATACACAATGCTCAAGAGAAATGCACCAAAATCTGCAAAATTTTGGAAATCCCAAAAACATATGCCACAACTTAGTAGTTTCTGAATCTTTCTCTTCCTTCAAGATTGTTTTTGATGTTATCCTAATAATCGTACTACCAAGGTATTAGTACATGCTATTCTTCTGAACATCTTTCATTGACACAATTACTCCAGAATTAACCTTTAATATCCCATTTTGCATGGTCACAGTGAAACTTTTTGATTCTAAAACTCGCACAACAATAAGATTATTCTTCATATCTGGGACATAATGAACATATGTCAAGACTCTAGTTGAATCATCTTAATTCTTCTAACGAATTGTTCTGATTTCCAAAATTTTGCATGCATAATTGTTGCCCATGAAAACAACTCTACCGTCTAGTTCTCATGAAGAGCTAGAAGGTGGAGTTGTTTTCATAAGCAACGATTATGCATGCAAAATTTTGGAAATCGATACAATTCGTTTAAAGAATCAAGATGATTCAACTAGTTTTGACGAATGTTCATTATGTCCCAGACATGAAGATCTCATTGCTGTAGGCGTCTTAGAATCAAAAAGTTTCACTATGGTCATGCAAAATGGGATATTAAATGTTACTTTTGAAGCAGTTATGGCAATAAAAGGTGTTCGAAAGAATAGCTTGTACTATTACCTTGGTAGTACGATTATTGGAAAAGCATCAACAACAATCTCAGAGGAAGAGAAAGATTCAGAAACTACCAAGTTGTGGCATATGCTTTTAGGACATACTAGTGAAAAAACTTTGCAGATTCTGGTAAAACAAGGCTTGTTGAAAGGCGCAAGAATCAACAAGTTGGATTTCTGTGAGCATTGTGTATTGGGAAAGCAGAAGAGAGTAGGCTTCGACACTACACTCCATAATACAAAAGACATATTGGATTACATTCATACTGATGTGTGGGGCCAAGAAAAATTCCATCCACAAGTGCTAATATTATTATGTCACTTTCATCGATGACTTTTCGAGAAGGGTTTGGGTGTATCTCATGAAGAAAAAGGTAAAGTACTAATAATTTTTCTCAAGTGAAAGAAGATGATTGAGACCCAAACTGGTTGAAATATCAAGCGCCTAAGGTCTAATAATGGAACTGAGTACACAAGTGATTGTCAACTTTTATAGTCTTGAGTTATTGAATTATCTTATCAAGCATGTATTTGAGTATAATTAAATTCGCTATGACTATGAAATTTGTGATTGAGGATAGGTTTGAGAAAAAAATTCAAAATTTACTATTATGTTAGTCAAAGTTTTATGGGTACTTTGATTTAAATCTTTGTCCTTGAAAATAATTGAACACATGATAAATTTTTTCTCTACTCCATTTTGCCTATGAAGAGAAAAAGTTGAATTAACTAGGTTAGGAAAATTCAATCTTGCTTTGCTCTAGAATCTGTTGATGGATCCTAATTGATACCAAATATTAGAGAAATTATCTAGGCAAATTTTTTCACAACCAAAAAATTTTCCCAACCGTCCTAATTATCACACCATCATTGCATGGTGTATTCCCATAGTCAACCCCCTTGAGCCTTATTTTACATAAGCCTTATTTGTTCTTTAAACTAAATAAATCATTCTCATTCTAAGCCTAAAACATTAACATACCTTAAATTTTGAAAAAATGTTGGTGAAAATTTACATTTAAAGAGAAAGTTAGTTCAAATTAAATAATTCACATTATTGTTGCTCTATTTGAAAACAAAAAAAAGGAAAGAAAGTGGAAAGCAATAATCGAAAAAGGATCAAAGTGGTTGAAATTAGTAAAGACTGAATGTCAAGTCAACCACACGAAAAAAAACACTCTAACTTATTAAGTATCAAGGTGGAAAAAAAAGAGTACTCCACTTATTGAGTATGACAACAATATTGTCATCAATATGAGTATATTGTCGAGAAAGAGCTATAGTGTCAATTTTGTGGATATTCTTTTTATTGTTTCTTTCTACCAAGTATTTTCCCAATTTGTTTTGATTTTCTATATCCATTTTTTTCTTAGCTCTCACACTATAGCCTATCATTACAACTTTAATTAAAGACCTTTTGATCTCTGATTTTGGTATTTGATTACATTAGTAGAGAGGATTTTTGAAAATTAGACTTATGGAGTTAAGTTTTGAGAGAATTCTTCCGATTTTAGTTGTTCTACTTTTATCTGAATTTATTGATAGTTTGGAGTTAAATTGACTATTACACACACAAACTCAAGGACCTAGCTTTAGGTTGAAGTAAAGGTTTAACTCTTGACAAATTGCGAAATTTTGATTGATTTTCTTGTTATCTTTGATGTAAAAAGAGTAAGTTATTAGTGATGAAATCTAAATTCAAATCATGACTTGGTGAGTGATGGTAGTTATCTGTATGGTCTTGTTGATACTGTCTACAATTGCCTTTTATTTTCTTTTTGTTTTAGTACAAACAAAGTTTTAAGTTTGGGGATGTTTGATGACTTGCATAATTTGAAATAATTTATCACTTCTCAATTTTAATTTTAGTATAATTTTATTTATTTTTATTGAATGTAGACTTCATTATTATTATTTAACTTTTATTGTAGATTTGAAGAAAATAAAGATCCAAAATTTTAGAATCATATCATTTAAGAACTCTCAAATTTAAATAAAGATTAATTTAAATCAAATTTAAATGAATAAATTTTTAAATATATATATACTTATTAAAGTTGCTCAAAGATTTATATATATATATATATAGTGACCCATTTATGAAAGTTTGTAAAGAAGAAAGCATCGTGCGACACTTCACTTTTCGAAAAACACCATAATAGAACGAAGTTGCATAACGTATGAATCGAACTTTGCTAGAGAAAGTTCTGTGTATATTGTCGAATACTAGGTTAGACAAGCAGTATGGAACTAAGATTGTGACGTATACGTGTCATCTTGTAAACCACCAACCATCATCTGCTCTTGAAGGCAAAACGCTTATGGAGGTATAGTCCCTAAAACCTGCTAGAGATTACGATTTCTTACATGTGTGTTTGGTTCTATTGCATACTAACATGTTACAAAATTGAAGTTGGATCCCAGAGCCAAGAAAGCTATTTTTCAAGAGATCGCCTCTAATTCTAAGGGATATCGTCAATGGTGCCTTGAAACGAAAAATATAATCTTTAGTAGAAATGTTACCTTTAATGAATCTGCCTTGGTAAGAAAGGTAACTGAGAAGATCGATGACACTTCAAAACAGGTGGAGTTTGAAAGCAAAATCGTTGACCTAGTTGGTGGAGATAAGACAGGAGTTAATTCTCCATTGGCAGAAGAAGAATCAGATGAATAAGAGGTTTTAACCCAAGAACCTCCGCAGCAACAAGGAAAAACTGCAGTTGATAGGCCACAACGACAAAATGTCAAGGTACTTGCTCGACACAAGGATATGAAAGATCTGCCTGCTCATTTTAAGAATACGGTGGCCTGTGAACTTTTAATTGTGTATGATGATGTTTCTTTCACATATAAGAAGCAATCATAAGTCTTAAAATTGAAAGATGGAAGGAAACTATGGATGAAAAACTAGTGTCCCTTCAAAAGAATAAAATTGACACAACTATCTAACGACAAGAAAGCAATTGGTTGCAAATAGGTGTATGCAAAGAGAAGAATTTCGTAACAAAGATGGTCTTCGCTACAAGACAAAGTTGGTAGCTAAGGGCTACGCTCAGGAGGGAATTAAATATAATGAGGTATTTTCTCCAGTTGTAAAGCATTACCCCATTTGAATTTTATTGGTCTAGGTAACGCATTTGAATTTGGAACTAGTTTAACTTCATGTGAACACTGTGTTTCTACACGGTAACTTGGAAGAGGAAATATATGTATCTCAACTATAAGGGTTCAAAGTTGTTGGTAAAGACAACGGAGTTTGCAAGCTGTAAATGGTTGTGGATTGAAGCAATCTTCGAGACAATGGTAAAAGCGATTTGATCAGTTTATGTTGCAACAGAAATACACTAAAAGCACACATGATTATTGTGTGTATTTTTGCAAACTACAAGATGAGTCTTTCATCTATCTCCTATTGTACGTCGACAATCTATTGATTGCATCAAAGAGCCAAGCAAAAATTGAGAGGTTGAAGACTCAACTAAGTCAGGAGTTCAAGATAAAAGATTTGGAAAAAGCCAAAAAGATTCTCAGCATGGAGATAAACAGAGACAAAAAAGGAAGGCTTTGTTTGATCCAGAATCAATATTTGAAGGTGTTACAACATTTTGGTATGAATAAACAGACAAAACCTATATGTACTAAAGTTTGCTCCTCATTTCAAGCTTAGCGTTCAATTGTCTCCTAAGAATGATGCAGAACGAGAATACATACATAGCAAAGGTTTCTTATGCTAATGCAGTTGGTAGCTTGATGTATGCAATGGTATGTACGAGACTTGATATTTCACATGTGGTTAGAGCTGTAAGCATGTACATACATGATCCTAGTAAAGGATATTGGTTGGTTGTGAAATGGATTCCACAGTACATTCTAAATACTGGAGATGTTGGTTTAGTATTTGAGCAGGATAATACTACTGGTCAATGTGCAATTGGATATTGTGATTTTGACTATGATGTAGATTTAGATAAGAGTCGATCAACTATTGGCTATGTGTTTACTCTTACTAGAGCAACAGTCAGTTGGAAGTCCACCTTGCGGTCCACAGTTGCTTTGTCTACTACAGAGGCAGAGCATATGACAGTTACAGAGGCTATGAATGAGGCTTTTTGGTTACGAGGTTTGCTTGAAGACTTGAGTTGATCAGAAGCATATTAAGGTGTTTTAGTACAATCAAAGTATTATTCATTTAGCAAAAAACCAAGTTTACTATGCACATACAAAGCACATCGATGTTCATTAACATTTCGTACGAGAGATTGTTGAAAAAGATGAAGTACTAGTTCAAAAGGTCAACACTACATAGAATCCCGTAGATATTATGACCAAGGTGATGACAGCGATTAAGTTCAAACATTGTTTGGACTTGATTAACATTCTACAAATTTGAATTGGCACCGACATTGTTGATCTAGAGATTGAAGAAATCATTTGAGAATCACTAAGTCACCAAGGTAAAGATTTGTTGTATGGCTCCTTAGCAAGTAATTTGAAAAAAAAATCCCACATGGTTTAGACCATAGTGGGTGTAGTATTTTGGGCAATAAATAAAGCCATTTTCCTCCACTTTGAAACCATTCCAAAAATTTGCATCACTTCCACTCTTTTGTATGGATAATTAATATGAGTAACTAACCTAATCAGTTGTAATTTTTTGGAATAAATCTAATTTGAAGATAGTGGAAGTGGTCAATGACATCCAAGGACGTAGGTAACATTTATACTGAAACTCGTTAAATTTTTGGTGTTAATCAATTACCGATAAAAAAAAGAGGAAGTGATATAAATTTTTAGGATGGTTTCAAGGTAGAGAGGAAACTTTATTTATAGTCTAAAATAGAACACCCATTATAGTTCCTAAATCATATGAGATTTTTTTTCAAATTACTCACTAAAGAGCCATACAACATATATATATAATAGCCGTGTCAAAGTGTCTGTGTTTGATAATTGGATACTTTATATCCGTGTTTAAATGTCCTAATATTCTAACTTTAATAAGTTTGATACCTAGACAAATACCTGTATCCGAGTAACATAGTTTCTAACACAAATTAATTCTTTAAATGTAAATTCTGAACTTTGGGTTAGAACATAAAAATTTGAGAAAATAACTATAAGTTTTAACACCGTTTAAAATTAAGGTACCAGAAACAATATATAAAACATTAGGGGTACTTGTAATAAAGTTATAAATGTTTGGGGCACCTATGACAAAAAACTAAAACTGAGACGTATTTGTGATCATTTTCCTAAATAATAGTCTAGGGAGATGCTTATTAAATTTACGAAAAAAACTGCAGAAAATCCAGGTGCTCTCTCAAAAATCCAGTGACATTTTTTTTCCTTTTTAATATATTTCTAGATGAAATTGTTAGTCCTTTGGCAGGAAAATACAGAAAAGGACTTTGATCTGCCCTTCTGGTGAGTGCATCGTATCAATATGGGATTAATTAATTGAGCATGCCAAACATTACATTAGACATCTAAAGTTCATACTTAGGTCATTCTAAAAGCAACAAACCTCTGGAGGATCAAATTTAGCTCCAAGGTTGCTAAGTTTAGCATGTGCTTCAGCATAATCCTTGAAGAATGCATCCTGATCTTCTGCATATTTTTCAGCATATACCTGCATTATGCAATACCTTGAGTCATGTAGGTATACAAATGGAAATGATAGAGACAAACAGACATGGATGACATTATTCTTTATAAGTCATAGATGTACCTTGAAAGATGGATCCTCAAAAAGAGCAGCATCAGTTGGCAAAACCAGTAAATCTTCATCCCTCCTTTCTTTGATATCCTGCATACAACAACCACATTAACCAAGAGGTATGCTGCAAACTCCATCGCTTCTTTCCTTTTGGCTTATCTTCACATAAACATTCAAAAAGTAAAGATACAGAGAGCTTGATTTTAAAACCTTAAAGTAGGAATTGTCAAACTTCAGCCATTGTACTGTCCAGGATTGTCCTCCAGGAGCTCCTGGCCCATCTTTCTGTCAAACAACAAATACCAGTAAACTTTTTAGGCCTTTCCAATTATTTTATTTTTTCTTTTAATTGTTAATATTATAATATTCGATGCACTACAAGAATATTAGTAAGTTCAGCATGCTGAACATCCCAAAAATGGTTTATAAAACGCAAAATTAATCTAAAGAGCACATCAGCTAAGGCAATGATTTGATCCATAAGGGGCTTTCAACTGAAAGATATCTGATTATTTATCAATATTTTTAGTTAACATCCAAGATTACAAATTAACGTTTCATGGTTTTGATGTCTAAGTCTATCATACGCATTATAACAAGTTCATTTGAGAAAGTAATACTAGTAGTATCACAAGACAGGAACATAGGCATATGGTAAAATGCAGCTTGAATGAAAGAAATATTGATGTTTGCAAGGGATCTCCACATTAGCCATTTGACATAAAAATATCGCAACCTTATTACTTATAAAAGAATATGGCATAGGAAACGAGCAGCTTCAATCACCCTATAGGCAAAAATTTCTGCACTTCAGAATATTAGATGTTCGAATACCGTATATTTTGTCTCTGGCTTGCCCCAGCCGCTGCGTTCTAGTCTAGACCTTCCCAATGTATGCGCACCAGATAAGGCTACAATTTCCTGAATATACACAGCATTTCAGTAAATATACATGAATATAATAGTATCTAAAACAGAACTTGTTGAAAAATCACCTTGTCATTCAACCCCATTCTGTAGAAAACATCTCGTAGGTGATCAGCGGGAGAAGGTGGTCCAGCATCTGAAGATCAGATTGTATCAAAGTTAAATTGACAGGCTGAAGCTATACGAGAAAATCAACCATTTAAGAAACTTACTGTCCCAAAACCGAAAGTTAATCTAAACAGTGAAAGAGCCATCAAGGGCTTTGAGTTACAATGATATTGAATGTGGTGAAATTCAAGGACATATGCTCATGCAATCAAGTTTTAGGCTATGTTACTTAGACTCTTCATATTTAGTGAAGTCAAGAGACATGACATGAACATAGATGTGGGGTAATGATACTCCAATTTGGTATAAATTTAGAAAGAAAAAAAAATTGGTGTGTCTGACGCTTGAATATGTATCTAAAATTTACAACTCTTAGTGTCCTAAAAGAATCCGAGTAACATAGGTTTTAGGAACAAAATAACTCAGAGTTCAAACAACACTACTTTTGCTGGCTAATAAAAACAAAGCTTTTCTAAATAACTTTTTTTTTTCATGCAGTTATAGACAAACTAAGAAGTCAATAAGGTATTTTTCTTTCACAGATGTCAACAATTTTTTTATTTAAAGGATGTCTGCTGAGGATCATTGGGCTTGGAAAATTGAAAATAATAGGACCCAAAAGTTACATGTGTTTACTCACCAGGAAGCCTTCCTTCTTCAGGGCAATGCTCAGGACCTGATATATCCACTCTTCCATACTTCATGGGGAGTTTTGGGCCTCCAGCCTCCTGCGATTCCAAAAGAATTTGGAGTTTAAATCATTCTAACTATAAATTCCATGCTATGAGAAGAGCATGGGCTACCTCCACAGCTGTAGCACTGGCCAATTGGAACAAGTCCGCATATGTCACACCAGAGTACTTGTCTTTGATAGGCTGAAGAAGCTTCAAAGCGTTCACAAGACCTTTAATGGCATTATATCAGACAAGATCATTATCACATGAGCTTAAATATCAGGCACCGATTCATTACCTGCATTGGCTGCATGTTTGAGCTCAATCTCAAATCTCAAACTTCCATTAGCTCCTCCTCTCTGTGGCCACTCCTCAATGTTCTTGTTATAGGTACCAGCATCATGCCATCCAAGGCGAACCTAATTTACATTCATATAAGCATAGGCATCAAATGAGTTGTATTGGCTCAGCTCACTTAGGTTCTACTCATCTTAGATGAGTTATAGCACAACTTAATTTATCTAAATTTATGTGAACCAAGTTCAACTCAGCTCAATTTTAAATGAGTTGGGCTAAACAATACATAAGTTGACTCATTTACTCTTCTACATAAATTCAAACAAAAAATTTAAAAATATATTTATTATTTTATTTATAAATAAAAATATTAGTATAAATAATCATTTTTATTATATTTTTGTAAAACAAGAAACAAATACAAGTATATCTTTTAATTACTTATATCATATAAACAATCAAGGAAACTTAGGACTCTTGATTCTTGACACCAGATCAAATTTTTATTTGTCTGGTAATTAATCAAAAGACAATAAAAAGAAAAATAAAATACCAAGTAAACAAACCAAATGTACAGAGAATATATAAATCTTCAGGATAATCAATCGTTTGCCCTTCTAGCCACTGAAAGTCTGAAGGCAGAGTTTCAAGCTCATTATGCAGATATTAATAAAGACCAAGTGATTGTTTGTGCTGTCAATATCCCTTAAAATACCAGTCACACCCAACTAAAACAAAGGCAAAAAAAAATAAAGGTTGTGTCGATGAATAAATAAATATTTCGAAGATGCTTGCATTCACCGAAACAAACCAGACAGGAGTGGGAATACGACTATTAGCTCAATAAATTTTTCCTCCTAATATATAACTTTTTACATTTTTGAAAATATAATAAGACAATTAGTTCCACCTACAAAAAGTTATTACTATTATATATAAATAAATAAAAATAAAATAATTAATATAATCTTTTACATTTTATAAAACATCTTATATTTATTTATTATATAAAATATAAATTTATTAATCACCAAATAATTTATTTGGCCCAAGTTTCCATATAAAATAAATTTTAGCTCAGGATGAGAAATCTGTCCTGTATCCGCCCCTGAAACCAGACAACTCATTTCTCCAAGTTGCTATTTTCTGATTCTTTCATTTTTGCTCAATGGAATGGACATGTCTAAACAAAGACTTTCACCTTTTAAATAAGTTTCTAGATAGTTCCACGAATTTAAGTAGTTTGAATAATCGAAATAAAGTCAGAAAAAAAAACATAAACTTGAAGAAATTGTTGAGATAATAGAGCAAGAGCAACAAAAAAGAGTAAATCGGAAAGAAGCAGCTACCATAATAGGATGGCAAAACTTAGTCTTGAGAAGCTCTCTGATATCTTCTCTAGCACTCTTCAACTGTTGTGGATCAGAAGCAAAGCATTTCGGACCAGAAACTCCACTAAAACGTCTACTCGAAACATAAGCAACCGATCTTCTCTGAAACTCAACAAACACATTCACATCATCAGAAAGTCCAACACACACACACACACACAAAGATAAAGCAGAAATAGAGAGAAAGGGAAATACACCTGGCCGAGAAAGAGGTGAGAGATAAGAGGATATGATCGGAGACATTTGACAGAAGAAGAAGAAGAAGAAGAAGAAGAAGAAGAAGAAGAGAAAGAGATGGAGAGAGAAGTAGTGGCTTTGATGGTAGAACGAAGAAGGCGAGAAGAGGTGGCGGCGCCACCAAGAGCAGTAACAGCAGCCATGGGAACGCGAGAGGAAGAAGAAGAACAAGTCGACGAGGGCTGATGTAATGGTAATGTTGCCAATGATAGTCGATCTGCCATTTGTATCTCTCCTTTTGTTTCGGATTATAGAAATAAAGCCCAATGGCTTCATCCCATCGGCTTTTCTAGCTTGTCTCTTCAAAGTTCGAAGTTGAAAGTCCAAAGTTCAAATTCATTTTTTTATTTAAAACGTTATAAACTGTAATTTTTTAATGGAAAAAAATATAGCCAAAATAATTAACTAATAATCGTTTGGTGTGTAGTGTTTGGAAGATTTTGTATCTTATTTGGTTCATATTTGCATATTGATTAACATAAACAAATAATTGACATTTTTTTTTCAATAAAATCATTCATACTGTTATACATAGTCAAATAATTAGTTTGAATTTAATACTTTCTAATAATTTTGAGAACTAATAAAGTAATACACGTTTCTTAAAAAAAAATAAAGTGAAATATAATATAATTTTTAAAATTATAAATAAATTTAATTTAATCATTTTTATTATATAATTTAATTGTATAATTTTTTTCATATTATAAAAGTATCGGGGTACTGTGAGAATTATGATCCTCTATTTTTTTTCCTATCATTTTATTTAAACGTAACCTTTTTATAAGTTTGTTATTTAATAGATCTATATTTTTAAAAAATTTATTTATCAACGTTCAGCCTACCTTTCAAAATTATATTAAAAATTATAAAAATAATATTTTAAAATTTATAATAATAAAATTAACATTAAAAATAATTTAATTGAATATTATTTAATGTTAAATTAATTTAAATAACGTTTAAAATAAATTAATATGTTAAATTTTTGTTTCATAGTAAAAATGTATGGATTAAATATAAATATATTATTTTTATAATTATAAATTTTAAAAATATTATTTTTTTAAAAAATATTATTTTTTAAAAAAATATTATAACCTTAAATTATTAATTAATTAATAAATGGTTAAATTATTATTTTTTTTAATACGAAATAAACGTAGCTTATCTTGTATTTTTAATCTTTTTACCAATCAACGTGTTAGGTGAGCAATTAGGACTTACTACCCATGCCAATAGCCATTAGTCAAAAACAGTTAGGTGTTTTTCATATATATATAACTTTAAAAAAAATGTTTCATAAAAACATAAAAAAAATTATTATGAAAAATGACGTATACTTCCTTCCACCTTCTCATTGTTATTATATTAGAATTTTCAAGGTAACTTAAAATTAATTTTTCTTTTAAATATTATTTATTTTTACAATACATTAACATGAGAACTAAATCGTGCTGCTATTTTTAAGAATAAGAAGAAATTTGGAACATTTATGATATTTATAGATTATTATTAATACCTATATTCTTTTATTGATATTATAAAAGTATTTATATTTAAAAATTAATAACTTTTTAGTATTTTTGTTTGAACCAGAGTTCTCCGATTTAGAAATATTCACATGGGATTCAAGATTTTGAAATTGATGTTACGCACCGATTTATGTCCACATTGTGACGGTCATAGCCTGACACATGTTTCTTTCGCTTTTTTCAAGTTTTGAATCCCAATCCTGATCCTTAAAACCTTATTAGGAAGTAACCCGGTACCATCTAAGGAGAGTAAAAAAAACACGTGTCAGAAAGAAGTCGTCCCTGTCAAATCAAAAACTAGCTTGAGCATCAATGCCCTACCCTTAGGCCCCATATGGATATCCAGAAAATGTCTTGTGTCCTCCGCTGAGCTAGGCTCAGATGATACTAGCTTGCTTACCAATGTTTTACTTAAAGGCTAGGTCTTGGGTTCGAGAGTTGGGGAGAACGAAACAAACATGTGTCAGGAAATTGTTGTCCTATCTAATCAGGAACTAGCTTGAGCATCAACGCCCTACCCCTAAATCCTACATGGATATCATGAGATGTCTTGTATCCTCCGCTGAACTAAGCACGGTACAAACACTTTTATTTAAAAAATGATACTTTTTTAATTCAATTTTATTAAAATAATTAAAAATTAAAAAGTATTTATAGTCATTTTAAGTGTATACTTACCATTCCTTGATTTTTTTCCCTCCTCAATTAGCCTACTTGTTTTGATGCAATTGGATATAAAAAATAAATTTAGCTAGAAAAAATACAATTATTTTTTTGGTTAGAAAATATTAATTAACTTATGTCTTATAAACTCGAATCTATCAACTCTTGTTCCTTCATAAATTTTGATCTTTTTATGCTCTATTTAGATTTTTTTAATTTAAAATTAATTTTTCTAAAATTTAATATAAAACATACCTTTCATTGCACATCATATATGATCTGAAATCTTTAATTTAATTTAATAAAATTAAACTAAAGAATTATCATTTTTTAAATAAGAGAAGAAAAAAAACTAAATTTTAAGCATACTTATCTTTATAGTACCAATAATAGAATACGAATACTAACTAATACCAGTACCCTTATAGAGTACCACAAGTGTACCAAACCTTAAGAAATGCAACATCACAATAAATAACTAAATATTAGAATAGCCTATTTTGTTCGCTTTCAATTTTTTTATTAATGATATTTTATGTGTGTTAGAACTATGAATGTTGGTTATTTTCGTGCACGAAATATATACCTATAAATTTATTTTTAGTCATGTTATCAATTCTATTAAGAAAAACCAAACAAATGCTCGAGTTTTAGATAATCGTACTCTAGGTATATATTTTATAACTACGACACATATAATTATATTTATACATTTAATAGTACATGTTTATAAATCTAAAATTATTTTTTGTACTTAAATATTTTTTTATATGTCTTAATATTTTTAAAATATGATTTAAATTTTTTTTTATTAAATCTTTAAATGGGCCTTTAATATTGAAGCCCAAAATATTCTAATTCTAATGCTAGTAGGTTATCATTATCTACATATATACACACATAGGCTTAGGGTTAATATGTGTGTTGAAAAAGAAAAACCTATTGAATCCATAGAAGTAGTCGCAACTTGGTGAAGAAGAAAACACAAAAAAAACAAAAGAAGAACGGCGCAGCAATTGTCTTAATCTAGGGTGAGTTCTTCCTTTGGTGGCAGCAAAGTTACAAATTCAGTTTCAGTAACCAATATATATTATAACAAGTTTTGAATTGATTTGTGAACGATCTGATTAGTGGGGAATTTATTGGAACATTGGTTGGGAAACCGCTCACGTTAATAGTGAAAACTGTGAAAACAGAGGAGGGGTACATAAGTAAAGTACATTGGGGCAATATCTTAGAGAAGGTAACATAAGACTTAATTTGTACTTAAACATTTGATTTTCATAATAAAAAGTTAGATGGTCCAGTGGTCTAGTAGTTTTCCTCTTAGGTTATGGTTGTGATCTAGGTTGTTTTCACCTAAAAAAATTATTTGTTATTATTTTATTTTTGTATTTTACTTTTACACACGATTGCATAGATGGTTGTTTTGTTTAGATTATTAAATTATAAATTGATAAAAAATTATAAATAATCTATCCACCTCCTCTAAGTTAATAAGATACATATCTTTTAAATTTTCAAATTGATTTGAAATTATGATTTAAAATTAAAAAGAATGTAAATATTACCCCTAAATGGTTAAAGGAATCAAACTTACTTTTAATTCAAATGACATATTCATGAGAAAGAGCACGGATATAAATATATGGATATCAAAATTGGTCCTTCGCAACTATTAAACAAGAAAAGCCAATATGTTAACTCTGATATTTTTGTAAATAACAACTGCTAAGAATTAAATTGTACATTTAAAAAATCTCTCCAGTTTTTTATATAATTTAACTACTCATATACTTTTATTTTTGATGCTTTAGTATTTTTATATCATAAGAAAAATATATATTCACTATATTTTTAAATATGTAAAAAAAATATTTTTTATATTATATAAAAAAGATATGTATTCAATACATTGATGAAGTTAAAAAATAAAATTTTATTTATAAATTATAGTGTGTAATTAAATAAACATTTCCTTAATATCCTAACTATTGTTAAAAAATTGGCGATCCTTGATCAAATTAATTGAATAAAAAATCAATAATATAAAAATAGTTGTTATTTGAAGCTATTTTATTTTCCTTTTCTCAACAATAAAGCTTGGTATGTTATTTGATTATTTCAATCTATGTGATTTCATGTTTGGAATAACATTATAATAAGCAAACAAAATAATAAAAATGGTACACATAATTTATTATTTTATTAATAAAAAAAGGAAAGGAACGCTAGTAATAATAATTTTTACATAATTGTTATAAATTAAGCTTCAAACAATTAACAAACGTTGAAACTTAATGGAATAACATAATAAGAAAATGCTTCCAATTATATTTCGATGTTCAAATCAAATAGGTGATCGATGCAAAAAGAAAATAGAAATTGCGTATAAGATTTTTAAAATTTTGAAAGTTTGTAATTGTATAGATAATTAGAATTGTGCTTAAAAAAATTTAAAAAATTCAAAATATTTATCTAAATAGACGAATTAATTATTTATTTTAATTTGTGTGAACGATTTTGAAGTTTTAAGATAAATATATTTCTTTATAAACTATGATTACTAGTTGTTCATATAAAATTAAATAAAGAGTTAAAATTTCACTTATTTATCTAATTAGGTATGGAGAGGAGTAATTTAATCATAGAACTCTTTAAAAATTTGTACCGATCTCATGAGCTAGTATGCTTCTACGGAATGATGGTCAAATGTTATTCTTGTTAAGCAAATAACATTGGGAAGGATCTTATGGCTCTAGGAACTATTAGGCTATATCCATAGACATAATGAAGTTATCTTCTTAATTCCTCGGAGATTATTAATGTATTTAAGAGTGTTCTTCAAGGAATCCCCGGTGTAAAATGAGTTTTTTGATAGTTTTATGGAGATGCAAAGAGTGTTTGTAAGCATCTTGAAGCTTTTATGTAAGAAAAATATTACCGATATACTGAAATATACTGCTTGGGTTGAGTCGCGGATTAGGTCGCTATCTTTAAGACGTTTCGCGGCTATGCTCAAACTTGTGCAAGCAAACACAGCCTCGTCATCCCCAGGACAGCCCATAATCTTTTTTTTTGTCTCGGATCTTCACTACACTGATGAAGTCCGGAATACTACACCTCTTAAATATTTATGTTGCTCGGAAATCTGAGAAAACAATTCTGAATTTTCTTTTCTTTGATTTTGTTATGAAAATTGTAGAACTATTTTTGAGTTGTTAAGTTGTATCCTAAACTGAGGGCTATTGCCCCTATTTATAGTTGAAAAATATGTGTAACAGTCATATAATTATGAAAATAACGGTCATAAAAGTAATGGTCGCATAATTATGAGAATAACGGTCATAAAAGTAACGACTACATAATTATGAAAAATAACGGCCATAAAAGTAACGGCTACATAATTATAAAAATAACGGTCATAAAAGTAACGGTCACATAATTATAAAAATAACGATCATAAAAGTAACGGTCACATAATTATAAAAATATCGGTCATGAAAATAACGGCCATATAATTATGAAAATGACAGTTACATAATTTATGAATTAACAATTATAAAATAATAAAAATATTTTTTTATTTAAATTCATTTCCAACATTGTGTTTCCATCTAAGTGTGTTGGATACTCCTACACTTGTCAATAATGAAAGAAGTTTACAAATAACATAACAAGACGTTGATGAGCCACCAGAATGCAAAAGTAATTCTATATAGTACTAAAATTACTCAAATGGATGAATTTTTAATTTTTAATTAAATTTTATTAAAATATAAAAGTTATTAAATTTATGATATATAAATAATATTAAGTGTTATAACGGTACTACTTTACATAATGCCAACATATATTGGCATCTATAATTTGTCTTCGTCGTGAGACTTACACACGTGAGATTTGGTAACAGAAAAATCTGAATTCATAGAGATACTCCACTCAAGACGTACCTAACCTCACTACTATCGAAGGGAGCTAGATTAAATAATCAAACCATGACCTTATATGACTTCTCTTTACTAAACCAATAATCAAACCCATTACCATTTCATTAAACATTTTCGGTATATTTAATATATTATAATTATTTTATATAATATTTAATTACAATTTATATAATATAATTGAATAAAATTAACGATAAATATTTAAATAAAATAATTTATATTTAAAATAATATTTAATTTTTTATTTAAATAATATTTAAATTATCTGTCATAATAATTTCATAATAAAATTTATTTAAATTAATATTTAATTTATTTTAATAATTTCTTATATTTTAAAAAATATATTTTAATTTGAAATAAAAAAAGAATCAAAATATATAATTTTAAAATTAAAATTTAAGATAGATTAAGTAAAATATTTAATACAATTTAGACTCACACTCTCAATGTTGTTACTAAATTATAATAATACAATTTTATTTTATAATTAAATATATTACCGTATAAAAATTATATATTCATGATTTTTAATTCTGTATAATAAATATATTATTTAATTATTTAATTTTTACTTATTTCTCAAGACAAAGAATATTATGAAGGAATTTGATGGAAAAGAATTTAGAAGATGGTGGAAGAGTTGAGAAGCAACCTCACATTTGATAAGACACTGGAGAGAATCCCGGTTGAAAAGTCGATTGGAAAATAGGTATATATATATACATTAATTACTCAATATGCCATTTCGGAGTGTTATTTAGAGTATAATTCACTATATAAATGTTAAAAATCTCCTAAGTATTAAGATATTTTTAAAAATATTCTAAAAAATTTAAAAATCTCTCAAACATAACATAACTTAAATTTAACAAAAATTAAAAATAATTTTTCATAAATAAAAATGAAAAAAATAATAAAGAATCAAAAAATAAAAAAAATCAAAGAATAATAAATTTAGAATAGAAGATATCTTATTATACTTTTCACACAAAATGGTAATAAGTAAAAAAAATTCAAAAAACAAAATCTTAAAGAAAATTATAGATTTAATGACGCATTATTTACATCTTTAAGAAAACTATTCTTAAAGAAAGACATAATTTATTATAAAATAAGTAATAAATAAGCATTAACATCACAAATGCAAAAGAAATATATAATATATATATATATATATATCATTAATTAACAATGAAATTGTTTGGACATTTGAACATATGAACTGGACTAAATACTGAGCTTTATACAGACCAAGCCCAAGTCCAGTCCAAGATGAAAGATGAAGCACCTTAGACATACCACCTAGGGGACAAACCAAGCCCAAAGATCGAGTTCTATATCAACAGAGTTAAACGTCACCCCGAGTCCAAGAAAGACCGAAACCAATGTCATTTCAAGCTCGATCACAGAAGGATCTCGAGTTCGGTCACAAAACAACCTCACATAAGTACGGTTGAATCCTACCAAGATTTCTGACACATTATACTTTATGTCAAATCATACCCTACTGACATGTATTTACATTCACACATTATTTATCTAACACTTGTACAACTTATGTGCTATGAATATATTGATCACTTATGAGGATCCACAGATTGAATCCTTGGCATTAAAACTCTCTCTCTAGATAAACCTTGCATACTCAACATGTTGGCACCCATCGTGGGGCTTAGATTCTTAGGTTAATCACAAGTTTCTAACCCCATCTCTCGTATAACTCACCTCGTCCTTAGAGAGAAAATTGGGAATTCGTAACTCACAAATCGACATCCATGGCAATAACTCGATCCGAAAGATGACCAGACGACCAGACGACCAGACTTGAATGATGCAGACATAATGGCAACCCAAGGAAACACGCCATGAGTCACCGATCAAAAGGGGGTAGAAGGTAATGCCCTCTATAAGGAATTATCTCGCCAATTCCTTGAACTAAGAAAAGAGCTCGATGAAACTCGAAGAGAAAACATAACTCTCCAGTCCTTGGCAGATGGAAAGACCTCAAAAAATACTACCGTCAAACCAACCATCGGGGAGGCAAGGGAACGCGGTCTCTCCGAACCCGTCATACAGAGCATGAAGTAGAAAGACATCATTTTTCCAAGAAAAGAGCAATGGATCCAAGAAAAGAGAAGTTGGGAGATACGACTACAAGCTTTAGAAAATAATAACAAGAAACAAGAGAAGACCCTCAAAGCAGCAAATGAGAGACAGGAAAAAGGAAAAACCACTTTCGAAATTGATAGAGACTGCGAACAGTTGTACATCTCACCATTTGTAGATATAATCGAAAATGATGAACCCCCACCCAATTTTAATGCTCCTAAATGCCCGGGCTATTTTGGACAAAAGATCCAGTAAATCATATACAACATTTCAAAACAGCCATGGCGCCCATAAGCCTCACTCAGGCAAAGTGAGATGCAATGATGTGTAAACTGTTTGCTGCCACTCTGTGCGAAGGCACACAAAAATGGTTTAACAACCTACCCCCTAGTCCATATCTTCCTTCCCACAGTTTGCCAAGTTATTCATCACCAACCACGTCTGCAATAAACCTTTGAGAAAAGAATCTCACCACATATTTTATATTATACAAGGGGAAAATGAGCCCGTTGAAGAATACATGAAGCATTTTTGGGAAGAAAAATTAGAAATCATTGATTGCCCTAGCTCTATTGCTATAGAGGCTTTCAGATGAGGCCTGTTAAAAAATTCTACCCTATTTATGGAACTAACTAAATCAGTGCCACAGACCTTGGAGAAATCTTACGAGGAGGACATGAAGTTTGTCAATCTAGAAAGAGAGCTTAGCTTAGCGAAGGATCGTCGAACATAGGCAGAGATCATCCCAATCCCAAGTAGAGAAAAAAGAGCAAGCCTAGTGCCAGAGCAAACACACCACAATTACAAAAACAAGTGAATTGTTGATTTAGGGAATAGACACGGGCCGGTCAACAGAAACTCGGTGGTGAATAAAAATTGGTCGGGAAATATGGAAACATGGGGAAGAGTAGAATCCTCATCCAAGAGTCCCTCGCGATTGCATAATCTTTTAAAAGGAGATTTAACTGAGATACTAAAAAGAATGAAGCAAGAGCACGAGACCAGATGGCCACCTAGGATGACTACCCTGGGCAAAGATATATCTAAATGGTGCACTTTTCACAAAGATGTGGGCCATGACATAAGAAATGCAGAGACTTGAAAAAAGAGTTGGACACATTACTGCCGAGAGGATATTTTAAAGACTTTGTTGTAAGAAATGATGACAGAAGAATCTACCAGGAAGAACGAGGAACATCCCGACCAACATTCTCATCAAACAATAATAAATGACCTCATAATGGGTTGGACGTTAAAACCATACATACCATACATGGAGGACCTGAGGTCAATGGGGTGTCTAACAATGCCCACAAAATATTTGCAACAGAGATGCACAACGCACCCCACGTTTACATGTTGGATAAAGCGAAGCCCCCTACTAGAATAATTTTCACAAAGAAGGATGAAACTGCATCCCATCACGAAGACCTATTGGTGATTACCCTGAGGATCGAGTCTTGTGATGTCCGACGAATAATGATTGACATTGGTAGCTCAGTGGACCTCCTCTTTTGAACCACAACTAATGCCCTGGGACTTAGAGACACAAACATCATCAAGGCCAAACTTCCCCTCGTAGGATTCAACAACATCACCACCTATGCAATAGGAATAGTGATCTTACCGGTAATGACAAAAGGGATAATAATAATAATGACTAATTTTGTCATCATTGACGCCCCGGCTCACTACAATGCAATCCTAGGAAGACCCTGGATATACAAGATGAAGGTAGTTCCATCTACTTTCCACCAGGTAGTAAAATTTCCTACACTTAAAGGCCTCAAGGAGATAAAAGGAGATCAAGAAAATGGCAGAAGTTATTATAATGCCACAATGAAGGGAACCGCCCCCAAATAACAATCACCAAAAAATTTCCTTTCAATGAAACAAAGGAATAAAAGTACGATGTAACCAGTGTTTCTAAACAAAGTAAAAGAACTCCCAACATACGCGGAGGGAAATGGCCACTTAGTCAAAATGGTCGATGACCTAACACTAGACCTTGAAGAGAAACTCTCATTATTTCTCAAAGCTAATGTAGATGTTTTCGCATGGACCCCCACGGACATATCAGGAATTGATTTGTGAATAATAACACATCGAATAAACGTCGATACAAAGGCTAGACCCATTCAACAAAGGAAGAGAAAATTCCCTAGGGAAAAAAATGAGGCAATCAAATGTCATGTAATAGCCCTCCAATAGGCCGGAGTCATCAGGGAGGTTAAGTATCCCTTATGACTCTCAAATGTGGTAATCGTAAAAAAGGCATGCGGTGCATCTCGCATGAGCATAGATTTTATTGATTTAAACGAGGCATGTCCCAAAGATTGCTTCCCCCTTGCAAGCATTGATCAATTGGTAGACGCCTCTTTTGGTTTCTTATTGATGAGTTTCTTAGATGCATACTCTGGGTATCATCAAATCAAAATGCATCCTGATGACGAAGAGAAAACTTCTTTCATAATGGAAGAAGGAACATTTTGCTACACAAGAATGCCATTCGGATTGAAAAACGTAGGTACAATATACCAGTGCCTCGTCAACAAAATGTTCCACAAACAGATGGGTAGGAACGTGGAAGTATACATCGATGACATACTGGTCAAGACAGTTCAGCCCATGAACCATATCAACGACCTGCATGAGATATTCGAGGTGATACAAAGGTACGACATGAAACTTAACCCTAAAAAATGCATTTTCGATGTGGCTGTAAGAAAATTCCTAGGATACCTCGTATTAGCAAAAGGAATCGAGGCCAATCCAGATAAAATACAAGCATTGATAAACATCCGGCTGCCCACTTGTCTCAGGGGTATACAATAGTTAAATGGAAGAATTGGGGCATTGGGAAGATTCATAGCTAAGTGCACAGACAAGTGCATGTCTTTCTTCAAAATGCTAAAAAAGAACAACACTGTTTTTTGAAATGAGGATTACAGTATGGCCTTTGAGGATATCAAAAAAATACCTCGGCAAACCCCTAGTCCTAGTCAGCCTAATATAAGGAGAGGTTCTTTATCTATATCTGACTGTTACACCCTAAACATGCAATGTCATGCTAATAGCAGAAAGAATCAAAATCTAGCACCTCATTTATTATGTCAGCCAAATTTTAACCGAGGCCCAAAGCAAATATCCCACCTTAGATAAACTTGCTTTTGCCCTCAAAATTACTGCAAGAAAACTCAGGCACTACTTTGGCTAGCACACCATCATAGTACTCACCTCGCATCCCCTAAAAAATATATTAACAAAACCAGAGGTTGTAAGAAGGATGGCCCAGATAGTCGTGGAATTAGGGGAGTACGAAATTAAAACATGGCTAGGACTACCATCAAAGGACAGGCTGTGGCCGAATTCGTGGTCGAGTTCACCAAATGCCCTGAGGTCATTACCAACACAGAAACTGAGGAAGTGTTAATAGTGGACCCATGGAATGCACCAACCTGGTAGGTATTTGTGGATAGCACTCACAACTTTAATTGCTCAAGAACATGGGTGGTTATAAGGGATGAAAAGGACAATTACTTTGAATATGCTATCAGGCTTGACTTTCAAACAACCAATAACATCACCGAATATGAAGCTACCATATTCGGAGTCATGATAGCCAAAAAACTTGGAACAGATAGCATCACCCTACATAGCGACTCCCGGCTCGTTGTTAATCAGTTATTGGGAATGCTTAAGGCCCGAGATGGAAAGATGAAGAAATACTTGGAAAGACTAAAACAAGAATGCACAAAATTCTCACTGTTCAAAATTGAGCAGATAGCTTAAAACGAGAACAAACATGCCGACGCCCTAGCCACCTTGGCATCTATCTGAGAAACCAAATACGACTGAGTGGTATCAGTAACGATGCTGACAGAGGCGCCTCTTGAAAAAGTTGAAAAAAGGATTGAATGCGTGGACGACAATCCATCTACAACATGGTTCGCACCGATCTACAAATTCTTGACAATAGGAGACCTGACTAAAGACCGCACGACCAAAAAACAAATCACATCCAGGGTAGGCTGGTATATGATTGAGGCAAGAAAACTGTACCGTAAGACACCACTCAGCCCGGGCCTCTTATGCATAAATATGGAGAGAGCCAAAAAAATAATATATGAAGCGCACGAGGGAGATTACAGCACACATTCTAGAGGTAGAAGATTATCTTAGCGAATCATGAGATAGGGTTATTACTGGCCCACTATGCTTGTTGATTGCGTTAAATACGCTCAAAGGTGCAACAAATGCCAAAGATTTCGCCCCCTAACCCACACACCGCCTAATGATATGCGGGGAGTAATAAGTCTTTGGCCTTTCTACAAATGGGGATTGGACATAGTAGGACCTCTACCCATAGGCATGTGCCAGAAAAATTTTCTCCTCGTTGCCACTTATTATTTTACAAAATGGATAGAAATTAAAGCTCTAGCCAGAATACGAGAGGATGAGGTAATCAAATTCATATGGAGGTCCATAATTTGTCGCTTTAGCCTCCCCAAAGGGCTCGTTACGGATAACGGGAACCAATTCACCGGTCGAAAGCTCAAGACATTCGCTCTCAAATACAATATCAAAATCGTCCACTCTACACCCTACTACCCCTAGGCCAACGGCCAGGCAGAGTCCTCCAACAAATTAATCATCAACCTTTTAAAGAAAAAACTAGAAAGGACCAAAGGGAAATGGGTGGAGAAATTACTCGGTGCACTGTGGGCTGTTCGAACAAGCCCCCAAGAAAGCACCAACGAAACCCCCTTCTCTTTAGTATATGGAACCGAGGCGGTAATACCCACTGAAGTTGCGATCCCTACTCATAGATCGACCATGATAGAAGAGAAAAACTAGATAAAAAGAGCAACTGAATTAACCTTAGTCGAGGAAAGAAGAGATGAAGCTTTAAGATTGATGATCAAGTAGAAAAGAACAATAGGAGAATATTACAACAAAACCGTGCACTTCAGAGATTTTTTCCCCAGGTGGTTGGGTTCTTAAGAAGGTTTTCCCTAATAAAAAGGAATGGATGGCAGGTAAAATGGGTGCTAGTTGGGAGGGACCTTATCAAATAATTGAAATAACACTAGGAGGGGCGTACGTATTGAAAAGCATCGAAGGCATTGAGGAAAGCGCAAGCTGGAATGCCAGACATTTAAAAAGATACTATTTGTAGGAAATATATGTAAACAATGACGCACCTATATTTATAAATAGCGATGCGCCTATATTTATAAAATGAAACACCTCAGCATTGGATTACTTACTTATAGATCTCTCCCTTAAAATGGGTGAGGGGCTCCTCACCTAGATCTATAAATCTGGTAGAGCACCCCAACAAAGAAAGAAGTCAAGTTTCCCACCTTGATCAATAACCAGGTTGGCACTCAGAATACCTCAGTCAATAACTAGGTCAAGGGCTCCTCACCCAGATCTATAAATTTGGTAGAGCACCCCAACAAAGAAAGAAATCAAGTTTCCCACCTCGGTCAATAACCAGGTTAAGCTCTCCCTTAAAATGGGTATTAGAGGCTTCTCACCTAGATCTATAAATCTAGTAGAGCATCCCAACAAAGGAAAAAATCAATTTTCCCACCTCGGTCAATATCCAGGTCGGTGCTAAAAAAAATTCCATTATACATAAATACATGCCGATTCGATTGTTCATTTATTTTTCCACATCAAATCACTATACATCTCTCATTACACATCAAAACATTATACATTTCTCCATCACTCAGCACAAACGTTTAAATACTCTTTAAACGTTTGGACAAACGTCCCGTATCTGGATCATCAGTTTCTTTAATCAAGTCAAAAGCTCGGCCTCAATCTCTACCACCTTTTCACAAGCATAAGTGACAGGTTCCGGGTATGTCATCCTCATTGCAAGCAACCCCCGCTCTAAATCTTCAGTAACCTCTATAACTTTAAGAAAAACTCTTTCAGATCGCTTCATATAAAAACTTTCCCAATACAACTCTCTACCAACAAGATTGCATTTCAGATAAATGCTCCCCACAAGTAGCAAGCTCACACTTGGTTTCTTTTGTAATACATTCAAGCCTTACAACCTCAGCTTTCAGCACCCTAATATCGTCCTTGAGCCTACAACTTGCAATACAAAAGGCTCGAAGTAAGCGCCTATTCGTTTGGTCAAATTTCATTTCACGTGAACAAAAAAGTTAGATGAATTAAATTTTTTTTTCTCAAACGCATAAATAAGATTGAAGTTCTACCATCCCTTTTATAAGGAAGCAAAAAAAAATCTATCTATCTATCTATCTATCTATATATATATATATATATGTATGTATATTTCAATACATGACAAAAGGTAGGTCAACATCATAAATACACAATGAAAAGACAAAAATTATTGTATTTATTAAATATTAAATCCATAGGTACAAAATACATGTACTAGCTCGTGACTATACAAAATAAAATATCGTCGAGCTCAAAAAATATATATCAAAATTAAAAAATAAAATAAACTAAAGATCGGCTCTCCCTTCATCAAGAACTTCTTGGCCGTCCTCCCCATTAGAGGAACTTATTCCTCTTCCTTCCTCCTCAACTGACGGAGCTTGACTATAGACCAGCGTTATAGGTATATCCAGAATGCGATAATAATACTTGCCTAAACTTTTATTCTTGGCCTTTGTCTTGAAAGTGTCCATAGCCAGCTCATAAGCCCGCTCGACACTAGACTCCAGTTTATGGGCCATAGAATCCTCATTGGTTTCCACTTGACGTCACACTTCTTTAGCAGATACCTCGGCCTATCTTTTCACATCCCTCATCCCCTCCTCGAGCTCAGTCATGCGCCGAGCATACAAATTTACCTCAAACGCAGCCCGTTTCAACTTTTCATCCTTATCAACCGCTTCGTTCTCATACTTCGTTGTTTTCACCAACAAAGCTGCATATTTTGACTGCAACAATGCATGAGCCAAATTATATTTCACAAGCTCAGACTTTAAACAATCTACATTTTAAGCTCGATCAAAATCAAAGAGCAGCATCGCCTGATACAGTTGACGTCGAATAAGCTCACTAGCATAAGCTCCTTGAAAAATAGTTGCTCCTTGCTCCTTGCATGCATCCATAGATACGTGGCTCATACAATGGTCAAGATATTCTGGTGCTAGACCCTATACAGCACATTTTCATCCACATTCGTAGTAAGATCCTCTACAATAGCCTTCCCCTTCCTTAAATACTTTATGGATTTTCCAAATTCTTTGGATCCAGTATGAGGAGTGGAAGACCCGCCTTACTCACATGGAGGCAATATAGAAGGACAAACATTCAATGGCTCGGGATCACACCCAGCCTCATCAGTACCAACCTTTTTTATTTTTTTTCTTAAGGTTCGAGGTACGACCTTCATGCGAGGATTTACCCCTCTTCTTACCAACCAAGGAACCCCTTTCCAAGGGAGTAGGAATGGCACCTGTAGGTGAGCTTTGGCCCCCTAGCATAATCTTACTCTTCATGCACGTAAAAAGTTGCACATAGGTTAATTCCATACGAGCTGCAAAATAAAAATAATGTTAGCCAGCCTTTAAAAACATATACAAATATAAAATAATAATAACAGTAGGGGAAAAATATTTTAGGCTAGGAACAAAAGGGTCACCATCATCCAACACCACCTCTCACCCATCCCCGACATTTGCAGAGGTAGATCTGCGTTTAACCATAGCCCGAGCTTTAAAAGAAGCTTGTTGTTTATGATTCATGATGAGCAGAATCGGGATTGCCAAAAACTTTGATGCCATCCCAGCAACGGAGTCATCCCCAGCAACGGCGCCAAAAACTTGATGAGCGAAAACCAGCATCGCCGATTCTACCAATACTTTGGTTTTATTTTTATAAAACTCTCGCAAGTGCATGAATCATTTCGTAGAAAATGATAAGTATACTCCCAAGGTCGATCTAAGGAAGGAATGTAGGTGGTTTTTAATTTATTATTCAAAATTTTAAAAACGAAATTAAATCCTAAACATCGTGTCACGATATTTTGGGGTTTTTGTGTTTTTAATCTAATTACAGAAAATTAAACATAGATTCAATAAACATTCATGCAAATTTTATCTTTTATAAACAGTAGAGTATTTATGGATATAACAACTAAGTTAATTATGCTTGCTCATATTATTTAGGTTATTAAAGATATAAATTGGTATTTATTGATTCTCTCTTTTTTATATGAATACCACCTTTGGTGGGCTTAGATATTCTTTGTTAACTAAATAAATCAATTAACATGTATGGGTGGGGTCGATAACTAATTTGGTAAATTAAATTAATTCTTTTTTTCTAATAGATTGAAAATGAATCATTTAAATACCACCTTTGATGGGGTTAGACAGTTTAAACTTTATTCAAGATGTCCAAATTAAACCTAAGAATTTAATTATCCGAGTACTAATTTTCAAGTTTTAAAACCACTACTAAAAACATGTTGTCAATACATATTTAAATAATAATTCTTATAAAAACTTTTGAAATAGAGCTTCAACTAACTAGGGCGATTATGCCAACAAATAAAGAAACCTACTCTAAATTAGGCAGGATAACTAAACCTTAAAATCTAATTTTCAAATTTAAGTTTGTAATGAAAAATAATATATTTCTCTCTAACATTCTTAATATAAAATCTTGAATAAAAATAAAATCAATTCATTTTAGAGATTTTTACCTATTTAATATTTCGCAAGTAAGCATATGACGTTATTATTATATCATTTTTACAAGCTTGACTAGCCTGATTAAATTTAATCACAGACAAATTAAATATAACATGTAAGAATAAAGCATAAAAAAATAACTACAAAGAAAATAAAATCCTTACTGATTGATGCCATTAAGATTTGCTAGAAAACCTCCAACGGAGATTTGCACTCCCGTTTATTGAATCAAAAAGCTAATAAATTACAAAAACATAACAAGTTCTTCCCAAAAAGGGAAGAACTCTAAAACTAAGCAAAACTAACTAAAACATAAGAAAAACTAAAAACTAAGAAATGGAGAGAAAGAAAGAAGAGAGAAGTGTGTTTTGAGGTGTGTTTTTGAAGTGAAGGGAAGTGGGGTATTTATAGGTGAGGATGGAGAGAAAAAATGAGTAAAAAAATGTTAAAAAATGCAAAAACGCGTAATGGAAATGCTGAGGTCATTAATGACGTCAGCATGACGTCATGGGGCGGATGTACGTGAAAAATGGGGAATGAGAAATGGCGTCGGCATGTGACATGAACCAGGCAGGCGCGGCAATTTCTACGCGGATGAATAGTACCCATGTAGCAATGAGGCGCGAAACTACATATATGATACAATGATGCCAGCGGCAGTATCTGCGGATGAATGATTACCTTGTGGCTTACGTGCGCGTATGACACAGTACCGGCCAGATGACTCAGAAGTGTAATTTGAGTCTTGCAGCGCGGGATGGCATTCTCCGGGCGCGATTTTCTCCTTTTTGACATTTTTGACCTTTTCGACCCATTTTGTCCAATTTTTCCATATTTGTTGACCTTGCCCCATTTATTTAGTAATATAATTGTGATGTATTGCTTCCAGTATTCCTCTTTGAGTCTTTAAGTTACGTTTTTAAGCGAAAATACCTGAAAAATAATAAAAATACCTGTGATTTCGAAAAAAGACAAATTTATATAAATATATGATAAAATATATAAATATATATATTTTTAATCAATTAATGAGCATAAAATCATGGTAATTTTAGTGCTTTTTGAGCACTCATCAATTCACCCTAAGAGGAGGCTCCACAACACCATGCCTCATTAACCCATATGAAACAAACCGTAGAGTGTTCAATAGAGCCTTCCAGTTTGTCTTCTCAGGTAGATAGTTATGAATATCAGCCAACCTTTGTTTTGCATCCATGCTCAAGGTCGTGATTAGAGAGGCCATATTTCTAATCACGAACTTAGTGTCATTCCAGACACTCCTAACTAACCTCGTGTCATTAGTAGGGGACTCCCACCGACCCGATACATAGAAAAAATACTACTTCCAATTATTTTTTTCATTTTCAGGAAGGGATACATTCACCCCATGATCCTGCTTAACAGACATATACACCCTCCTTGGGTTTGTAGGGTTCTTTTTAAGTACATACGCCTCATTAAAATCAGTCATCTCCAAATTCACCCCTAGCTCTTGGCATATCAGTGTCAGGAAAAGAAGATATCTCCACCCATTAGGCATCAATTGCCCTGGTGCAAGCTGCGTCCTAACTAAAAATATCTTGATAAGAGGATACAAAGGAAACCTTACTCCCAACCATAAGGATTTCTCATGAAAAATGATCCACCCAGTTGGAGGTACATCACCATCACAAGCATTCTCGGGAGGAATCATTATCTAAACGGTTGAGGGAATATCATAGGTCCTCCTTATCCTCTCTTCATCCTATGGCAATAAGCCGCAAGTTTTTGGAGTGGCCGCCCAGCCCTTGACATGACCTATCGATTCACTAGACCCTATTTTTCTATTTTTCTTCCTCCATGTCCTAGATACTAAAATCTAATTTTGAGGCACGCTTAATCTCATGGTTGGAACTATTTAGGGATGGTGGACATAGGCAGATGGTTGTGAAAAAGAATGACTCGTCGTATTAGAAGAACCTGGGCTAGAGGACCTTGAGTTTCCACTTGTACTATCATACTGAGGACTCTCCTATTTGCCCGAGCTAGAAGTTGATGTCTCTTCCCTTTGCATTTTTTGATATAACGCTACACACAATATAAAAACAAAATAGTAGGAGGCAGTAAGATACGAAAAAAAGATTACCTATAGACGATCTAAAAATTTGAAAAAGTGTTAGGACATAAACCGACTTGAAAAGAAAGTAGCAAATCGTTAGGAAATCTACGCTTGAGTTCTTAAAAATCCGAATAGATAATATGGTAACACGAGCTGAAATTTTACCACCAAACTAAAAATCTCTCACAAACTAAAGGAGAAACGAAAGAGCGTTTTCTTTTTCACTTTTTCTCAATTCTTGCAGGTGAATAAATAATAAGCCTCAGCCTAGGCACCCCTTTATATAGGAGCATTGGATTTCTCTCTCCAATCAACTGACAAAACATTTATGGTAGAGATTGAAACGGTTCATATCCAGTGATCAGTATCTCACTCTTCCATCTCAGACTAAAGCCCGAGCTAAAAGAGGTAGGACTTGATGTTTGGACATTTGAACATCTGAACTGGATCAAATACCGAGCTTTATACAGACCAAGCCCAAGTCCAGCCCAAGACGGAAGATGAAGCACCCTAGATATCTCAACCTTGGGAAAAACCAAGCCCAAAGATCGAGCTCTATATCAACCGAGTTGGACGTCACCCCGAGTCCAAGAAAGACCGAACCCAATGTCATTTCAAGCTCGGTCATAGAAGTATCTTAAGTTCGGTCACAGAAGGATCTCTAGTTCCATCACAGAAGGATCTCGAGTTTGGTCACAGAATGACCTCGTCATAAGCATGGTTAAATCCGACCTAGATTTCTGACACATTATACTTTATGTCAAATCATGCCCTACTGACATGTATTTACATTCACACATTGTTTATCTAACACTTGTACAACTTATATGCTATAAATATATGGATCACTTATGAGGATCCACAAATTGAGTCCTTGGCATTAAAACTCTCTTTCTCTAGATAAACCCTGCATACTCAACATAAACTATATTAAATAAATTATCCAAAAAAATTCAAAATGATAAGGAAAAAATTGTATACATTCATTTAGGATGATCGAAATTCAAATATTAATACATGCTCATTTCAGGAAAAGAATAGATACACCCATAAAAATAGCATTACTAGATAATAGAATAATAAATAGGAAAGATGCTCTATTAGGAATGATCATAATAGTTTAGGATACTAAAAACTAAAATTTACAGCATACCCCAAGTTTGCAATTAATATTCATGATAAAAACTTAAACTAGGTATTAAGTCTAGCTTATGAATTTGAAATATAAGATTTAATGAAAGAGGGAAATCATCCATTTTCAATACACTACCTAGTAGGATATTTATTAACAAATAGTTATAATAATTTAATACATGAACAAAATGAATTTATATAAATAGATAAAATCTTTCAAGAACTTGGACAAATAATAAAACTAGAAATCCTAATGGACTTTGAAATACCAGAGGAATGACATTTAGATATCAAAGAAAAATCTCTAATATCAGGAAAAAAAGTAATATGATTAAAAACAATAATATACCAAGATTTACTTTTATATACCATGAATGATAAACCTCTAACCAAGAAGAAGTTAAAAAACTAAAAGATGAAGTTTAAGTAATGAAAGCATCAGTTCATGATATCACATTTGGAAGACAATAATGCTTAAAGAAAAATTAAAAATATACAATTAGAAATAGATTGAAGCCTACTAGAAGTAACAAAAAATCAAGCAACATTAATGAAAGTTTTGAGACTTTTAATAGAGGAAATGAATTTAGTCTAAGAATCAAACATGAAATACCTACAAGGTATAATCTAAACACAAAAAAATTATTACAAGAAATAAAAGAACGTGGTTATAATAAATTATAACAAGATATACATATACAATTTACAAAACTAAGAAAAGATGTATATAACATACACAGAAACAATGATATTATAAGTCATAAATACGATCTCTTAGAAGAATTAAAAGTAGAACCACCTAGGAGATCATATTCCTTGATTCCTAAAGTGAGATAAGAAAAATGAAGAAAACTCCAACGAAAAAGATATAATTCTAATTTAATGGAATATAGAAAAGAATTAGAAGAACAATTCATGAACCCCGAAAATAGGGATATAGAAAAATTAGTTAGTTTATTAAAACTAAATAATGAAAAATTAGAAGAAAATTATAATGAAAAACTTTTTACAAGCAAAGATGAAGATGATATGATAATAATTATTAAGACTGATACTGAACTAGAAATTATGATCCCAAAAGGTCATATAAAACTAATTTAGTTATAAGTTTCTTAAGCAAAAGTCAAAAAAGCCTAACACTACAAATAGAAGAAGACAATCACCCAAAATAGAATAAGGGTAGCATTAGGGAACTAGTGGTAGTATCCCACCAGAATTCAAACTTCATGATAATTATAACTCTAATTTCTTAGATTTAGATTTTATAAGAGATAAGAAAAAAGCTTCAGATAAATGGGCCAATGGTATGAGCGTACTTATACAAACATCTCAAACTATACAAATAAAGTCTTCAATTTGTAGGGTATTAGTAGCTTATAAAATGACAGAAAATGTTAAAGTTTGGTTTTCAAATTTAACATACCAACAACAACATTTATTAACATAAGGGAATGCTCCCACAGAAACAGAATATTTAGATATAATAATAAATGAAATATACAAGGAACTTATTGGAGATGATAAAGAAAGAACGATCACTGAATCAAGTGAAAATGAAATCAATGAATCCAAATGGCATCTAACAAATATGAAAATATGTAACATGTGTTACATATTTTCTTTTATTTGTGAATATGCAATGTATTACTATAAATTACCACCCTCTATGCAAATATATTATAAGGAAATGTTTTTCCAAAAATTACTTAGAACATTACATAAGACCCTAACAGAAAATTGGAATTGGAGAAATATGAAAACTATACCAGACACCCTAGGAAGAACAATAAGAAACATTAAAAGTTGGATAATTATTAAATGCCAAGAAAGAAAGAAATATAAACAATTAAGAGAAAATGATAAAATCTATTGTCATATAAAATATTTTAGAATATTAGGGAAATATGGATGTAACATAAAATGCTACAAACAAAAATATTAAAAATACAAGAGATTTGAAAAATATAAATTTAAAAAACAAGATTTTTGAATATATAAAAGAAGATTTAATAAGGAAAACTATAAGAAAAGATATTTTAGAAGAAAGAGGTATAAACCTCCTAAAAACAAAAATTATTGCCCTTTAGGGAAGAAAAAATGCAGATGTTGGATTTGTAATGAAGAAGGACATTATACCAATGAATGTCCGAACAAACTTCAACATAAAGAAATAATTTAAAAAGGAATTTTCTCAAAAAGAAAAAAATCTTAGAAGAAGATTTTAAGATAGAATTACAATCAATCGAGGAATCAGATATAGATGATACTTACAGTATTTATCTATTAGAGAAAATTGAGGAAGAAATAACCGACTCAAAATATGAATACTCTTCAATAGAAGATGAATAATTTGTAGAGTATTATAAATCCAAATAGTACATACATCAAACTAGAACTAAAATTTAAAGGTTATGTCAACTATCATATACATGCATATATAGATACAAGAGCTAATTTGTGTATATCAAGTAAATATGTGTTTACAGAAGAACACTAGAAATAGGCCTCAAAAGATTTAATTGTAATAATTTCTAATAATACTATAATAAATCTTAATAAGGTTTTAAAAGATACAGATATAGTGATAGGAGGATAAAAATTTCATATTCCTACCATGTATCAATAGGAAACATGAGTTAACTTATTAGTAGGAAATAATTTCCTAAACTTATATCAACCTTTTACACAATATTTAAACAAAATAAGTCTAACAACATTAGAAAATGATATCATTTATGTATCAAAAATAAGAAAATATTTGAATGAATCAAATCCAACTTTTATGCAACAACATAAAAAGCAAAAACGTGGTGAAATAGAGTAGTAAAAACCTTATCTAGAAAATATTTTATTAGAATTAGAAAAAGAAACAAAACTCTTTTCTTGATGAAATACAAGAAGATAATAGCTTAATAGGTATCAAAAAAATATTAAAAACAATCAGCTAAAAAAATCCTTTGTATTTAAAAATCAATAAATCTAAAACAATTATAAACATAAAATTGAGTTACACTAACAAAGTTATTAGAGTAAAACCAATGATTTATACTCTAAAAGACATGATTGAATTTGAAAGAAAAATCTACAAACTTTTGAAACTAAAATTCATAATACCAAATAATTCACCTCACTCAAGTCCAACATTCTTAGTTGAAAAAGAAGTCGAAAAAATAAGACAAAAGAAGAGAATGGTAATAAACTTCAAATTAATGATGAATACTTTATTCTAAAGAAAGGAGAATTATTATCATTAATAAAAGGAACGAAATACTTTCCAAGTTTTGATTGTAAAAGTGGATTTTGGTAAATAATATTGAATAAAGAATCTCAACAATTAACATTATTTATTTTTCCCCAAGGATAGTTCCAATGGACTGTTGCACCATTTTGATTAAAACAAGCTCTAGGTATCTTCCAAAGGTATATTGATAACATCTTTAAAAAATTAAAAAAATATTTAATGTGTCTATATAGGTTACATTTTGATTTTTAGTAATGAGTTAAATAAACACTATTTGGATATTATTAATATTTTACAAGAATGTAGGAAAGAGGACATTGTACTTTTTGAAAAGAAAACACTACTTGCTAAAGTTAAGTATTTAGGGTTTGAAATTGAATATGGAAAAAATAATCTACAACCACATCTACTAAATAACATTCAAGGTTTTTCTAGTGAATTAAAAGACAAAAACCATACAAATTATTTTAGGATGTTTGACATATGCAGAAACATTTATCAAGAAACTTGCAAAAATGTGAAAAACTTTATAAGAAAAATTGAAAAAAAAACTATATCTAGAAATGGACAAAACAAGATACACTGTATATGGATAAAGTAAAAACAAAGGTAAAAAATTTACCAACTTTATAAAATCCAAGGTCAGATGATAAAATGATAATTGAAACATATGCTTCTCAAGTATGTGAATTGTTTAAGTGTTTTATAGTTTTTTTTGTGCGAGTTAAAGTTGAGTCACTAAGGAGTTTCAAATTCTTTACCTTGGTAGTGTAGCAAGTTGTTGACTCTTTCAGTTGATATTAAAGCTAGTGCACCCTTTTGGTTTAACCGCTTCAGTGTTGATCTTGTCAACGTGCTTTTTCACACACATATTTTCTCTTTGATAGAGTGAGAAGAAAGAGGTAATATAGGTAGACGAAGGAGATCATATTTGGTTCATTGTAGAAAATGGATAGACTTACCAAACTAAAACCCTACCAGATATTACCATGCTTTCTAAACCAATGATAGAGTGGATGAAGGAAGAAAGCAAGGAATTTGAGTGGAATAGTAAGGGTTTATATGCTATTATCAAGGCTGTGCTGTCTGATAAGTACAAAAGGATACAAAGTTGTACCCCTTCCAAATTATCATGGAACATTTTGAAGATAATTCATGAAGAAACTTATTCCGTAAAAAGATCCATAATTTTGAAGTTAAATAGAGATTTTTAAGTCTGTTTCATGTAAGAGAATTAAAATTTTGACAAATTCTATGCACATTTTTTTTCAATATTATCAATTGTTTCTACAACTTTTATAAACTAATTAGCGAGGAAAAACTGATTAAGAAAATTGTCTTTAGCCTACCCTATCAGTTTCACACCAAAGTTATCATGCTTAAGTCCATGTACAAGCCTTGTGAACTGACTGTTAATGAGTTAGTTGGTGACCTACAAGTTTTCAAACTTCACTACTACAAAACATGCATACGACCTTGGTTTTTAACCGTGACCGTAGGTCTATGGCCACGGTTATAAGAACCGAGGCCTAAGTGAGAGAGACCATAGGTAATGACCTATAACCTTGATTTTTAACCAAGGCCATATGATGTACCTATGACCTCGGTTATTAGATAACCGAGATCATAGGGTACACATAAATTAAAAAAAATACCCTATGGGCTCGGTTTTCTAATAACCGAGGTCATAGGGTACACATAAATTAAAAAAATACCCTATGGACTCGGTTTTCTAATCACCGAGGCCATAGGGTATACATAAATTAAAAAAACAATAATTAGTAAGTACAAAATGAAAAATCAATATAAATTACAATAAATTTATTAATTCAAATATTAAAAGTATAATTACATTTTAAAGTTTATTATACACAAAAAACTTAGTATTACAAACTAACTTTTTAGTATTAATTACAAACATGAAAAAAAACTTATATTAATTACCAACACCAAGAAATAAGACCAAAGACAACGCCATCAATAACACCAAATAAGACAACCATTAACAACACCAAAGAAGACAAGGTAATCGACAACACTAACACAAGCAGAAGACTATCAAGAACACTAGCTCAACGCCAAAGAAGACTAAAGACCAAATAGTGGCAAAGACCAAGAAGCAGAGCCAAAGACCAACAGATTCAACAAATAAGAAGACAAGTAGCAGGGAGATTTAAATCAATTTAATAACAATAGTACCAACAATAATCAAGTGTTTTAATGCTTACCAAAGACTTGATGAAAAAAAGGCAGGTAAACTTAGAAAAATTTACTAAAAATATCACCCATTATAGGGTTAGGCTTCACTTGGTCCCAAATATCACAAATGAAGAGGTTTGGTATTAAATGTGCCTCTTCATTCAATTTTTTTTAACTATAATGAATAATAAATTTGGTTGCAGAAAAAATGCAAACCTATATTTATGGGATAATTTTTTTCTTTTGAGGTCACTACTCAAAACTTGTTCTAAAGTCCCTATTCATAATTCAAATTGCCCAATAGAAATTCTTGAATTTTTATTAAATTGAAAATTATATCTTTGCACATCAGCACCTGATAATTACTAGATGGGGAGAGCAACACTTACATGGATTTTCATGTACGTAAATTTCAAGCAATGAGAGGACGCGGAGCTTAAACGGCTCAAGCTAGAAATGAGCAGATTCAATCCCAGCTTGATTTTTTCTCTCTTTAAAAATCTGGGCAATAACTTGGCATCTTGTTGGTTTCAAACTCTTCTTGATAACCCGCAACATCCGCAGCAAACCATCAGTCGTGATATCATCACAGAAGTATTTAAATACCTATGGAGAGAAACAGAAGCCAACTAACAATATTAGGATATTTAGAAAGATGGACATGGTTTAGGATATTAGCCCCATCCAGAAAGATGTGCCATATTGATTTATCTATGTCGTTTCTTTTGTCTTACGTAGTAGCATCTCTAGTTAGACCTCTGCTTCACTTTGTACTTCATTTTTTTAATTTAATGGTGTTTGTTTCCTATTAAAAAAAATACTCAGAAAAAACACATTTTTGAAGGGAAAAACTAACAAAGTGATAATCCAAGAGTGGTACCATAAATTATTAACACCCATTTGTACTTTCAAGAAGGCATCAAACTTATTGGATGAACTTGAAGGATCACATGCTCGTAGTCAATGGTGCCATATGATGATAATCACAGCACAATACCATAATTCTCACAAATTTTACAGAACAACAACATCAAATAAATTGTCTGTGATATATATATATATATGTAAAAAAGGTGAACAAATGCATAGCTATTGAAAATAAGAAGCATAACTATATCTCACCTGCTCAATTGATGTTTACAGAGGAGTTGATGATTGTGGCAATAATGAGAGCAATGTATGCACAAGAACATCCATTACTTCAGGCATTGCATCACCATCCATATCCTCTTCAACAGAGTTATCAAGATCAGGAGTAGGAAAAACTTTGGTACAATAGATAATTAGCTTAGAGGCAGCTTCTGAAATTTCTCTAGGTTGAAGAAGCACTTGCAAAAGCAATTGGATGAGCAAGTATCTAATGGTATGCATTCTATTTGCATCAATACCAAGCCCATGATTCTGTTCCTACCATAAATAAATCATTTAAATATATGTACATTATGTCAGAAGTAAAAATTGTCTTGTAGAAAGTACTTTCAAAGGGCAAGATAATAAGAATTTTAAATATGTTGGCCTATATTACTCAATTTATCAACAAATGGGAAAGGGGCATTAACATGCCATAAACAATATCATATTAGAGACTAAATTTCCCATTATTTATAATATCCACTATAAGAAACCTTATCCATAACAAAATGATTTTAGAATTCGCCCTAAGGCATATTCTGGACAAAGTATAAAAGAGAAGAGTACATTGGGTAGGGGACAAGGTCTTTAATATATAATATAAGATTCATTCAAATAGCTGTACAAGGGACCCCTAAAAATGGTATTGCACCTCTACAATTGCAACAGTACTCTTCACAGATTTTAATCAGATTTTTAATATAAAAAAATAACAAATCAATCTATACCCTAACAACTGCTGAACCATAACAGACCCAAAAGAGGTACCTGTCTCAAAAGTGAAGCTTCTATTGCTTGCAACTTTTTCAATACAATCTCTTCCTCGTCTTCTAGAGCTCGAAAAAGGGAAATTGAAGGGATGTTGTACAAAGTGCTAAGAAACCTCATGAAGTATGAGCCTAGATCATTTGGATCAGTGGCGAAAGCTAGCGACAAAGGTGAGACCGAGAGCTGCGATTCTGGAAACAACAAAAGTGAAAAAACCCTAATGCAACACGTGAATCATGATATCAGCCAAGGTAGAAGGTAGAGGGTTGAGAGCTCATGAGATTGCGAGCGGCAAAGGCGATCGAGAGGCAAGCGCTGCGATTCTGGAAACAACAAAATTGAAAAAACCCTAATGCAACGCGTGAATGGTGATAATATATATTTTAGGAAAAAATGGGAGAAACACTGATAATATATATATATATATTAATTAGAAATTATATATTAATATATATAAGTAATTGGAATTTAATTATAAAAAAATGAAAAAAAGAAGAAAGAGATAAAAAAAAGTGAAATTTTTTGATATATATATATATTATAAAAGAAATAAAATACATTAAATTAAATTAATAATAAAGAAAAAAAATTGTAAAGTAATTTTTTATTTTTTTAAATGAATTACATATAGTATATTATTTCATTTTGGTTTTAAAAATATTAATTTTTTATGATTTTAATTATAATTACAGTTATTTAATAAAAGTTGTTATATAAATTTATTTAAATATTTTTTGTAATTTAACCTATAACCATGGTTATTAATAAAACCGAGACTATATATATATACTATGGTCTCGGTTTTTATTAAACCGTGGCCAAAACTCTATTGGCTAGGTTTTAAAAAAAACCGAGGCTAAAATTCCGAGACCAAAAACATATATTGTAGTAGTGCTTATTAACTTGTTTCCTAGAAACATCAAAATGCTACTGAGAAAGGAAAGAACTTGGCACTCAAGACTGCTTAAGAAAGTGGTACTAGCACTGACACATATACCACTTTTGTTCAGTGTGAATCTGATTCTGATAAGGAAGAGATGGATTTTCTTGCTCACATATTCACAAGATTCTTTAGAAAGAAGAAGCTCTCTTATAGGGGTATTAGACAAAATAGTTTGAGTTCTAAAGGTGGTAAAAATTGATGATGATTCATATAATGAACTTAAGAAAACAAAAAAATGGCACTTCAACAAGATAAGATGCTTCGAGTGTGGGAAGCCTAGTCACGTTGCTGCCAAGCATTTTTAAAAACAAAATTGTACAAAAAAGCATGCAATAAAACTGAGATTATTGTTTAGCATAATACTAATAGTGATGATGAAAGTGAGACTAATTTTGTAGCCTTCGTTGCTTCTAGTAGTATCATTAATCATTCGACTACTACCTCAGATGTGCAATAGAAGACTATTAAATATGAGAAATACTAATTTCTCGATTCGTAAATGGTTTACTATCAAAGCATATTAAATCTCAAAAGGATAAGAAAAAGGCTATGGAAAGCCTTAATGAAAAATAATGTGAGATTAACGCGTTGAAGAAAATTCTAGAGGAAAGGAAATCCTCTGTTGATGAACAATAACATGATCTCACAAGCAGGTGTAAGGTCATTTAAAGGAGATATAATGATTTGTTGAAATTTTTTAATACACTTCATGAGGAAGTTAAAAAGCTTAAGAAATAATTGATGGTTCCTACTTGTGGTAAAGCTACTCAATCTCTAGTCAGTTTTATGACTACCCTTGATTTGAAGAATGAAATTGAATAATTAAAAAGGTAGATAATTGTTCTTGAGAGCTCAAAGGTTCATTTGACTAACTCTCTTACAAAAAAAGATGCTGAGATTAAGTAACTACATAAAAGAGTCAAGATTCTTAATAATTCGACTTCTTATCTTGAATCCTTACTCAGAGAAAAGGAAAACTTGGTTGTTACCTTGAAACAAAAACTCAACATGCGGGAGAAAAAATGTTCATTCCCTCATTGCTATCGATAGAAAGATAACAAGTTTAAAAATGTTGAATGAAATGATTAGTAATGTTAATTTTTTTGGTTATGAGCATGGAATTGGTTACAATAAAGGGGTTTTAACTTCTCCAGTCGGTTATACTATGTTTGTTAAAGCTTCCAATCAAGAACTAAAGTTAAAGTCTGCCACTACCAAACCAAGACGTAAATTTGTTTTGTGGCCTTAACCAGATTCCCCTAGAAAGGTGAACCCTTCACCCAAGTCATTCCCACTTGTCACCACTGCAGTGAGCATGGGTATTTGAGACCACACTACTGAAAATTGACTTTTTATCCTCATGTGAAATTCAATATGAGCGCTTCCTCTTCATCCCATCCGTTCCTAGCTTAATTGTTCATACTTGTTATTGTTGTAGCATTTCTAGGCAGTATCTTAGATTTTATAAGGAGTACAACTCATAGTCATTCACCTCACTTTACCTCATCTTCTTTTTTTGGATGTAGCTATTATTGCTCATCTGAGCATGTTCGTACGTGTTGCATTATGACCTAAGACACAAAGCAGAAAGAAATAATTCTAGCTCAAAAAGCTCACCTCACTTTGTTTATATGGATGACTTGAATGATTTTAGTAGAAAATTTAAACAAAATAAACAGTGAGTTCTATAGACTCCTCATACTCACATGAGTCACAGACTATCTTCAAGTTTTGTTGCCCTTCACAAATTTTTTAGATGAAGGGATGCAATCTGATCACTATTTTTGGGTGATTTGTTGGGGTTAAGTTGTTTATTTTCATTTCTCTATATGTTTGTCTTCTTTCTGTATGTGAATATATGTCTTTTTGTTTGTGTTTATCTATTTGACACTTCTTGTCTATCGCTTACTATTTTCTTATATTTCATATTTGTTGCTTTATCTTTTTGGATGATTCTTTACTAGTTTTCTCACATGCTAGTTCCTTTGATATATTACTTATGTACATTTTTATTGGATACTACCTGCTTCTTCCTCTATGGTCATTTGTATGCGGATCACATCACATGCTTATCATGTAGGGTCAAAGTATTGGGATTATACTTCCTGCATTCTTATTTTCCATATTCAATGTCATATAGATTGCATCTTACCTGTCTCACTAGGTTCTCATTTCCTGTACCTAGTATGTTGTATGTTGGCCTCTATTTGTTTCCTATTGGTGTCTATTCTTATTTTGCCTGATCTTCCTTCTTTTGTGCTATATGTGTTTCTTACTTGTACCTTTGTATGTCACTCCTTTTTGTGCTTACTCTGGCTTGCCATGTGCAACTGTATATCATATAGATTATTTATATGTTTTTAGGACTCTCGACATACTTGCATTGTTCTGTTTAAACTTATGTGTTTTGCTAGCACTTCTATTGTTTGAGTTGTTGTCCCTTTCTAAACATATTTTGTGTTTCTGAGTTGGAATCTTTGCCTTTCTCACATACTTAATGATTTTAGTAGCATCCGTTGTTTATTAATTCTCTTAGGAATGTTGTTTATTCTGCTCAATAGTTAGTCAATTTCTTTCTTTTTCTTGACTAGCGATGATTTAAGTGTTACTATTGATCTCATTTGAGATACTTTCCTCTCCTCTTTGGTAATTTATTACATGTAAAATAAATTTTAGAGGAATCATGTTGATATATGTTTGGCATGCATTTATCCTGAATTGAAGTATGAATGTCTTTACATGTGTATTTCGTGAGAGCATGTATGACTAAATTTTTCTTGTTTGTCTTAATTGAAAAAAAAATTTCTTTTGCACATGCCATATCTTTGTGAATTTGTATGATTATCTTGAAGATTTTACGTGAATATTAAGTTTTGATGATTTGTATGCTTTTAACAAGTTCCAGAATTCATGTTTAATGTCTCTAGCGGCGAAATCCTAGATGATGCTTGGATAGAAAGATAATTTAGGCCATCGACTTCTATGATAGAGGAGGTTGTGCTGTTACTTTGGTAGATGATTCATCTGGAGGGTCTCTTCATAAGGATTCTATAAGATCTATTCGTTATGGAGCAGATGGAAAGCTTTTTGTTTCTGCTGGCGATGATAAACCTGTTAAGATATGGTCCACAGAGTCTTGGGCCTCTTGGCGCTGCATCACTACTGTGTGAGTCCCCGGTTCTGTCCAATGTGAAAATTAATACATGATAGTGTTAAATTTTAAAAGGTAATTTGTCTAGAAAAAGCACACAAGACGAGACGTAATGACACATTTTAGTTTCAGTTATCATTCTTCAACATCATTTTTTTATTCAGCTTAAGTACTTCTCGTTCCCTAACGTTGTTAGGAAATTTGGATAAAATGGTATAATCACAAATTCTCCCTCCCAAGATATTCCTTTGAAGAATATCAAATAACAGAGAAATAGATAGTATACAACACAAGAATTATAGTGGAAACTCCAAATTAGAGAAAACCCACTTTCGTTGTCAAAAGACAACTAGAGAAAAAATTCACTATGTGGAAAATTGTTACAACCACACTCTCAGTAATTTTCTCACACACCCAAAAGACAAGAGCAATTACAAGCCCAAGAGAATTTTCCCACAAAATTCTCTCACTCAAGAACTTCTCATACAAGTTTTTCTCTATTTTTGGGATGATTATCAATGAAGAAATGAAGCCATATTTATAGCCTTCAAGTTCTCATTTCATATGCCAAACATTTCTTCATTCAACAAAATTAGGCTACCTAATTTTCATATTCTTTATTCAAACAAGGTTAGGCACCTCCATCTTTGACAATATGGTAAGCCACCTTCCATGAATTTTCTTCTAAATTAGGCACCTCCTATTTTGACTAACAAACCTAATATTATTTTTAATCAATCATAACAATCTCCACCCTGATTAAAAATAAACATGGTTACCACTACAACACTGTCTATTCCAACAATCATAATTCTCTACACCGAGAATTATCATACTCCACCATAAAGAGTACACCCACTTAGAATTAATCACCAATTCTAAGAATTTCACATCGGCTCATGTCAAAAAAAGAAAAAAAACTTGCTGAATTTTATGGTGCAACTCTCACACTTGGTTTTCCCGAGAGCTCATCAGCCATCGACATCCTTTCCACCACACACCTTGCATCTATACCAAGCCAATGTCCCTGTGCAAACTTGTGGACCCGCTACCAGTAACATACCCTCTTTCATGGCAATATTTAGAGACTAGCGGCATGCCATGAGGATGTACACGCTCTTTTGAAAGAGCATCACTATAGTCTTTGAAAACAGACATACTATTAGCATCACCGTCGGTATTTGAGCTTCTTGCAGGATCAGCTTCACCCTTTGGACAATATCTTTTGAGGTGCCCAGATTGTCCACACCCCCCAAAGACACTATCTTCTTTTTCATGAAATTGTTTTTCTTTCGGTTTGTCGACTACCAATGTTTGAGTTTTCGGCGAAACATTTCTTTCACCACTCAGCCTTTTTCTTGGAAAACAACTTGCTAGTAACCACGAAAAAATTATTTTCTCATTTCCATGAATCAAGATAGGTTTCATGTGATCTTAAGAAGATGGAAGAGACCAGGATGAAGCCTTAAAGCTATATCTTCATCATCAAGTTTAACTCCAATGGTTTCCAGGTCAGAGACAATACCATTGAGAACACTTAGATGGTCGAACATAATAGTTCCTTCATTCATAATGCATGAAGTATGAAGCTTCTTTCAAATACACCGATTTAAAACACCTTTTGCCCGATACAATTCTTCAAGCTTTTCCCAGAAGTTCTTCGTAGATATTCCATGCAAATTTGCAAGAATATTTTTGGCCAAACAAAGCCGAATTGCACTGGCAGCTCTCTTAGATCAAGATCTTCCCAATCTTCATCACTTATATTGGTTTCTTGGACTCGATACCAAGAATAAGTGCGGTCGGGTTTCCCCTTTAACGCCTTGTGTAACCCATATTGGATCAACAAATCTTTGACTTGTACTTGCCACAAGCCAAAATTGATTCTCCCATCAAATTTCTCAATGTCAATCTTGACTCTTGACATTTTTCCCTCTTTCTTTGAAATTGGTTATGATACCAGTTGTTAGGAAATTTGGATAAAATGGTATAATCACAAATTCTCCTTCTCAAGATCTTATTTTGAAGAATATCAAATAACAGAGAAATAGATAATACACAACACAAGAATTATAGTGGAAACTCCAAATTAGAGAAAAACCACTTTCGTTGTCAAAAGAAAACCAGAGAAAAATTCACTATGTAGAAAATTGTTACAACCACACTCTCAGTAATTTTCTTACACACCCAAAAGACAAGAGCAATTACAAGACCAAGAGAATTTTCCCACAAAATTCTCTCACTCAAGAACTTCTCATACAAGCTTTTCTCTATTTTTGGGATGATTATCAATGAAGAAATGAAGCCATATTTATAGCCTTCAAGTTCTCATTTCATATGCCAAACATTTCTTCATTCAACAAAATTAGGCTACCTAATTTTCATATTCTTTATTCAAACAAGGTTAGGTACCTCCATCTTTGACAATATAGTAAGCCACCTTTCATGAATTTTCTTCTAAATTAGGCACCTCCTATTTTGACTAACAAACCTAATATTATTTTTAATCAATCATAACAAACATTGTACTTAATATTCAACTATATGTAAACTAGGCTTCATACATTCAAGAGCGAAGGACATGCTATATGAATGAATCCTCATAACATATGATTTTCCTCCCTCTCTATCTCCAAGTGCTGCTGCAAAATCCTTTGTCCCCTTTATTTGATGCTGCACTTTATAGATTGAGTAGTCCAATGCCAATATAATGCCATCGTAGCATACCTCTTGAAAGTGTCTTCTTTATCTAATAATATGCTGCTCTTTGTCACAGGAACTAGGAAATGCTTTTTCTTCTTAACAAAGCTTGCTTGGATAAAACTGAATGTTCCTTCCAATAGCCCTTCCATAAAATATATATTTACATAAATTCCTAAACTTTTTTGTGAAATATTTTTATGGATAGAAAGTTTCTGGTATTCAGGTTCAGATCTTAAAGGAAATTATGCATCCCCAATTAATAGATAAGTGTACAACTGACTAGGAATTTGACTTATGATCCCGGGTTTCGTTTTATGTTATATTTATTTGAGTAATGTTATATGTTTCAAATTGTTGTATACATAAAAACGTGTTAATTATTGATTTGATTTAAAGTTGGGATGTAGATGATAATCTAATTATGGGACCAATTCCTAATAGGGTCAATTTGGTTGTGATAATATGGGCTGTTATATGCATCAAGATGGGTCAATTTGGTTGTGATAATATGGACTGTTATATGCATCAAGATGTGAAAAAAAAAATTTCCTTTTCTTATCCCTGTGTTTTCCTTAGGTAAGTGTTAGATTTCATTTTGATTTAGCAAACGCCTTATGAATCCTCAGCGAGCTCCTCCTGAACTTGGGAGGTTTTTGCTGAAAGAGAAACATAATGGCTTCTTTTTCTGACCTACCATTGGTTGATATTGGCAGGTGGTTTCTATTGCTGGAGATACCTTTATTCCTACCTGCCTTGTAAGTAGCACTTCCACATGGTTATTATGGTTGGTAACAGGTGTCTCTAACCTTCCTGGTTATGAGTATCCTTCTCTAGCTCGTGTCAATGTTATTTCTGCTTTTGAGCGAAGAAATCAACTAGAAAAGCTCCAGGGAAGTACATCTTTTAGCGAAAATGCTTTCTCGGCAGCAGCTGAAGCTGTAAGAACAGCAATGAGTAATTTGTTGAGAAAAAGACAATACATTATGGATAATCGAGAATATAGAACCAGAAAAGATAAAAAATTTAAACATTGATTAAGTGGTCCAAGCAAGCAACTATTATCTTTGATGATTTTAATTTGCAAAAAATGGTTTGATGTATTGTGTATTCCTACTAGGTTTTGTAACAATAGTTATTTATTTTTCATATTAGAAAACGATTTTGACTCTTATAAATTTACAAAGTTGTTCCCAGTTGAAGAAATAGATGGGTTAGAAGCAGCTTTCAAGAATGCAACACCAGCCACCATGACCAGGTTGAACTCGGGAGGTAGCCAACGTTGCATTTATAATACTGTACTCCATATTCTTTGTTCATACTTGCAATTTCGACATTTGTGCCGTACATGATGAAATCAAGTTTGTTGGCCTATTTCTTGCTCTCTTTGTTTGGGGGTTAGTATTTAGCTAATTAGAACGTTTTTTTTATGTAAAACAGTGAAATTTTAGAACCATTGTATGGAATGCAGGCATTTGATGTCATTGCTCATGGACCATGGCCCTGTTGAGCAAGTTAAAGGTTAACTTTTGATGTTATTGTTAGTGCTCACAAACTATTTGATAAAAATTCCAAGAGGCTTGGTCATTTTGTACGAGAACGGATGTGCTGGTTTTGACTAGAGTGTTATTTATACGTTGAAGAAGTGTGCCGAGATGTGTGCATCCTTTGTGTATTTTTTATTGATTACACAAGTGACAGGTGGGTTCTTCATTACTATTAACATTGTCTGGAGTGTTTTTTTTTTTTTTATGATTGTCGTTCAAATTGGGTCTAATGGCATATTTTGGTTCTTGGCTATTTGTTTTGTATGGTTGACATTTTTCCTTTGTGAATTATGTTTGGGTCTTTGTCTTCCTGTTGCATGAAAAGCATCCTTTATTGTTATTTGTCGGCAGGCACCATGTCTCCTGGTTTTTGTCTAGGGTTTGTATTACTCAGACTTTGTAAATGTAATTGTCTTTTAGATTGATGAAATACTTTTATTTACTGTATTGAAGAAACAAAAAATGGAACTTCCCACATCGATCTTGAGATCTTTAACTTATCTAAATTTGATACTTTAGAGGAGAATAAGGTGAGACTCGTGTACTTGTGGTTATTTTGTTTTTTTTTTCTTTTCAAAAATTCTTATTATTATTATTATTATTATTATTTGAGATTAAATGATGGTAAGATTCGATTCTGTAATTTATTACTGTCTTGATGTTATATTAAGAAAAACTTTAGGGTGATTACTCTGTTTTTAATTATCATCTAATCTAGAAAAAAAAATTAAATAAAATTTAATTAATTGATGTTTTATATTAAATTAATTAATTTAAATAATATTTAAATTTTAAATAGATTGTGGTGTAAAAACTTGAGAATAGGTTTCTTTGTTGTAAAAAATATATTTTAGATTGTGTTTTTTTATTGTTATAAAAAATATATATGAATTAGAAGTAAGATGTGTTATTTATAATTATAAATTTTATTGTGATATAAACATTCTTTTTCGAAAAAAGTTTGACGTGTGTGTCTTACCATTTTTTTCATTATGCGGAACAATTTGCACGTAATAATTAATTTTTAACTCAGAAAAATTGTACAATTAATTATTTATTTCAAAATCAGCATCTAATTTGATAGGAAAATGATAAGACATAAAATTGTCTTCCCTTCTTCTTTTTTTAATTGATCGATACGGTTTTCTTTAAGACTTTGTTGTTCCGTATATTTAATCGAAAATCACACCCGATGATAAGAATCGTATATTTTTTAGGTTAAAAGGATCAGAAGTTATTATAAATTTTAACAAATGATTTTATTAATTATATAATTATTTAAAATAAATATTTTAAATTTTATAATTTTTTAAAATAAATATTTTAAATTTTATAATTTATTAAAATAATTACTTTTAATTTATCAAAAGTATGATTAGTAAATAATCTCATCAATCCTCTTAAATTAATAAATTTGATCTGATTTATCGGATTCAAATCATATTTAAATTAAAAATTTTATAATCCGTTCGTATTCTTATCGTATTCAGATTAATAGATTTTATAATTCATTATATACAATCTTGACTAAATTACCATTACATTATAAATTTATAATATCTTATATTTAAGTATTATATATACCATAATTATATAAAATTATTATTTTAACTTAAAAAATAAATATAAACATTTATAATAATTTAATAATTATACATATAATGTTTTTTTATTCTTTTTATTTTTTTTAGTTGTGATTATAAACAATAATATTTGTTATAAAATATCAACTTAAAATCTTAATTTGTGTAGGTAGTATTTTATATATGATAATAATTCATAAATAAATTTCAGTATCATTCTTACTTTATTTGATAAAAAAAATCTAATTTGTTCGGATTGATTATATTATTGGATTGGATTCGAATTAAATTTTTTTAAATTCATTTAAATCAGATCGGATTCTGATTAACCAGAAATTGACAATTTCGATATGGTGTTCAACTTTAATCAAAAATATTAAAAATGAATACTTATAATACTTAATTTTTATAAATAACGAGACTATAGATATTATATTTAAAATTATGCAATTAAAATTTTCATTTATACATAATATTAAAATTATCTTGATTTTTTTTCAAATATTATATGATTTTTAATACATATTATAATAATTATTAAACTAAATTATTTAAATTAGATAATTAATTACGAAAGTTACCCAATTTATCTTCATTTTCTACAATATACGAGATATAATTGTCACCACCACGTTGAGAAGTGAGCATGAATAGTTATCAAGGTTCCATCATGGTGATGTCTTCATTACTTGACTTTCTTTCCAACTCAAACATGGATTATATATTTTCAAAGATCATTAAGTTGATTATCAATGGAGTAAATGAAACATTACTTTCCACTACGGAAAATTTGGACCCTCCTCACTATGTCAAAACCTAATTCGAAGGATTTTATTTATTTATATTTATTTTGCTAAGAAAAGGATTTAAATATATTTACAAATATGTCTTTAATTATCTGACGTGGGTTACTGATCTGTTTGAGATATACGTTTTACCCCTTAAAAGTAAAGAAATGAGACTTTAGAGTTGTCAGTGCTTGGAAGATATGCTATAGTTTCTGCTTGGTCAATAAACTAATTATGGCATTACAAATTTTGTAGTTGAAATTATTGCTTCAGATGTAATGAAAGCGACTACTTGATAGCTACACTAATGGAGTTATTAAATTTGCAAACGATAAATTCTCTCCTTACATAATTTACCTTAAATATCAACAATACATTTGTTATATTTTCTTACAGATTAATATACTGATATACTTTACATGTAAATATACATCTAAGTAATAAATTAACGATGAGTCGAAGAACACCGTAAATTGATGGATGATGGGGCCCATATTTATTATCATAAGGTCTTTTCTTATAGTTGATATATTCATAGGTTTTTCCTCAATTTATTCTTTCATGAATTGTTGAAAACGAAAAGAAAAAGGTTCATTAAAATTCAAAACCGAATAAATCAAATAATATAAAAAAATATTAAGTATATCTAGTTTAGTTGTAATTCTTATATAAATGCATCATGTATATTTCTTCAAACATAGAATATAATACAATCATTAAGTATTTTTAACATGGTATCAGAGCAATTGCTCTGACCTTTCTTTTAGCAGTTTTGTCTTTTCTGGTGTTACTCCACCCTTATCGCTTCCGTTGTCACAATAGCTGCTACAACCACTTACCATTGCACCTCTGATGTTTTTCAGCCGTTGTCCTTAGATTTTGGGACTGTAGTCGTCGTTGTTGAGGAGTCTCACACCACATAGACAACTGTAATCACCATCTCTGCCATGAATCTTACTTAGATAACATTTCCTACAGATACTACAATGATCAGCTCGCCCCAATCTACATAATCGTGGAAGTCCCGCAACCATCGGAGTCTGCATGCTTCCTCACGTGCAGCCAACAGAAAAAGAAATGACGTCATGCATCTTGCTCTGATAACCTTTATGTAGATACTACTGTGATCGACTCGACCAGCTCTACACATTCGTGGAAGTATCGCAATCATCTGAGCCTGCACGCGCCCTCACACGTAGCCAACAAAAACCACGCGTGAGATTCACACGCCTCACACGTGGCACTCTGGTCTTGTGATGCCATCAATGACACATCCCCTAGGGTTGATGTCATTATTGCCTTCTACTGACATCACCATTGACTGCCGTTGACAGTGGCATTGCTGCAATTAACCGTGACCGTTGATCTACACGTTGACCGTTGATTGTTGACTTTTTACAAATCAGGTTCTCCCTACCCAATTTTTTGCGTAGACCTCATTTTTTCATATTGTGTTTCTAAATGGATAAAAATGATGTTTTTCTTCCTCGCCCCATCAATACTATATTGGAGGGGACCAAGAATTACTTATCCTAGTCTCAAGCTATGCACATTTTTCTTAAGGGTTGCATGCTCTGGAATTACTGTACTAGTGCAATTACCATTCCTGTCAAAGGAGCAAGTGAAGAAGATGTTGTCTACCTTGGTCGCATAATTGAATGTGATAGTCACAACCACATGATCCTCACATGGATTCGGAACACTTTTGTTCCCTCCATCTCCAATCTATTGGGTAGCTGCAAAATCAACATGGGATATGTTAGCCAAAAGGTACTCCACTACTCACGGATCTATGAAATATCAGTTAGTAGTTGAAATGCATCAACTTTGACAAGAATCATGACAATCCATCAATGACTACTATGATCGACTTCGCTTTCTTTGGGACCAAATTGACCTTTGTGATCCAATTTGGGCATGCTCAAAGGATGCTCAACAATATGCTATAGTTAAAGATGAGTTTCGTCTCTATGAGTTTCTGATGTCACTTCATAAGGACCTTGAGCCCATCCGAGATCAGCTTCTCAATCACATTCCTCCTTCCTATCTTAATACTACTGTAAACGAGTTGGTTAGAGAAGAAGCTCAGCTTGCAACCCTTCACGCCCATAATAAGTTCAATGTTTTGGCTATTACTCCTTCTGTTCCTTCCATTAAGCAACCTTAGTAGTCAGGTGATTCCTCTAGCTCTAGCAATCGTCGCAAGCAGACCAACAAGAAGTTCTATAATTATTGCAAGCGTCCTAGACACACCATTGAGACTTGTTACCATCACAAAAAATCTACTAATGTTGCTAATATTGAGCCTACTCGACTAATGCCTTGAATTTCAGTTGAGTCCCAGTCTTCTGGATCCACTGCCAACCTCTCCCCCACTGAACTACAAAAGATCATAACCTAAGCTATTTGTATGGCTGGTAATGCATCTCTTTCCACTGATCTCTTAGTTCTCCCCGGTAAGTCTCAAACTTGGCTTTTTGATTCTGTCTGTTGTAATCACATGACACCTCACTCATCTTTATTCTCCAAACTTGACCCTATACCACATCCTCTTAATATTCATATAGCTGATATTTCCATCATGCATGAGAATAGTCTAGGTTTTGTTTCGACCTCTAGCCTCTCTGTTCCTGGGATCTTCTATGTACCTGACCTATCCTATAATTTATGCTCTGTGGGAAAATTAACGAAACTAGGATATCACCTTATTTTTTACTATTTTGGGTGTATTGTGTAGGATCCGAGGATAGGGCAAGATCTTGGGACTGGTCCAAGGGTCGGGCGTATGTTTCTCGTGAACAATCTTCATCTTCCACCTGTTGCTTCTGTCTCTATTGCTACTGTAGTTTCTTCCTTACCTTCTCTCATACTTTGGCATTCCCGTCTTGGTCATGCCCCATCCACTCGGGTATAACAATTAGCTTCTAAAGGTCTGTTGGGTTCTGTGTCTAAAGACAATTTTGATTGCACTCTATGCAAGTTAGGAAAATAGCCAGCTTTACCTTTCAATAATAGTGAATCTATCTCTAATAGTATATTTGAGTTAATTTATTATGATGTTTGGGGACCTTCTCCTATTACTAGTATTGGTGGATCTCGTTATTTTGTTGTTTTTATTAATGATTATTCTCGTTATAGTTGGATTTTTCCTATGAAATCTCGTTTTGAAATCTTAGCAATATATAGTAACTTGCAAAAATGGTTGAAACACAATTATCCAAATATATCAAAACTTTTCAATATGATAATGCTCTTGAATATACTTAATATTCTTTTCAAGCTCTATTACATTCCTATGGAATTGTACATCATCTAACCTGTCTAGGCACCTCTCAACAAAATGGTCGAGTCGAAAGAAAACTTCGTAATATTCTTGACACTGTCTGTGCTCTTCTTCTTTCTACCAAAGCTCTTACCCCATTTTAGGGTGAAACCGCTCTTCATGTTGTTCATGCATTAATCGGAGTCTAAGCGCTGTCATTCATAATCAAACTCCGTATGAGCACCTTTTTGGGTCATCCCTTGACTATCATTACCTTCGTTCATTCAGATTTGCTTATTTCGTTCTTCTTCAACCTCATGAACACAACAAACTCGAGCCTCGATCTAGACTTTTTTGTTTTCTTGGTTATGCTGAAACTCAAAAAGGGTATCGATGCTATGATCCTATCTCGCATCGTCTTCATATTTCCTGTAATGTTGTCTTTTGGGAACGCCGCTTATTTGTTGAACTCTCTCACTTTCGTTCTTTCCTAACTAACTCAAATGTTTTAGAAATCTTTCCAGATGAGTCTCATGTTCCTTCTACAGATTCTCTTGATCCTCCTTTGGACTTCTCTATTCAATCTTCAAATATTTTTAATGATTCTCCTAGACAGGTTGTAGAAGAACATGTTGATGACGAGTTACCCCACCTTAAGCATAGGTCCCCTACTCCTGCTCCACCTGAAGATCCTCCACAAGACATTCCACCTCGCCATTGAACCCGGGTAAGATCCATTCCTGCACATTTACTTGACTATCATTGTTACACTACCCTTGCTACACTCTATGAGCCTCACACCTATCATGAGGCATCTACTAACCCTTTATGACATATTGCAATGAAAGAAGAAATTGATGCATTAACCAAAAACCATACTTGGGATCTGGTTACTCTCCCTCCTCGTCAGTCTGTGGTTTGTTATAAGTAGATCTATAAGAACAAGACTTGCTCTAATGGGTCCATCGTGTGCTACAAGGCTCGTCTTCTTACAAAAGGTTTTACACAAGAGTATAGGATTGATTATGAAGAGACTTTTGCTTCATTTTCTTGTATCTCCTTTGTTCGTACCCTCTTAGTTGTTGTCACTGCTAGTAAATGGGACCTTTTTCAGATGGATGTTAAAAATGCATTCCTTAATAGTGATCTACATGAAGAATTCTATATGCAACTTCATCCTGGTCTTTTTGTTGAAACAAATAAGGTTTTTCGCCTTCGACATGCACTTTATGGCCTTAAACAAGTTCCATGAGCGTGGTTTGCCAAACAGCTCCACCATTCTTTGCTTATGTTACACTACCAGTCCTTAATGATTCTACCTTATTTATTCGTTGCAATGATAAAGGAACAATTTTTCTTCTCCTATATGTGAATGATATGATCATAATTGGTGATGACCTCAATGGCATTCAAGAACTCAAGGATTTTCTTAGTCAGCAATTTGAGATTAAAGAACTTGGACATCTTAGCTATTTCTTGGGTCATGAGATCACTCATTCCACAGATAGTCTTTATATTACTCAAGCTAAGTATGTATCTGACCTTTTATCTCAAGTATGAATAACAAGACTGTTGACACTCCAGTTGAACTTAATGCGCATCTGACACCCTCGGGAGGGGGGGGGGGAAACCATTGTTTAATCCCTCTCTTTACAGACGATTGGTTGGCAGCCTCGTTTATCTTATAGTTACTCGTCCAGACATTTCTTATGTTGTTCATCAAGTGAGCCAGTATCTGTATGCTCCATGAACTCATTATACTGATGTTCTGCACATTCTACGATACTTGAAGGACACTCTCTTTCATGGCCTTTTCTACTAAGCTCGGTTTCCTCTTGTACTTCGTGCATTCTCTGATGTTGATTGGGCAGGAGATCCCACTGATCGCAGGTCCACTACAGGTTATTGCTTTCTCCTTGGTTCTTTTTTAATTTCTTGGCAAAGTAAGAAACAAACTTTCGTGGCTCGCTCCAGTACTGAAGCAGAATATCGTGCTCTTGTTGATACCACATATGAGCTCATTTGGCTACGATGGCTTCTTAAGGATTTGGGTGTGTCCACATCCTCTGCTACTCCCCTTTATTGTGACAATCAGAGTGTCATTCATATTGCTCACAATGATGTCTTCCATGAACGAACCAAACACATCGAGATTGATTGTCCCTTTATTCGTTCTCATCTTGTCCATGGTGTTCTCAAGCTTTTTCCCATCTCCTCCAACGATCAACTTGCAGACATCTTCACTAAGGTACTTCTTAAGGGACACTCGTAATTTGGTTAACAACCTCAAGCTGATCTCACATCCACCTTGAGTTTGAAGGGGGCTGTTAATGTATATCTATTAACAGATTAATGTATATCATATTTGCTAATGTATATCTAATTTACTTGTAACTCCTACATAAAGGTACCATATATATTCTTTAAAACACAGAATACAATACAATCATTAAATATTTTTAACCAAATCTAACACAAATTATAAATTACAATACCCATAATACCTTATATATATATATATTATTGAGTTTTGATGTATTGTTTTCATACCATTAAAATTTATAATTGTTACAAAAATACCATCAATTTTTTTGTTATTTTCATACTACTAAAATTTATAAAAATGTTATAAAGATATCGTCCATATTAATTAATTAATGGGAGTTAATGGTAAGTTTCTTGAAATTTGATGGTATTTTTATTACATTCATAAATTTCAATGGTATGATAGTAACAAAAAAAAATTGATAGTATTTTTAACACTAGTGAAGTTTAATAGTATGAAAATAAAAATAAAAGTTTGATGGTATTTTTATAACAACCTTAAAATTAAGTGATAAACAAATCTATTTATGCTATCTCCAATAATATAATAATATTTTGAAATAATTTTAATATTTAAATAAAATTAAAATTGTAAGTACACATGTAAATACCATATTTTAATCTTTGCGAATATATCAAGTCAAAGTCACTATTTGCTACATGAGCTAGAGATGTAGCTACAATTCTTATATTGTTATCTGTTTTAGCTTCTAGATTAACCTAAACCTTTATTTTAATAATACACTAGAGTTGTATGTACTCATTCCTCGCTATACAATATTGACTACATCATACTACCCTATTAGTACACATCAATCCAATTGTTTAGTGATATCTTATCTTTTTAAATGTAAATTCGAATTTATATTTTTAAAATATATAACAATTATGTATTTTAAAGCAGATTAAAATGATAGAAAAAAGAAGACTATCATACTAGCCTCCTCAGATGAACGTGCCTGCAGCATCAATTAAAGTAAACATCTTTACAATAATATTAAGGGTAAGCTTATTGTCTCGCCCAACAAAACTATTATCAGATAAAAGTAAATTTATTATTCATAATTTTACTAATTAATATTATACTTTTATTTTAAAATAACTATATTAAACTTGAAGATACCCCCTTTTTTTTTTACTTGACAATAGACTTACCGTAATATTAATAGGAACAGTAGAGATTGTAGAGCTTTATATAGTTGTGATTTGTGAAATTGTCCCATACCTCTATTTATATTCCTGCAAGCATTTTATTTTTATTCTTATTTTTTGAGTAGTATTAACACTTAACATTTATGGAATAAAAGGTTAAAGCAAAGAGTTACCTTTGTTTTCATGGTGGTGGGATCTTTCATCTTTGTTTTCATGGTGGTGGGATCTTTCATCTTTGTTTTCATGGTGGTGGGATCTTTCATCTTTGCTTTGGAGGAGTTTATGAATTACAAAACACATGACATGTTTTATGAATGAATGCTATTTTGTCCTTTGCATCATTTTGATATATTTTTTTGAATAATATACTTTTTTCTTTTCGTGTGATAAGTAGCACTAATTATTTTATAATAATTAATTAATTAATTTATTATGTGATATCAATTTTAAACAATTGGGTATTAGGTATATAACAATTTTAATTAATATGATAAATTTTTATAATAATGTGTCACTTTTCATACATATAACTTTCTTTATGATTAATGATAACTTGAATTAAGGACTAAGGTACACGAAAATTGAAAGAGAGAAATAGGAAAAACTCGAGCAGTTATCTGTCATATTTGTGTAGGTTTTTTTGCTAATCTTTTTTGTCTTTAATATGTGATAACCGGATTTCACTCTCTCTAAGTAAATCTTTACTTCTTTTTTTATGATAAGATAAATATAGTTTGTGGTGTATTAATTTTGCCTAAATCTTAATTTTGGCTTATTTAGTGTGATTATTTTTCAAATTTTTGACATATTTTTTTATTTAAATCTAAATATGGATTTATTATATTTTTTATGGAAATTGTTTCTACCTTAAAAGCTAAATATATAAACTTAAGTTGATGAATTGAAGTTAAATGAAACCAATTTATACAAATAAATAAATAAAAACGTATAAAATAAATGATTATTGTCTACTCTCAATCGAAACAATAAAGAATGGTATTTAATATGTTTATCAATTATTTATTTATGTTTTATAATTAAATTTTATGATGTATTATGTATGATTAATAATAAATGGATTATATCTCAATCGAGTCCGGTTGACAATTGGACCCATGCATTTTATGTAGTTATATCTAGGGGTGAGCATCGGTTCGAAACCGTAAATTTTAGGTCAATCCGAATCCGATCCGATTCGAAACAAATTATGAATTATTCAATCCGAATCCGATCCATTTGTCGTGTCGTCCAGAACAAAATCCGAAACGCTAATTTTAAGTCAATCGAATCCGATCCGATCCGATCAGAAAATTATTTAAACAAAAAATTATTCAATCTGAAACTAATCAGGTTGTACATATCAATCCAGAACAAATATGAATTTGCTAATTTTAAGTCAATCCAGAATCCGATCAATTCGAAAATTATTAAATCCGAAATTTTAATTTAAATCTATTAAAAAAATTACATATAATAAAAAAAATCTAAAATAAAAATATTTTTCATACAAATTAAAAAAGTAAGTGACAACATGATTAAAAATAATTCAACAAAAATAATCAAAAATAAAAAATTAAACATTAATTACATAATTTAACTCCAAAAAATTAAATAGCAATTACATAAATTAACTTCACTCTACGAATATTAATAACAACAACTCTTTTTGATAATCATTCAAGGTTTAAATCACCAATACCATCAAGAATATCTGCACAATGAAAAATTAAAAAGTTAAAAATATACATAAATAATGAGCTAATAAACATAATAATATATATTTGATAACAAATAAATCTATATATATTTGAAATATATATTTGAAAGTTTTATGAAATATACCTGATTCTAGAGCTTCAATTTCATCAAGTGACTCTTGGATATTAATGATTGGAGATGAACGAATCCAATTTTGAGTGCAAATCAAAGATTGTACAGTTTTAGAAGATAAGGAACTCCTGTATGGACTAATTGTACGACCACAAGTAGAGAATGCAGATTCAGATTGTACATGTGATTTAAAATATGTATTGAACATTTATATATAATATAACTAAAACTTTAATAATACGAATGAAATGTTCAATTAACATGCACCATTTATAAAACAATATTTTATGATATTGATTTTTATAATTATGTAAATAATCATGATGTACTACAACGATGAAATTTGTTCCACCAAGCCACGACATATCTCAATATTTTAAAAATTGTTATAGCTCAATTAAAGCATGAAAAGCAGCATTTTTGGGGATAAATAGCGTTTTTGGGGAAAAACAACGTTTTTGGCGAAAAACATAAAACAATGTTTTATGATATTGATTTTTATAATTATGTAAATAACCATGATGTACTACAATGATGAAATTTGTTCCACCAAGCCACGACATATCTCAATATTTTAAAAATTGTTATAGCTCAATTAAAGCATACAAAACAGCGTTTTTGGCGAAAAACATCGTTTTTGGTGAAAAACAGCGTTTTTGGCGAAAAACATAAAACAATGTTTTATGATATTGATTTTTATAATTATGTAAATAACCATGATGTACTACAATGATGAAATTTGTTCCACCAAGCCAAGATAGATCTCAATATTTTAAAAGTAGTTTAAAAATTGTTAAAGCATGAAAAACGACGTTTTTGGCGAAAACAGCGTTTTTGGCGAAAAATTCTGCAAAAACCGCCTTTAACAGTTTGGTGTGCCTAGATATCAAAAAGTTATATGGAATCATAAAAAAATTCATCCAAAACAGATTTCACAACACAAAATTATGACCATTCAAAGTTTTCTTATAATGTCATAAAAAAATATAACCTTCTTGTTAAGGATGATGAAGAACAACGAACAATGAAAGCGGCAATGGCCAGTGTAAGCGAAATAATGGCAGAAAAAGCTAAAGAAAAGCTAATGAGAAGAAAAAGCGATAGTAGAAGAAGCAGCGAAGAAAAAGCGGCGGCGGAAATAACAGCGGAAAAGCAAATGAATGGCTTGTAAGAAGAAGCAATGGCAGAGAAATAATGATGGCAAGCGGCCAGCGATCGGCCAATGAAATAATAAGCGAAACGAAAGCGGTAATTGCGAAAGCGAGCAAAAGCGGTACAAAAAAAAATGAAGCGATGAAAGCAAAAATAGAAGCGAAGCGAGAGAAGCAAAACGAGAGCGAAGCGGAAGCACGATCAACGAGAGCGAAGCGAGAGCTGCAGTATAATGCGAGAAAGCGAGAAATAAACGACAGTAGGCAGAGAAAAATAGAAAGCCAATGGTATGAAGTAAGCCAGGCCAATGAAGCCTTAACAATGGAGCGGGGAGAGAGATGGAGGCAGCGAGAAAAAATATAGGCGAGGGAGAAATATGGAGCGTGAGAAAAATATGTTAGGTTAGATTTTGGAGATATACGGCGGCAACTATTTAGGTTAGGTTAAATAATTATATATATATATATATATATATATATATATATATATATATATATATATATATATATATATATTTAAATAATATATTTAATATATCGGATCGGATTGGATTATATGGATTTGAATATTTCTAATCCGAATCCGAATCCGAGCGGATTGATAAAATCTAATCCGAATCCGATCCGATTTCGGATAGAAACCACTTAATTTGATCGGATTTGATCGGATTTTTCGGATTGATCGGATATTTTGCTCACCCCTAGTTATATCCATTTTACTTTGAATGTGTCCTACCAACAAAGAAGACCTATACCAATCTTTTATCTTTGGACGTGGGTCCACCATCAATTATTTGAGATAAGAGAAAGCTCTTGAAATAACTTATGTCCTGCAATACATAATTTACTTATTTTTATTTGTAAAATTTAAGTGATATTTTATTAAATGTAAAATAATTTACTCATATTTCATAATATAAAAGATTTTAAGTAATTCATAAGTTATTTCCGATTAACGTTGACTTAATAAATAAATATCAATATTAGTTAAATATTTAATATGATAAACGATTAATATTTAAATTTTTAATAATCTAACAACGAAATAATTAAGTAGATAAAATTTTAATAATTAAAGATAAGTTTATTATTATGAATAAAAGTCATAATATATATTTTCTCTTATAAATATTAATCATTACTCATCATTAAACATAACTTAACAAAAGTTCATAATTGGTAATAATTGAAAACACTAAGATTTATACTTTCTTAAATATTTTTCTACATCTCTTTACATTTCAAGGAAAGATAATAATCTCCTCTTTTTTTCTCATCATTTGGACTTAATTGAGCATCAAAGGGCCAAAGGCTGCCACACTCGTGGTGGTCTAAGATCCTAACGTTGTGTTCTCCAACATTATGAACTATGTAGTCTTTGAAGAAAAGATCCTAAGAGTTCAGAAGAAAACTGCTCCAGAAGAAGTTCACTCTACACGGTCTCTAAAGGGCACACTTTTATGTCCTTTCAAGATTAATCAACCTCTTAACTTGAACAATCGAGCTTCTACAAAGGACAATGAGGTCCTACCTTATGTCTAACAATTTGTGCAGCTACCTATACTAGTTGCTATGACTAAGACTCCGTCCCTAATAAAGGCCAAAGAAAAATGGTTCACACTTCTTTCGACCCTACCGATAGGGTCACTTAACGAACACACCCATCATATCATCACTGGCTAAGATATTTCCAAACATGGCCTATCCCCCACCACCCAAGGAGTGACCAAACAAAGTGTACCATACACACAATGGCCAGCCAAACTAGGTGGTGTCGCCCAAGCATCACTAATTAACCCTCGAAGGGCCATAGTCGATGAGTACGAGTTGCAAACCACATATGGAATGCCATCTTCCATCGTATTAGATCAGGAACTTAACCCTTGATAGGGGCACATTCCTATAGCTAAACCAATTGAAAATACTTGCCTCTTGATTGTATCAATTCCATATAAAACTGCCAGTGTAGGTACATCATTACCACCAAACGAGCAAAAGGATTTGGACCTATTTCTCATACAAAATAGAGACATGCTTGTATGGTCCTATGAAGACATACTCGACATTGATACTAGTATCCTCGTATATTGCCTCAATATAAATCCAAAGTTGTTAGGTGTAAAATAAGATCCTATAATCAAGGGAGGTACTCCATCATAAAAGTGGAGGTAAATAAACTCTTGAAAGATATGTACATAACATAAGTGTATTACCCTAATTGGTTGCCTAATGTTGTCTTAGTCAAAAATTCAATGAAGGGTGGCACATATGTATGTATTTCATCAACTTGAATAAGGCTTATCCAAAAGAAATTTTTCCATTGCCTCACATCAAACAGCTTGTGGATATTACAGTAGGACATGATGCTTTATCCTTCATGGACGCGTACTCTTGGTTTAATCAAATTTGGATGTACGGTCTTGATGAAGAAAAAAATGTTTCATGGCTAATCAAGGACTGTTTTGCTACAAGGTATTCCTTTCAACCTAAATAATGCCAGAGCTATATACAAGAGATTAATGAACAAGATGTTCGTAGATCTCATCGGACATTCAATAGAAGTGTATGTACATGATATGATTATCAAAAGCAAACACATCAAAGAACACGTAGTTCATCTAAGTGAAACCTTTGACATCTTTTGAAAATATAGGATGAAACTGAACCTAATAAGTGTGTATTTGGAGTGGGCTTAGGAAAGTTCTTAGGCTCCATGGTTAACCAAATAAGGATTGAAGCCGAACCTGAGAAAATAATGGCACTAATCGAAATGCCACCTCCTATGAACTATCAAAGAAGTTAAGAGATTAAAGGGAATAATGGCTTCCTTATACTGTTTCATCTCAAGTGGAACTAAAAAGTGTGCACCCTTTTTCAAAATATTATGAGGAAAGTCTAACTTCTCATGGGATGAGAATTATGAGGAAGCACTCAAAAAATCAAAGAATACTTGAGCAACCCACAATTATTAGCTAGCCTATAACCAATAGACATATTCATTTTGTACATAGTATCCTCAAAAACAGTTTTCAATGCAACATTGATAAAAGATGATAAGGGAGTCCAAAAGCCTATCTACTATGAGAGCAATTCATTCCAAAATGAGAACATAGATATTCATAAATTGAAAAAATAGCTTTTGCACTCATAGTGACAGCCAAAAAGCTTTTCTCGTATTTCCAAGCCTATAGTATAGTTATCCTAACAAACACTAATCTTAGACAAGTGCTCTCTAAGCCTGAGTTGTCAAACCAACTACAAAAGTGGTCCATTGAGCTTAGCAGATTTGACATTGAATATGTCCCCTATAAAGCCATTACAGGTTAAGTCTTGGCAGATTTTCTAGCACAAATCCCTTCTAAAGAACTTCATCATGAAAAAAAGGCAGTGAACATTACATGTCAAAGATTCGTCCAAAAAATGGGAGTGCATTTAGGCTCATACTAGTCACCCCAGAAGGTGACCCTCTACATTGTGCACTATGACTTCTCTTCAAAACATCGAACAATGAAGCGACTTATGAAGCACACATTGTTGAACTTAACTTAGCCAAGGTACTAGGACCCAAAAAGATAGACTGTTTTATTGACTCCCAACTTATTGCGAAACAAGTGTTAGGTGAGTTCCAAGCCCGAGGACCCAATCTACAAGAATATAAAAATTTAACTATGATGTTGCTTGGTACAATGACCTCTTAGACCTTGAGTCATATTCCACGAAGAGAACACTCAAGTAGATGCTCTCTCGCATATAGCCTCTAGCATAGATAAAGATGTACATCAAATTATCCTTATCCATCACTTACAAAGAGTAGTAATAAAGTTCAGGATATAGAACTGTTTTCCATTAGGTCAGATCTTGATTGGATGGGCCCAGTGAGAATCTTCCTCACAGACGAAACCTTACCTACTAACAAGAAAGAGGCTAGGAAAGTGAGAATCAGATTTGCTCGTTTTCATATAAAAGATGGAATTTTGTATTATAGTGGGTAACAACCCATACCTTAGGTGCTTCATACCAAATGAGACAAATTATGCCCTTATTGAGATTCATGAAGGATTGTGTAGGAACCACTATGGTGGAATAAGTCTAGCTCTTAAAGTAGCTAGACAGGTATACCACTAACCCACATGATTAAGGATGCAATTGACTTAATCAAAAAATGTGACGAGTGACAACAACACTCACATGTGCCTAAGAAACCCGTCGAACAGTTAATATGTCTACAAAGCCTCTCGCAATTCGCACAATAGGGATTGTACCTTATCAACCCATTACTCACAGTCAAAGGAATTAAGTATGAAATTGTTGTTGTAGACTACTAAACCAAATGGGTGGAAGTGGGTTCACTCTTGCAAATCTCAGAGGACAAGGTCATCGATTTCATATGGTAGAACATTATTTATAGATTTAGAGTTTCCTACACTTTACTGTCAGATAATGGGATCCAGTTTACAGGTCAAAAGTTTAAAAACTTATCTAACCATTATCACATTCAACATGTTTTCTTCATAGTAGAGCACCCCAGGCTAATGGCTAGGTAGAGGCTACCAATAAAATAATCAAACTAAACTTGAAGAGAAAACTAGAAACATGCAAGAAAGCATGAGTCAAAAAATATCAGAGGTCTTATGGGCTGGCAAAACCATATCAAGAACAACCATAGGCAGACATCGTTCTCCCTCACCTACGGCATAGAGGTTATCATACCAATTGAAATTGGGATACCAAACTAAAGAACCAATGTTGAAAATCTATAAGGCAATTGAGGAGGGCTTGACCTTAAACCTTGCCTTATTTGAATAAAAAAATGAACATAACAAGAATAGATTGGTTGCTTACCAATAAAGGATGGCCAATCACTACAACCGCTCAGTCAATCCCAAACACTTCCAAACAAATGATGTGGTACTAAAGCAATCGATACAATCAACTATGGAAAAAGAGGAAGGCTACTTTGGTCCTAACTAGGAAGGCCTATACAAAGTAAAACATGTCCTTAGAAAGGGCGCATATTACTTTGAAAACCCTGGGAGCTTCTGAGATCCCAAAAACATGGAACACGTAACACCTTAAAAAATATTATCAATATACAACATTCTTGGGACAAAAATAAAATCCCAAGGAGAAAAATAACAAAAATTGTATCCTATTAGCCTTGTTCTATTTTCCTTCATTTTAAATCGTTGCTTTTCTAATTCATATACTGAAGTTTTATTTTCAATTTGTAATTTGAATTCTTCAAATCAATAAGACACTTCTACATTGAATTACTAAAAATAACTACACTTCATCTATATTCGTGGAATTTGATAAGATTAAGGGATGTCAAAACTACAAAAGGATTGAGAGGTGTGGACTATGAAAGGTCAAACACTAGTATCCTTGATGTCATGAGTTGCTACAACTTATACACCCCATCTTTGCTAGCTATGACTGACCTATGAATATGCAGTAACTATTCCTCGGGTTTAAGAGTTGCTACAACTTCTGTAGCCTATCTCTTTGGGCAATGACTGACCTTTGAAAAGGTAGCAACTATGTTCTAGGTTTAAGAGTTGCTACAACTTCTATGCCCTACCTTTACGTCCCATGTCTGACCTATGGATAGGTAGCAACTATGCCCTAAGTTTAGGAGTTGCTACAACTTTAGTGCCTGACCTTTATGGGTCCTGACTAACCTTTGAAAAGATAGAAATTACACCCCTGGTTTAGGAATTGCTACAACTTTTACATCTGACCTCTATGGACCCTGACTAACCTTTAAAAAGGAAGTAATTATGCCCCAAGTCCAGGAGTTGCTACAACTTTTGCATCCCATTCATGTAAACATGGATTTACTCATGTAAGGGACCTTGAGTTTCTAAACCTGGGTATTGATAAAAACTACCAGGCATGAACAGAGTAAAATGACATGTACTACATGATGGAATAATCCACCAAGGACTACAAAAGTTTTTGAAGTCTTACAACCAAATGCTTGGATGACTTAATAAACTTAAGCATACCAAGCAAGAGGGATGGTATACAAGAAACACCCTAGTTCAAACTAGCTACCTTTACTTAGAAGAAATGAAAACAAATCATATGAAAATGACAAAGTCCATGCATAATAATAATAGGTACACGATCATCTTAAAAGTAACCGAACTAACTAATGGACACATGACAAAATGGATAAACATGAGCCCATTGAATGGCACAAGGTTTGCCATGGCACACATGGACAAACATGGTACATATGGCCAGATATGGTACATGTGACCAGATATCGTACATATGGCCCAAGATGGTACACATGGCTAGACATGAACTATGTGGCCAAACAGGGGGAGCACGATCAGACATAGTGCATGTGATGGGATAACTCAAAGAGTTGCTATTGAAATATAAAAGTAAAGTACATAAATCAAAGGTGCAAACATGGTGAAGCAACAAAACATATATATGTATGTGTGTATGTGTGTGTGTATATATATATATTTATACAAAAACTGACCCTACTACTAGAAATTAAAGCCACCAAGTACATGCACTTTGGTGAGAACTAAAGTCAAAAGAATGTAAAATGGTAGCCTATTATCTCCATATCTAATCATGCTTTAAGAAGCATCATATTCTGTGTCAGCTTCCTCCTCAGTCACCTTAGAACTATCACTGTCAGATCCATTTTGCCCCTCTTCCTCTTAGCTAAAAGTGATCACACCATGGTGGGAGGCCTTCTCTTCTTAATCTGAAATGACAATGGTGGAAAGGGTTATGTCATGATAAATATTCTAGAACAACCATTTTGTGGTTTCAAAATAGTGAGCCCATACTTCCAACATGTCCTAAGGATAATCATTAGAATCTTTATACTCTACAACTGCACTTACTTTAAGTGTCCCCATCTCAACATTAAGCCTATATACTTACCCTTAAGAAGAACGAAGGCCCTTAGATAGTTCATGAGTCAGCTTATTCTCTTGAACCAAAATGATATCGTGAGTTTTTAAGGCAGTCTTTAATGTCGACAATGATGTCACATGAGCCAATTAGGATACACAAGTTGCCTTATGAACTTTTTCTAACTCCAAATCTGCCTCACAATGGGAATTATCAACGACGTCTCAAGCCTTAATCACCTTACGATGGTCTTCCTCTAGGATCACCAAGCGACCTACTGAATCAGCCTGAACCTTAACACCGTTGTCCAAATTTGAGGAACGTTATTGGGCTATAGCAATAAGACTATCAACTTATTCTCAATGACATCTCGAGCCTCAATCACCTTACGATGCTCCTCCTCTACGATCACTAAGCAACCCACTGAATCAGCCTGAACCTTAACACCGTGGTCCAAATTTAAGGAAAGTTTATGGGCTATATCAACAAGATTGTGCAAATTTGAATCCTTAATTTTGGTAGATTCTGGAAAGCATGGAAAGGTCTGAACCCTTAGTATGAGTTTATCACTTTGTGACTCCTCCAAAGGTGTGTCATAGAGATAAGTCATAAGCTTCAATTTATTTTTGGAATGAAGACCTTGTGACCAACAAAATGCAAACAAAAAGAGAACATTTTATAAATGAATAAAATATATCGTAGTAAGGCTAAGTCTCAAAATTTCCTACCATTCTTCTCATATCGAGTAGATGTAGGAGTGATCCTTGAGATATCTATGTAAAAATCTCCATCCACCATGAAAAATGGGTCCTTCCATCCCTTATTGATGGCTAAAAGTTTCTCAATTAAAATGCAATTGGCATAAGGTCTAAGATAAAACCAATCACGATTGCCATCTTGAAGCTTAGAAAAATAGAAGTAAAGACCTTATTCATAATCATCTCACATCCATATTCTTTCCTAAGTACCCAATAAGACAACAATATTTGGTAATAGTTGGGGGAAAATAGGATGGAGTAACACCAATATATACTAGACACTTTTGCACTATAGGGGGAAAGGGTAGTCATAGTCACAACAAAGAGATGATTTACAGATAAAATGATCCTACCCAAAATGGAGTTACTCTAACTTATGCCAAAAACTTGAGGAATCAACCTTATTGATTCTGGCATATTAAAGATATCCCTGAATCTATCCAATAAAGAATCTATCATTGGAGAACAGACCTTGTTCATAGAAAAGAAAGTGTAATCTTTTTCATTAGGACCCAATTGGAACTTAGGAATACCAACCGAGATAAAATATAAGTCTTTATTACTGGAAGAGTCAATTAATGATGAAACAAGCATCCAAACAACCCATGTGAACAGAATTATATCATCATGATGATTCAAAATCATCATATAACCCGACGCTCACCCAACCACCATTGTATGGACTCAAGCCACCCACACTATGGTCGAGCACCCCATGGCCAACTGAACCATGGCCAAACACTCCATGAATGGTCGGACCATGGCCAGACATGCCATGGTGTGCCGGACGATAGTTGGATACACTATGGATGGAGAGACCATGGTTGGACCTCTTATGGCTTAACATATCATATTCGACCAAACATGGGTCCCCCGCTTGACAACTACCTCACACGACCCATCTCGATCTGTGCTTGCTCGCCCCATGATGACCAAGTCTGATCCCGTCCTTCATCATTTCCTGCATAAGTAATGATATGTGTAAGTCTTGTGGAGTGCAAGGTGTTTGGATAGCAAGAAAATAAAAATCCCACAGTTTCTACAAAGTGCTTGGAAAATAAATAAATAAAAAATAAAAAAAGAGTTGAATAAAAAATAAAGACTTATTAGACCTTGATGCAAGCTCTTAAACTTTTCTCTCTCTTAAAAATGAGCTTTGAATGTTAGAATGAAAAAGTGAAATGGGAGAGCTCTCTTTATATAGAGGATAAGATGGGATTTCATCCATTCATCAAAGAACATATCCAAGGGTTATAGGCTACTGAGTAGCTTATGGGCTTAAAATCCCACACACTAGGATCCTTATCGTCCCTCCAAAAGTGGGAAAATGTATCCATTGAGTAATGGTTTTAACTTTGACATAACTCCCTAATTGAGATTTTGATTGAGAATCATTAAAAACCTTCAACAACAGGACATCACCGCGTGTGTTTTGAGATCCCAAAAAAGCAAGAAAATTTTCATACAAGTAGGTAATGACCACATAAGAGTGGACTTGACACCATTAGTAAGATTTAGAAAATAGTGAACCTACGTGGTGATGAAATGGCAAAATAAACCTTTTAGCCCATGTATCCAGGCCTATCAAGTTTAAGGGGTTGATGTTTGGTATAAAATAATTTATGCCATATGACATAATATAAGAGGTCTTAGTTAGTAAGTAACTCACAGGTTAGTTCAGTCAGTGTTGAGTCAATAGATAAGCATCAATATCAGTTAAATATTTAACAGGATTGTTGAAGGATTATATTGTCCCACATCGACTAGGCATTCAACTGTAGTGTAGTTTATAAGTGTGGGCAACCTTTAACTCAATGATATCTTATTGGGTTGAGTTAGGCCTTAGGCTTATATAACATGGTATCAAAGCTAGGCCCTGAATTCATCGTGGTTTGTGGCCTTCGTTGCCCCTGTCCGATGTGAGGGGGGGGTGTTGAAGGATTATATTGTCCCACATCGACTAGGCGTTCGGCTGTAGTGAAATTTATAAGTGTGGGAAACCCTTAACACAATAAGATCTTATTGGGTTGAGTTAGGCCTTGGGCTTATATAACATGGTATATTCTTTCATTCAAAGGCACTACCTATTTATATACAAAGTTAGAGACAATCTTAGGTGACATACACCTAATACACAACTAAGACACCTAATACACAACTAATATATTCACCTAGTGTTAGACACCTAATACACACACAACTAATCATCTTTAACACTCCCCCTCAAGTTGGAGCATAGATATTAATCATGCCCAACTTGTTACAAAGATAATCAACCCGAACCCCACTTAAAGCTTTCGTGAAGATATCTCCTAGTTGTTCTCCAGTCTTCATATATCCTGTAGAAATCAAACCTTGCTGAATTTTCTCGCGAACAAAATGACAATCAATTTCAATGTGTTTAGTTCGCTCATGAAACACAGGGTTAGAAGCAATATGAAGAGCAGCTTGGTTATCACACCACAATTTCGCTGGTACTGAAGTTTTAAGACCTACTTCATCCAAGAGCTGATATATCCATATTATCTCAGACGCAGATTGTGCCATAGCCCTATATTTTGACCTTGCACTCGATAGTGACACAACATTCTACTTCTTACTTTTCTATGAGACCAAATTTCCTCCAATGAAAATACAATAGCCTGATGTGGATCTTCTATCCACTTTGGAACCTGCCCAATCTGCATCTGAAAAACATTCAATGTCAGTATGTCCATGATTTACATACAAGATGCCACGTCCAGGTGCTCCTTTCAAGTAACGCAAAATTTGCTCTAATGCTGCCCAATGATGAATTGTTGGGGATGACATAAATTGGCTAACAACACTGACTGAATATGCAATATCTGGATGAGTCATGGTAAGGTAATTCAGCTTTCCCACCACCCTTCGATATCTCTCAGAATCTTTAAAGAGTTCTCCATCTCCTGTAAGGTGGATGTTCGGAGTCATTGGAGCACTACAAGGTTTTGCTCCTAATTTTCCTGTCTCAGTTAATAAGTCCAGGACATATTTTCTTTGAGATAGAAAGATACCTTTTTTACTCCTTGTGACTTCAACACCCAAGAAATACTTTAGCATCCCCAAATCCTTCGTGTGAAACTGAGTATGTAGGAAAGACTTAAGAGATGAAATTCCCGTAGTATCACTTCTAGTAATAACAATGTCATCTACATACATAACTAAAAGAATGATACCAGCTTCTGATTGTTTGTAGAACACAGAATGGTCAAACTTGCTTTTCATCATGCCAAATGTTTCTATAGCTTGACTAAATTTTCCAAACCAAGCACGATGACTCTATTTCAAACCATACAAAGATTTGCAGAGACGAAAAAAATGCCTAGACTCCTCCTGAGTAACAAAACTAGGAGGTTGCTCCATAAACACCTCCTCTTGAAGATCACCATGAAGGGAAGCATTCTTGATATCTAGTTGATGCAAAGGCCAATGGTAAGTAGCTACCATAGAAATAAACAACCGAACATATGTCAATTTAGCAACAGGAGAGAAAGTGTCAGAATAGTCCATTCCATAGGTTTGAGCATATCCCTTAGCAACAAGACGGGCCTTTAATAGAGCAACTGACCCATCTGGATTAACCTTAACTGTGAACACCCATTTGCATCCGATAGCCCGTTTCCCTGAAGGTAAATCAACCAAGTCCCAAGTACCATTGTCATCCAATGCATTCATTTCCTCGATCATTGCATGATGCCAACCAGGATGAGATATAGCTTCATGAATAGTTTTAGGGATAGAAATAAAATAAAGGGAAGCAATAAAAGAGCAAGAGGAAGACGACAAGCAATTATATGAAACAAAAGAAGAAATAGGATAAGTATATTGATGTTTACCTTTGCGTAATGCAATAGGAAGATCATCGTTCAGGATTGGATCTGATGACGAATGAGCAGGTGAAGGACATGAATTAGAAGGTCTATGTCTAGAGTAGACTTGAGTTATAGGAGGCCTAACAGGAACTAGGTCAGAGACAGGTTCAGATGATGTGATAGAATAGACTAACAAATCGTCATCCTCCCCTGACATGCAGGAGGAGGAGAAGACGAAAAATAGGGTGTGTCTTCCATGAAGGTAACATCAATTGAGACAAGATATTTGTTAAGACTAGGACAATAACATCTATAACCTTTTTGGAGACGAGAATAACCAAGGAAGATACACTTCAAAGACTTGGGATCTAATTTAGTAACATGCGGACGAACATCCCGAACAAAACAAGTGCTACCAAATATCCTAGGGTCAACCGGAAATAGTGACTTATTTGGAAACAAAATTTTGTAAGGAATCTCACCATGAAGAACAGATGAGGGCATGCGATTAATAAGAAAACATGCTGTTGAAACTGCATCGGCCCAAAAAGGTTTAGAAACATTCATTTGAAATAATAAGGCACGTGCAGTTTCGAGAAGATGTATGTTCTTACGTTCGGCCACTCCATTTTGAGATGGAGTATAACCATATGAAGTTTCATGAAGTATGCCATTTTGAACCATATAAGATTGAAACAAAGCTGATGTATATTCTTTGGCATTATCACTTCGCAAAGTATGAATTGAAACATTAAATTGAGTTTTAATCTCAACACAAAATGCGCAAAAAATAGAAAACAATTCAGAACGAATCTTCATTAAATATAACCAAGTTACACGAGAATAATCATCCATAAAAGTAACAAAATACTTAAATCCAGGTTTAGACAAAATAGGACAAGGACCCCAAACATCAGAATGAACTAATTCAAAAGGAACACTAGCACGTTTATTAACTCTTGGATTTGAACTAAAACGATGATGTTTTTGCAAATTGACAAGACTCACAATCTAATGAAGACACCTTACTAAACTGATGATAGTTTCTGCAGTGAAGGAAGGGATGGATGACCTAGTCTACAATGTGCCTCGAAGGGAGAGGTTACACTAGAGCAAGCGACAGATTTCGGTATTGGTGTGTCAAGAATATAGAGGCCTCCAGACTTATGTCTTTTACCAATAGTCTTCTTCGTCATAAGATCCTGAAATAAGCAACGATCAGGAAAAAAATGAGATGCAACAGTTAAGATTGCGAGTAAACTGACTTATAGAGATAAAATTAAAGGATAAGCTAGGTAAATGTAAGGCATACGATAAAGGAAGCAAAGGAGTGGGAGTAATGGTGCCAGACCCAAGAACACGAGATGGTGATCCATCGGCTAAGGTAACAGTAGAGGTAGAAGTGTGTGATTGAAGAGTAGAAAAGAGACTAGAATTACCTGTCATATGATCTGTGGCACCAGAATCAATAACCCATTTGGAAGATGAGGAAATGATACACGCATTTGATTTACCTGAATCAGCAATAGTAGTGATAGAGGGTGATGAAGACCTTAGTGATTCTTGATACTGTGAGAACTTGGTAAATTCATCTACAGAGATAAGAACCGATTTTTCAGAAGTATCAGAAGTGGATGCAATATGAGCCGAGTGACCTTTCTGATGCTTGTACTGAAGCTTTCTACATTCATGTTTCGTATGTCCTGGTTTGTGACAATAGTGACATACAATACCTCCGAGGTCTTGTGGTCGAGTTTCAAACCCGTGCGAGCCGCCTCCTTTGTTTCTGTTCATATAAGTTGACCATCCATGCTCATAATTATTACTTTGGCTAACCAAAGCACCATTTAATTGAGCAAGTGGAGGTGGAGTGCCTTCTGTACGAAGTACTCGACTAAACACCTCTTGTAAAGAGGAGATCTTAGAACCAGAAAGAACCTGGGACTTAGCAGTCTCAAAAGTAGAGGGAAGACCGGCAAGAAAACTCATGACCGCCATTTGTTCCCATTGGCTTTGTTGAACCTTGACATCAGGGCTAAAAGGCATCAAACTATTGAGCTCTTCATAAGTCCTTTTAAATTCCATAGAATAATTTGTGAGTGACTGATCTTGTTTGTCTGTACGGTAAAATGCTTTGCATACCTCATATATGCGAGAAATATTTCCCTTACCAGAATATAAGAAATCCAAATAATCCATCAATTCCTTAACAAATTCACAAGGATTGATCAAGTCAATTACATTGCTGTCAATAGAATTCTGAATCCGCAGAAATAAGTGAGCATCGTCTCTAAGCCATGTCTACTTTGAATCATCTTTAGGAGGATCATTAGTCAAATGAGTATCTTTTTCGATACTTCTCAAATAAATTCGAATGGTCTTGCTCCAAGCCAAATAATTCGAACCATTGAGCTTATGGTCCGTGATTTTAGACATCACGTGCACTATATCCGTTACAACATTAGCTTTCTTTTCAGCCATAATTCTTACAAATGACAAGACAGCGAGCAAACGAACAAACAAAATCCAAACACGCAGCGACCAAACACGCAGCGACCAAACACGCAACGAACAAGAACACAAAATTGGAATAACCCAAACCTGAACAATCACAAGCGATGAGTACTGAACCACCACAGATGACGCAGGGGAACGGTGGAGCGACACGAGGTCGACCGGAGAAGAATTTTGCACGGACGCACTGTCATGCATCGGCGCGTGAAAATCTGGTAGAAATTCGTTGTGGCGCGTGTGGCCCACTCGTGGCTCGTCTGGTGACCGGACTTCGGGGTTTGGCCAGTCGACGGTTGTTCTTCCCCCCTGTGCCGGCGGTAAGACGTGTGGAAATTCTGACAGAAAGTCGCGGTGGCGCGTGTGGCTCACTCGCGGCTCGTCTGGTGGCCGGACGTCGAGGTTTGGCTTTTCGGGAGCTGTTCTTCCTCCCTATGCCGGCGGTGAGAAAAAAAATGCACTCTAAAAGGGTGTTCTGAGTTGTAACTCAAAAATGCACCAAATCCTAATTTGTGTTTACACAAAATGAGCCCCCAATTTGAACGAAAAAAAATTCCAAAATTTTGTAATCGAAATGCTCTGATACCACGTAAAACTCAGAATTCACTCTAATTCTTTCATTCAAAGACACTACCTATTTATATACAAAGTTAGAGACAATCTTAGGTGACATACACCTAATACACAACTAAGACACCTAATACACAACTAATATATTCACCTAGTGTTAGACACCTAATACACACACAACTAATATATTCACCTAGTGTTAGACACCTAATACACACACAACTAATCATCTTTAACAAGGATAAACGACTAACATTTAAACTCTTAATTATTTGACAATGAGATAATTAAATAGATAAAGTTCCAACATTTAAAGATAAATCTATCACTATAGATAAGGGTTATCAACAAGTATATTTTCTCTTATAAATATTCACCACTACTCACCATTAAATATAACTTGACAAAACTTCATAATTGGTAATAATTGAAAATATTAAGATCTATATTATCTACCTAAATATCTCTCTATATTACAATGAGAGATATTAATCTCCTCTTTCTTCTTACTATCTAGACTTACTTAATTATTAGAGAATCAAATATCACTACACCCATAATAGTCCAAGGTCTTAAAGTTGTGCTATCTATTCTTAAGTCCACATAAAGCAGAAATGCATTCAATTATTATTGTTGACAAAAATCAGTATCAACATATTTTTAATTTAAAGATTAAAATTTTAACTTTTAAATAATAATTTTAAATTATCACATGTATTAAATGTAAAATAGATAATTAAAATTTTAAAATGAATATAAAAAAACAAAATGAGGTATTTTGAGAATTAAAATAAATATTAAAAAAAACAAACTGAGGATATTAATCCCCCCAACTTATGCCACACCATGCTTGGCTTATCAAAGCCCTGAAAATTAATGATGTATAACAAGGTGGAAAATATGTGAGAAATAGATGAAAGATGATAAATAATAAATGAATTGGTGTTTAGATAAATAAAAATAAAAATAAAAATAAATAATTAAAATGAAATCTAATAAATTATATTTCATTTCACTCTGGTTTGTTTTAAAATACAATGTTATGTATTATTTGTAGGAATTAAGTAATAAATTATTTAATCAAATCTTAAATAATAATCTAATTAGTAAAAATAAATATAATAAATATTAAATTCTCATAATAAATAAATAATTATAAAATTTAATAATAAATAAATAATATCTTTAAGTGACAGCAATCTTGATAAATTATATAACAATAATTATTTATTATTTATTATATTAATTATTCTAATAAAAAATCCAAAAAATGAAAATAAAAAGTAAAAATTATTCATTCACTGTAAATTAAATTAATATGGTAATACATACCAATATTAATAGAAGATAAGATAATTAGAAACGAAAGAAATTAATTAAATCATCCGTTTATCACTTTAGTCTTTGCTCTTTACCACAACCTTAACGTATCTAAGATCGACCAATAGTAACATGTTGAAATTCGACTGTCTTTTTCAATTTTGTACAACTAACCTAACAATTTGGCCTTGTCTTTTATGCTTTATGTTAGGATATATCAATAATATTTTCAAATTTTCGTATAATATTATTAATATCTTTAAAATTTTAAAAATATTATAAATACTCCTAATATAATAGAAATTAAATAATAATTTTTATACATAAAAAAATATCAAAAATAATAAAAATAGTAACACAAGGCATCCTAGAATATTTCTCATAAAAAAAGTAATTGATCAAGATTTACGTTTATAGATAATCAAAAAGAAATATTTAATAAAAAAAAGAGACAATAATAAGAAATTAGAAAAATGAAGGAATTAATTTATTAGGTAACATTAGGTAGAAAATAATACTACTATTATCCTAATAAAGTTCAAAAATAAATTACAAAATATAATATTAGATTGTAATGAAAATCTAACAAGTATATAAAAAACCAAATAACAATAATAAAAGTTTTAAATCTTTTAGAAGAAGAAAGAGATATAGCACAAAAATCAAAAATCAAGTCCCTACAGTTATAAATGAAACATAATAAAAGAATATGATTATAATTAGAAACTACAACAAGACATATATAAAAAATTACAAAATCAAGAAGTGATGTAAATAACATACTTAAAGACAATGAAATTATAGGTTATAAATTTGATCTATTTGTAAGATTAAAGGAAAAACCACTTAAGAAACATATGCATTATATGCATTGATATATAGGAATAAGAAGAAGATAAAAGAACGAGGAAAAAAATCAAAGATAAAGAAGAAATTATAATCCCAGTTTGATGGAATATATAAAATAATTAGAAGAACAATTCAAAACTTTGATAATAAGGATATATAAAAATTATTTAGTATGTTAACTATAACAAATTAAGAATTAAGAAGATGTTATGATGAAAATTTTTGTGTAAACAAAGAGGAAGATGATATGATAATAATCAATGAAATTGATTCTAAACCATAAAATATGATCTAAAAAACCATATGAAATCTATTTCATTATGAGTTCCTCATTAAGATGGAACACCTGATCCACACAGGGAAAACAGAAATAGGCAAAGGCCAGAAGAATAGAAGGAAACAACAACCTAAAATGGAAAAAGAATTACGTTAGAGAATTAGAGGTAATATCCAACTAGAATTCAAATTTCATGAAAATTATAGATATGATATTTTATATTTAGATGAATGGTCTAATAGTTTGAGTGTAATCATACATACTTCTCTAACCACACAATCAAACCATTCAATTTATAGAATCTTAATATCTCACAAAATGACATAAATGTTAAAATTTTGATTTACAAATATAACATAACAACAACATTTACAAATGTAAGGGAATACTTTCACAGGTAGATAGTATTTCGATACTATAGTAAATAAAATATACAATAAATTTATTAGAGAAGACGAATATACATATATCACTAGATTTAGTAAATATGAATTTAAAGAAACTAATTGGAATTTAACAAATATAAAAATATGTAACATGTGTTATATATATTTCTTTGTTTGTGAATATGAAATATATTATTGCAAGTTATCGTCTTCTATGTAAGAAACTTATAAAGAAATATTTTTCTATAAATTATTTGAAATATTACATAAATTATAATAAAAGGACGTAATAAAAGAAATAGAGAAACTATACCAGACATCTTAAGAGGAATAATAAGAACTCTTAAAAACCGAATACTCATTAAATGTAAAGAAAGACACAAATATAAATAAATAAGAGGAAATAATAAAATATATTCTGATACAAAGGGTTTTAGGATGTTAGAAAAATATGGATGTAACATAAAGTTTTACAAGTATAAGCATAAAAATATAAAAATATAAAACATTTAAAATATATAAATTTTTAAAAAACAAGATTTTAAAAAATATAAGAGAAGTATACCAAAGAACCTTATAGAAAAGATACTTGAGGAGAAAAGAAGTATAAGTCACTAGAAAACCAAAAATATTATCCATCAAGGAAAAATAAATGCATATGTTTCTATAATGAAGAATGACACAACGCTATTGAATGTCCTAACATGCTTCAATATAAAGAAGAATTTTAAAATAAATTTTTACATAAAGCAAAAATTTTAGGAGAAGCTTTTAAGATGAAATTAGAAACAATAGATAAATCAGTTATAGATTATACTTATAGTATTTATGTATTAGAAGAAAATAAGAAAGAAATAATTGACTCAGAATATAAATATGAATATTCTTCATCAAAAGATGAATGATTTGTATAGTATTTACAAGTCCAAATAATACTTATATTTAAATGGGATTAAAATTTGAAAGTTACACAAGTTACCATTTATATGCATATGTAGATACAAGAGCTCGTATGTGTGTAACTTGTAAATATATATTCCAAAACCTTTTTTTGAAACAAGCACTAATATTTTGAAACAAGCACCAAAATATTTAATTGTAAAAATTGTTAATAATACAATAATAAATCTTAATATATTTTAAAATATATAGATATAATGATAGGAGGAGAGATTTTATATTCCTACCATATATCAACAAAAGTATGAGTTAATTTATTAATAGAAAATAATTTCTTAAACTTATAACAACATTATACACAATATTTAGACAAAATAAGTCTAGCAGTACTAGATAATAAAATCAATTATATCTTAAAAGTAAGAAAAAAATTAATTATATTAAACCCAATTTTTATGCAACAACATAAAAAACAAACACGTGTTAAGATATACACAAAGTAACAACAAAACTTTTATTTAAAAAAAAATTCATAAGATATAGAAAAGAAACAAAGTTATTTTCTTAATGAAATCCAAAAAGATAGCCTTGACAAGTATCAATTTCTTTTTAAAATAGCAAGTTAAAAAAACCATTTAGTTCAAAAAGTAAATAAATCTAAAATAATTGTTAATATAAAATGTAGAGACCCTAATAAAGTTATTAAAGTAAAACAAATGATTTATACTTCATAAGACAAGATTGAGTTTGAAAAATAAATTTAATTTTTTTTTGAAATTATAAGTCATAATATCAAGTAATTCATCTTAATCTAGTATAATATTCTTAGTCGAAAAAGAAGTAGAAAATGAAACAGGAAAAAGAGAAATGTAATAAAGATCAAAGCAATGAATAAAGAAACTATTGATAATGAATATTTTATTGCAAAGAAAAAAGAATATTATTATTAATAAAAGAACAAAATACTTCTTAAGATTTAACTATAAAATTGAATTTTGACGAATAAGACTAGATGAGGAATCTTAAACACTAATGATATTTAGTGGCCTCCGAGAAAAATTCTAATGGACTATTATACGATTAAGATTAAAACAAAATCCAGATATTTTTCAAATATATATGGACAAATTTTTTAAGAAATTATAAAAATATTTGATGTGTTTACATAGATCATATTTTAGTTTTCATTAATAAATTAAATAAAAATTATTTAGATATGATTAATATTCTACAATAATGTAGGAAATAAGGGATTGTAGTTTCTGAGAAGAAAGTAGTAATTACTTAGCAAAAAATTAAGTATTTAGGGTCAGAAATTGAAGATAGAAAACATAATCTACAGTCCCATATACTAAATAACACTCAAATATTTTTTAATGAATTAAAAGACAAATAAATTACAAAGATTCTTAAAATGTTTAACATATGACAAAACATACATCAATAAACTTGCAAAAATGTAAAAACCTTTACAAAAAAATTGAAAAAATGTCATGTTTGAAAATGGATAGAACAAGACACTTTATACATAGATAAGATAAAAACATAAGTAAAAAAATTATTGACTTTATATCATCCAAGTCTAGATGATAAAATTATAATTGAAACAATTGCTTCACATGAACGTTGGTGAGCGAATTCAAATACAAAAGTAAATGAAAAAGATGAATATATTTGTAGATACACATAAAGATCTTTCCATGTTCCATAATTAAATTATCACAGTAATAAAAAAAACTTAGTTGTTAAAAAAAGCTATTAAAAGAATTTTCAATATATGTAATAAGTTTCAAATTTATTATCAGAATTGATAACAAGAATTTTGGTTATTTTTTAAGAACTAATATTAGATATGATTATAAACAAGGAAGATAAGTGAGATGGCAATAATGGTGTAACCATTATAATTTTGACTTTGAACATCTTCCCGAAAACAAGAATAGTTTAACAAATGTCTTAAAGGAGAATTAACACCTTTAACTATTTTTGTTCTTGTAGGAATGAAACATCATAATATCAAGATCAAGATAAAGGAAAAGAAGATAAGAATTCTTCAGGAACAACTCGAGGTTTTATACCTAGAGACATGAATTGAATAAGAAGAGCTTAATAGTTCAAAACTAGCATTAGAGTTCAAAAACTCTAAAGAAGAGTTCACCTCAAATATTCATTCTAAGAAAGTAAGACTCTTAAAGAAAGAATTCAAAATAAGAATGAATAACCTAACCGTTCAAGAGAATAATACCTCTAAAAAAAGGAAAAGCTTAATTGGACCAAAGTAAGAAAAAAAGACTTATGTGGTCTATAATAGTCCAAAACTAGAAATTTACAATAACTGACCTAAAACAAGCAAAATTATTATTGAATTTTGTGGAATAAATCATAGAGCTTTTACTAATAGAATAGAAGCTAAAGGTAGATATTCTAACTATAGAGTCACAAAAATAAACTCCATAAGATATAGTTAAAAATTAATCTATAGTATTACAAAAACAACCATTACCATTAAACAAGTTCAAGATCCTATGAGAGATAATATGACCACCGGTATTATTCAAAGAAATGCCTTCCACAGAGACAGTAAAGATAGTACGACTACTAGTACTATTTAAGAAAATGTCCCACAAGAATACATTGGTTATTGAAGATGAAAAAGATCAATACAAAAATTTAAGTCAACCACAATAATTAAGTCTATAAAAATTAGCTAGAAAATATACTCAAAAACATATCAAAGATATGAAATTTCGCACCACATATAAGAATTTTCTATAGAGTAAATTTATTGATATTCTTGAAGAAGTTGATCAAACTTTTATTTATAAAGCTTTCCATACAGGTTCAATTGAGAACCTATATCCATGAATTAATTTAAATGAGTTAAATTCTTTTCTTGAAAAGTTTAAGAAGGTTGTAATCTATCTCAAATTTTCCAGTTCACTTATAAACTATAATGAAGAAAGTTGTATTAATCCTCACCATTTTATCAAATTAGAGATTTCTAACACTAATATAATATTTTCAAAACTAAGGGTGCTTCTAGAAAAGGAATTCAATATAAATAAATTATGTATTCTAAGATGACAAATACTAACTCAAATTTATCACGAATTCAAGAAAATTGATAATTATTCTGAAGTCAGGGTAAATTACTTGACTAGTAAAGGAATAATCACTTCTCATAGCAATATAGCTCTTACTAAAGACGATGGTGAGAAAATACATAAGTTTGAAACAAATTTTAACAATAATAATCTGAAAATCTATCAAGAAACAATTTTTTTTTGTTTTACACCAAGAAAACCATTATAGATCACAAATGTATTTATTGAATTAGAGATTGAGAATATAAAGATGCATTATATTCTACGTTATCGAAAAGATTGTTGGTAGAAAATGACAAAGAAAAATAAGGATGTAAAACCCACATCTTTAGTTAGTAAATCATACCAAGGAAACGAAAGGTATAAATTCAAGCATGAAAAACAGAAAATTAGGTAAGAATTATTAAAATATGTGTAAAAAAATGATTTTTCACTATTATAAAAAGGGATTCCTTGAATGATTAAATATTTTTAAAACAATAAATAAGAAAATGAAGATAAAGGAACTAAACTCAAGTCTATATAAAAATAAACATAAAAAAATTATAAAAATAAATCAATATTTTAGTAAGAAACTTAAATGTTTACATTTGAACAATAGTCTACAAGAAGTAACAACTAATATTTTAAAACAGTTAGTCACAATTTGGTATCAAAATCATAGAAAGAAAATACAACATTGAATAGAAAGTTTATTCCGTTAATTACTCAAAAATATTAGTGATATTAACTATAAAAATCGAGAAAATTAGAAATATTTTAATGAAAATCAATAACATATGTCAAAATATTCTAAAGTTAAGAGACATTGGAGATAATTTTACCTTTATATATGTAATTTAAAATTGAAATCTGATTTATTTTTAAAAAATATACATAAGGAACATGATTGATTATCTTGATTTATTATAGAATTTTTTATACCATTGTATATCAACAATTGAGATTTAAGAGTAAATTTTTTTATCTTTTATTTCTTATAAATCTCAATCATTGAGATATATTGACATAAAAAAATTATATAATAAATTAAAATCACATATCATATTTCTATATATAAATATTGACAGATTTATAATCGTTATAATTGCTTGTTAAAAGCCTATCTTAATTCACTTTATTTGCAATTTGTTATAAAAATAAAATTAGAAGGAAAAATAATAAAAATAACACATCGTAAAATTTATAACTATAAAAATAATACTTTTATATGTATAATTTGTATATTTTTATTATTATTAAAAAATAAAATTGATTATTTTACATTAAAATTAAATTACGATCATTTAAAAACGTTCATTATTGAATATTGTTCAGCTAAATATTGTTTAATATTAAGATATTATTTTTATTATTATAAATTTTAATGATATTATTTTACTATATTTAATATTTTTTTTAAAAAATTCGAACTCTAATCTTACAATTTGATCCTTGGGTCTAATTTATCTACAACAATTATTTTTTATTTTATTTTGATTTTAACAAATAGTTATAGCCATAGCACATCAAATATACATTTATATACTGCAGTTAGATTCAAAGGCTCATTTTAATTATCAATACTATAATTTGCAATTTCTCAAATATAATAATTAACCTTCTAAATGTTAATATTACAACACAGGACACCTGTATTCCACACAACTCAGTTTAACCTCTTGCAAAATATTTTAAAAAATTACTTATGATTTATATCCTTTTTACGTACCCCAATTACACGTAATCACGTTATGTACACGCAATTTAATTTGCCTAACATAAACTATGGGCTGGGGACGCTAGTGATATCCATGTCATCATGTCTTATTATTAAAGAATGTCATATACGTACTGGTATTTTTTTTCTTTCGAATAATTACACTAACCTAAAATTTTGGTTAAATAGAAATAGTCACTTTTGATTGATAAAATTATTTCTTTAGAAAAAAAGGGTTTGAATTTTTTATTTTTATTTTTAAATTTTAAAATAAGAGCTATATACTTACATACTCTTATATATATATATATAAATATGACGTTCGAACATACTTTGTATTAACAATAATAAATATATTTTATTATATTGTGTAATAATTAATAATTTTTTAAATTATTAACACCTTATTTCTTTATAAAAAATGGGAGAGATTTTTATTTTAAATTATTAAAAAAAAAATAGATTGACAACGACAACGACAACGAAAACGTAAGAGGATGACATAACTGATTTCTTAAAAAAATGTCTATTTTTATTCACCCACATAAAAAATTATTTATTCTGTTCACAATTAAAAATATTTACCTATTTTTTTTTTAAAATAATTTTAAATGTCAAAACTATCTATCTTTATTTTAAAAAACTTATAAATTACTGTAATTTTTTTTTTGACAAAAAAATATATCAATAGGAAAATTTTAATACTAAAATGGTACTGTATAATAATATGGTTAGAATGGTACAAGAGAGAAGGTAGGGTAGTAATATTACTTTATACATTTTTATACTCATATAATGTTATTTATTATAATATTTAAAGAGTAAATAAATTTTCTAATTTTAAGATAATAGTACGTTATATATAATTTGAATAAAAAAGTAGATGGTAACAAAGTAATATGATGCGACTGCAGTAACTAACCCACGGACTATAGTATGAATTGTACAAATCTCTATAATAGGAAATATTTTTATATGCTGCTGCACCATGAATAGGTGGGTCCTCTCTATATCATAAAAATCATAATTTTATATTTATTTATATATTATTCGCTTCATATTTCTCTCCATTTTTAATAATATTTTGAGGATGGGTAAAAATTATAAGTTATATAGTTATTTTTTTTTAATAATTTAATAATTTTTTTAAAAAAATAATAATATAATTACAGATAATTAATTAATATCATTTTAATAGTTTATCTTTAATAATAAATAAAAATGATTATAAAAATAAAAATAAAAATAAAAATAAAAAATCTGTTATTATTTTTTCATAATAAAATAAATAAAATCTTAAAAAATAAAAAATAAAAGAAATATTTTAACTTACATGACTAAATACGACGGATGCATTTCATTCTATTTTGAATTTATTTTTATTTATCTCTAAATATTCCAGAAGTACCAAAAAAATTATACTATAATAAGCGATTGCAGTTTATTTTTTATTTCTTATTCATGACTAGTCTGCAGTATGCACAGCGATGAGAGAAATTGAAGGTAATCCAATTATCCAAACGAGTCAGAGTAGTACACGGCTCAGACTACTCACTACAATACAAATTTTATTCATTTCAGGAAAAAGAAAAAAATAATTAAACGAAAAAATGTTAAATTTTTAGTTGAACATTTCAGCATTGTCAAAACAAACAGTTCATACGCACACAGCTTAGACATCTATGCTTTTCTCTGTTAGAATAAGCACACCCCAATCACAACTCGTAAGACTATCAACTCACAAACCCCTATAAAGCTGAGAGCCTTTTCCTTTTCCTTTTTCACTTCTCACTTTTTTTTCTTTTTTGTTTTTTTGTTTCTCTTTGGCCAGGTTGCAAAATCTGGACGATTTTTGTAGAATTGGAAACTGAATTAAAGTGATTTTGATGGTATAAAGCCATAAGTAAAACCCCACAAACATAAAAGCCTTATCATCTTTCATTTAATTCAGGGTCATGATGTCTATGTTTCATAGAAAGTAGCGAAATATTGATGTGCCTATTTTGCTGTGAGAGTCGTTTTAACTCATATATCATCTTAACATACAGACATAATTGTGTTTCTGTAAATTGAAAAGTCTGTTCTAAATCACATGGCTTTCATGCGGACTGAATGATGAGAGCTCAGTCTTGGTTAAGAATCCAAATCTTGTCTTTTAGCGCCCAGAAATGGAGGCCACAGAGACTTAAGAAGCCTAGTACAATTTTTTTTTATAGTTCATTGTTCTGCTACTAGTAATTAATAGAGAGAGGCATGAAGATTTGCACGGTTTCTTGAATAAAAGAGAGCCCTTTTCAGTGGTTTCTGGGTAAGTCTGTTCTTGGTCATTGAGATATTTTTTTCAAACAGTTTATGTCTTATGATTTATATATCATTTTTCATGTTAATGGGTTCTGAAAATATCTAATTTTGAAAACTTCTATGCTCTTGTTATGCAGGAATTGATTAACCAACTTCTTTTTTTTTTTGGGACTGAGAATCTTGTGGAAATAGAATTATGTTGAGGGGTAGATCAAGAGCTGTGACTAGTAAGCAGTCTCTAATGGCTGATCAAAACTCTCAAACTTCACTTACCATAAACTACACCAAACCTGCTTCAACTTTCTTCAGTTCATCAAGGTTCAAAGCTTTTACAACAAAGTCCTTCTTTGAAGCTGATGGGTCGATTACTTCAACTTGGATTCTTGATTCCTACATACCCTCCTCTGCTTTTAGAAACCCATTTTCATATATCGAAAAACAACCCAAATCTCCAAAGCTTTTCTCAGGAAACAAACGACCTTGGGAAAAATCTAAGGCAAAAGGAATTGCCGTTGCTCTAAATGACTCGTTGGGTGTTGAGTCTCCTGACAGAAAGTTACTGTTTTCAAAGAAACTTACAGTTCAAATTCCCCAATTACCAAACTCTTCTCATAGCCAGTATCCACAATCTCCATCAGATTTCGGAATCAATACCCGGAATTCAAACATATCGGCAAATGGGTATGCGAATTCTGGTATCGAAAAACAGGATTTATCTCCGATTTACAGAGGGTTGATCGGTGTAAGTGATGTGGAGAATTCTGAGGACTATACATGTGTGATATCTCGTGGACCTTCTCCAAGAACAACCCATATATTCAATAATTGCATTGTGGAAAGTTACGAATTTTGTTTAACACCAAAGTCCAAATATAACTGGGACAATTTCCTAAGCTTCTGCTACACTTGTCGGAAAAATCTTGAGCAGAAAAATAACGTTTATATTTACAGGTTTGAAATGGTATTATATTCTCATATATGATCTGTTCATCTGTCGTAGTTTAATGGTGACTAATTAATCAATTTTTACACTTAAAAATGCAGAGGTGAGAAAGCTTTTTGTAGCAGAAAATGCCGCTATGAAGAAATGATTTTGGATGGTCTTGGAAATACAGAATTTAACGACGTTGATGATTAGGAATTATGAAGATCTTAGCAATTGTTGTTAAAATCTGTGTATCGATCTCTTTTTGAGTTTTCTATATCTGATTGCTCAGTATCAATTTTGTCGTTCTTAATTGTGATCCCTGAGCAGCTATTTGATATGAGGAGAGTCTGAAGTGAAATGTTAGATCTCAATAAATTTACTCCTTTTTTTTTTGTTTTTTAAATAACTATTATTGTCTTTGTTTATATTTTATTTTAATGAATCTATTGCTTGCAGATAGAGATAAGAAGAGAGGGTCATGAGATGTTATAGACGTAGAATTGGTTATTTTAGTTTAAAGAAATGACCTGATTGCTTCTTGGCAGTTTGTGCAAATTTTGTATTTTAGAGAGAGAGAGAGAGAGAGAGGATGAATTATAAATTATTATGTGACTCAAGTATTTTGTTTTCTTGTGAAATTATTTAATCACCAATGGATGTGCACATTGCTCAAGGATCAATAATATGATTCCCATCCCATGCATAGCAGCATACATAAAAAAAAAAAAATTACAGTCATCTAAAACAAATAATATATGTCCAAGTATATCATTTAATTACCATTCTCACTCATCAAACAAACAATAATTAAAATAAGACAGATAATTTATAAGTTAATGAGTTATATCATGCATTATTCAAAATCTTATTTTAATTTATACATTTAATTGAACTAAGACACTAACATTATATAAATACCACGTATAATATTTATTTACTTGCTGTATCATATAATTTGATTGATGTAATTTTTTTACTCATCAAAATAATTTTATTATATTAATATATTTAACTTTTTTAAAGTTTTTCTTACATTAAAAAAAATTAAAAAAACATATTATTTTAATTTAAAATAAATAAAAAATTAAAATATATAATTTTATAATTTAAAATTCAAAATTATCCTATACGAATAAATACTAATTCTTTTAATCTGATAAAATTTGTATAAAATCATATTATTTTTATTATAAGATTGATATCTTTATAATAATGTAAATACAAACACTAATTATATCAAAATTGTGGAAAATAAACTCAAATAAAAAAAACAGACAGATTTTAAGACAGTATTGAATGAGGAATTGAAGTGGCAATTCCAGATCATTTTGAGCAAATGAAGAGTCTAATTCGTGTGTTTTTAAGTCTAGTTTTTAATGGTGAAGGTTTCAGGTCATTTGGTATTACCTACAATAAGTTATGTAAGTTTTAGCAAGGAAGGGTCAGAATTTACTAAAAATGGACAGACAGTATTGAATGAGGAATTGAAGGGGCAATTCCATATCGTTCTGAGCAAATGAAAAGTCTACTTCGTATTTTTTTAAGTCTAGTTTTTAATAGTGAAGGTTTCAGGTAATTTGGTATTACCTACAATAAGTTATGGAAGTTTTAGCAAGGAAGATTAGAATTTCTTGTTTTGTTTAAAATTTGTTTTTAATACGAATTTTAAGAGTCTTGTTTAGGTCTATAAATAGAGTTGTATTCTGTTGTAAGAAGGCAAGAAGAGAGAAATAAAAAAGAGTGTTTGATTAGTAAGAAAAAAATTGTTTTTTGTCTCTCTTACCTCCACCAAAATAGTTATAAAATATCAATAAAAATTTATTATTGATAAAAAATATTAGAATTCATTATTTACTCATTTATAAATTTAAGTCATTCTATTATATACTATAATAAAAATAATTCACTTTACATGTTTTATTTTTCTAAATTTTGAAGAAAAATATGCTTCAATCCACTATTTATATTCTCAAATGAACACTCAATTGCATTTTATAATAAATATCCAAAATATCTTCAGTCGATTAGGGTTTTATCATGTTTCAAAATTTGTAGCCATCTCCTTCATCCTTATGGCGAGATTTAGCTGGTGTAGTGGACGACGAGGAGAACGAGATGTGGGGGGTTCAGTCGATGAAGAGTGCAACCAACGACGAGTTGTGGCGGGTTTAATCGTTGCCGACGAAGTGAAACGATAGTCAAAATCATTATTTCTCTGTTTGGTATTTGATTTGCAAGATCACAAATCTTTGGTTCAAGTAGCTAGACAGGTGACTCAAGTTAATAAGCTTATTGATGGCCAGAACAGGCACATCGGGAGGAACGTGAAAGGAGATCGGTGAGGGAAGGTGGGATCCTTACTCGCTTTAGATCTTCTATCTTAAATCATTCATATCTTATTAATAAGATTACGACACATAATTTAAATGTAGAGTTCTTAAAATTTTAAGTGATTTTTTTAAACGATGTATCATGATCTTGTTAGATCATGATAATAGGACAGATATTAAGACAAGAGAAGGATCCAAAGAGTCTAAAAAAGAAGCTGGGAGGTTGCTTCGAAGAATCCAAAAACCATTTATAAAGGCATTTCTAAACACTGAAAGTATGCATCTCCTAGCATTGATATCCATTTTGGTGGAACTAGCTAGTACTTTCATTTTGTTCTTCAGTAGCAACATCACTATTTTTTTTAATTTTTTTGTATTGATTTGCACAATTTGCAGAAGTCCTATGTAATTTCCATCTCAACATTTCTGCGTGAATTCAAACCATCTTTGAACGTTTTATCTGTGGGTTTTTTTGCTGTGAGCATCTCCAAAACAAGGATCACAAAGCTACATTCCCTTTTTGATGGCGCGCTTACTCTGGAACATGCATGTAACGAACATTTAAAAATTAGACATTTTTTATGAGAATGCAATTATATAATGAATATTATCTTGATAGATAGATTTACTGTTCAGTACTATGGAACATGGCATGCATGATTGTATGGATGCTTCAGAAAAGTAAGTATAAGAAAGTTGTTACCTGGAGCAGCATAGCCTATGGTGCCCTTTATTCCAACAGTGCTGAGTACTATCTCTTGTTGTTCAAGTTTTGTTCTTCAAAATTTTTAAATCTTTATTGTCGTTGGATCTCAAATCGAAATTTACATTTAGTTGAAATAAAAATTATTTACTAGATTAGTTTAAAAAAAAATCAATTTGTTTCTTTGTATATTTTCTGGAAATTTGTGCAGTTAAGCTCCATCAAGTTGGAATGAAATTAGATTAGCTGAAAAATTTGCAGGTTAGTTATGACGGATTTTTTTTTATTAAATAAACCTATATTATATTATAGGGAACGTAATTATAAAGGTAATATATTTGATCTAAAAGTATACTTATATCTTATATTATTCTTTTAGCTTTTATTCACATTGTTATGAATTTTTCTTTGTTGGTAAATAATAAATTTTTTTCATTGATTAATGAACTTAAACCATTAATTTTTTTATTTAACTAATTATAATATATCCATTATATCACTATTTAACATTTAAAAAATTAATATGATAAATCTTTCAAAACGAATTCAATAAAAATAATAAGTTAATCTATTTCAAAGAAAAAATTTAATAAAAAGAATAAATATGATTGTAAAATAAATAAATGAGTTGTTCATGAGCAATCAAACTCAACTTAGATGAAAATGAGCTCAACTCGACTCATTTAAGAAGAGCTTGGCTCAAACGAGTTGAGCTAGTCCAGCTCGTTTTTCACTTGTATATAATTTAATCATGATTATTAATGTCATACTAACTTAATTTCATATTTATAGCTATGAATACATAATAATCTTTGATATATACATATATAATACATAATAGCTATTTAGTCATTACAAAAATACAATATTGTTAGTAGATTTCAAATTAAAGTCCCTTAATTTCTTTATCCATTGATATTACAAGCATCTCTTGCTTATTTCTTGATATCCAAGCTACCTACCGATAAAAATGAGAATTTTAACTACGAATATTTGAAACTATAGTTATTTGCAAAAATTAGACATTTTTTTCCTGAGGATAACCATAACCAATAAAGCATAACATGATAATGATTATTGCAATACCAAAATTATAATTAACTGAAATCGAATATATATTAACATTTTTATATATTCATATAATTACCAAAAAATGGACTTTTAATAATAAATCATATAATAATTGGTATAATTAAATTGAATTATATTTATTCTTACTTTATATTTTTTATTTTACTTAAAAAATTGTGCTAAATAGTTAAAAAAATGAAAATTAATGTCTGTTTTAAAAAATACAGTAAAGTAAAAATTATGTTAATATTTCTTACTTGCCTCTCCCACTAGAGTTATCATCTTTTTAAGTTCAAAACTCTAGCAAATGTTAAAACATTTCACACATTTTTTCAGTAGAAAGTAACTATATGCAAAAAAAAAAAAGAATTTATAGTAAGTTCTTGTCAAGAAAACAAACAAATATGGTTACAACGATTTGAAAAGAAGGTTATAAGTGAAAAATGATATTAGATATAAAACTTTACATAACCTCACAATAAGATAAAAGAACCTTCAAACATATAGTAATTAATATTATAGTTATGATGAGTTGGATAAATATCAATTCATTTTTTACATTTTGGATTGAAATCTGACTAGTTAGCTATATCTACTTAAGTTATGATGAGTTAGACAGGCATTAAATTTGACTTTGGTAGATTAGGGTAAGGTTTGGTGAGTTGGACACTTGCCAAGTTAAGTTACATGAGTTAGACATGTGTTAAATTTGACTTCAACTAGTGATGTTATCTGATCACCACACAAATTTAATACATGAGAATTAAATTGTGCATGTTAAATTAAATTAAATTGTATACTACTTATTAAGTTCATCAATTATGGATCACATACATAAGAATCGTACATCTCTGCCTAGAAATTATGCATGTTATTTAACTAAGACAAATAATTAAATAATTCTCTCAAATCTATTTAATTGCTTCTATAGATAAATTGTTGGCCAAACAATTAATAGCATACAAACCAAATTAAATAATACAATTAAATTAAAATCATAATTGAGGTAAAATTTTAGTTCATCATATGGTGAAAATTACGTTCATAAGATCCCTAGATTAATAAATTAATTACACATAATTATGTTTATAAAGCTCATATTTTTCATAAAGAAAGATATAAAAATTGATAAAGAAAAGAGTAGAAGAAAAAATACAATCAATTTCTTGAATTGTAGAATTAATCTCCCCTTAAATCTCCACTAAAATTGTGTCGTCTCTTGTATTTTTCTCTCTTTTTAGCTCCAAAAACTAACCAAAATTATGCTAATGGAGGCCGTTTAGGGTTTATGGAGTGATTAGGGGCTTATAAAGCTCAGGTGAGATGTGTACCGTCAGATCAGCTTCATATCAAGGGCTACGATCAAAACAAGTAAAATTGACAGTTTTAGTCAATCACAGCACAACACGCGGCAGGAAAAATTCATTGGGCGAAACAAGGAGCAATGTGTGGTAGGGAGACCGGTCAAAGTCAAAGTTCACTGAGTCAGGGACACATGACGAGATGTGATTTGCAAAAACGAATGGTATGGTGCACCGGTGAAACGCATAGAGCAATGGCGTAGAAACACATGGCATGACGCGTTGACCTTCCGAACTCAAATTGAACGTCGCGTTGACACATGACACATGTTTTGTCCCCTCACACGCGTCATAACATGATTCACTCTCTGTGCTTGCGTGACATCTACGTGGCTTGCCCAGTCAGCTTCTGTACCTGTGTGGCATGCCACGTGGTAGCTCTTGATTGGTCTTGCGTTAAAAATTTATAAAAATTTCAGAAAATCTCAAAAATTATATTTTCACCCCTTTTCATTAAAAAGTTTATATTTTAATATTTTTGACTCAAAAATACTATTTATTGAATAAAATAAGTAAATATTAAGTAAAACAATGTGCTAATGACTATTTTCATAAAGTCATCATTATTGATCGATCAAGATTTAACCATTTGAACAACTTTCAAATTTGATTGAACATGTGTCAAATTGAGCTCTAGTGGATTGGATCATCAACCAATTGAAATTCAACTAAGTTTACAACTATCCATTTTATTAGACATGTGTTCTATTTAGCTTTGATAGATCGGGTTGTCGTTTAACCAAACTCAAGTCAACTGGGCAGCTTTACTTCTGACCGATCAAATATGCTGATATGTAAAACATAAAATGGAATAGATCATATGTACTTTTTCACTAACATGGGATGATCGCGTCATATAACTTAATTTTTAATCTTGTTAACAAAATTTAATCATAATTGATCAATAAAAATTAATAACATTTTTGCCACAATATGTAAAACGTAAAGTGGGAGAGACCATATATACTTTTTCACTAACATATGATGATCACATTATATAACTTAATTTTTAATTGTGTTAACAAACTTACTACTTTTGATTTTGTTAACAAACTTACAAACACATAAACAAGAGCTAAACACTAAACAAACCCAACAAATGAAGCCAAACAAACCCAACAAATGAAACCAACGCAATATTATTGACACCCATATGATCCTTTTTATCTCACATTAACTTTTATTTTTAAGTATAAAGTTTTTGTAATAATAGAAGTAGATGTTTCATCCACAAGTAAGCCACTACATTTTAAGTCTTATCTCACAATATTGTGGTGAGTTATAAATCTTCTCTCATTTTTCTTTTATATGTAAGCTATATACACTATTATAATACATACATATGGTCTTGATTTTTAATCGTGAAAGTAGGACTATGACCATGGTTATAAGAACTAAAGCTTAAGTGAGAGAGACTATAGACTGTTACCTATGACCTTAGTTTTTTAACCGAGGCCATAGACATAACCTATGACCTCGGTTTTAAAATAATCGAGGTCATTGACATGTCTATGACTTCGGTCTTTCAATAACTAAGGCCATAAGGTATGTCTAAGGCCATAAGGTATGTCTATGATCTCAATCTTTTAATAACTAAGGCTATAAGGTATGTTTATGGCCATATATTAAAATAAAAATACAATTATTAATTACAATATTAAAAATAAATATAAATTATAATAAATTTATTAATTAAAATATTAAAAATCATATTATATTAAAATTAAAAGTGCAATTACATTTGAGAGTTTATTATACACTAAAACATAGTAAAACCTTATTATTATAAACTAACTTTTTATTATTACAAGCATTTATAAGTATACTTCAAATCAACATAATTAAGTTCATAACGACTTCGACAGAAGTGTAACGAAAAAGACAAATAACATAGGCACTGTTGCGTTGGGGTGTTGCGCTGGTGATGTGGCCTGGTTATCAATAGCCACACTAGAAATAACAAACATTAATAGGAATGAGATGATGATCTCAAAAACAAAAGACTGAATATAAGATCTCATTGGAACTATTACAAAATAAGCCTCCTCATTCATATCAAATAAAAGATATATTGTTCCACTTGCCAATATTGATGCTAAAATATGTGCTCCAATTTACGTACTTACCTAAATGCATTTTATAATTTAGATTTAGAATAATAAAAATTATATTAATCATATGATCATGTGTATTATACGACATTAATTAATCAATTTTTTCAACGATCTAAATCATAATAAAAATAATAAAAGCTAAAACATAAAATGTGTAAAAATATAGAGATCATTTGTGTAATTGAGATATATAATATAATTTGTTGTAATATTGTGTGCCTATTTGAAAGAAAATTTGCGAAAAATAACAAAAAGTAATAATGATAGTAGGATTACAATGAGCATCAGAAATATGACCAACAAAGTAAATCATAAGCATTGCAATTAGTCCCCAATAAGCACAAACTCTTGGAAATGATATGTCTCTACATATCTTATTCATTGCAATTGACCAATTATTATAACTAAGTTAAAACCCATTGCAAGAATCATCAACTCACAAGCCCATTTAATATCGCTAGTGCATTAACAAGAAGTAGGAAACTTTCCAACACCAGCACTAGTACCAGCACATGCACGAGCACCAATACCAGGTACCAACACAAGCACCATCACCAGTACCAACACCTACACCAACACTAGGCACCAACACAGCACTAGTGTCTATGCACTAGCACTAACACAACACCAGTGCCTATGCACTAGCACCAACACAGCACTAGTGCCTATGCACTAGCACCAGCACCAACGCATGACACCAACACTAGCACCAATATGCCAACACCAAACTAACAAACTACTGAAAAACCATAATCCCAACTCCATTAAATCCATTTGTTTCTTGATCTTTTAATTTGATCACACCTTTTGAATTATTAGGAACAAGTCTCATAAAATAACAAACCACCTACATATCAAATTATAGATTTATGAGCAGAAAAGAAAAATATCATTTTCATAATCTTTTAGACAATAGTGAATAGAATGATAAAAGAAAGAATCTTGTATATTACCTCATGGATAAAGATATTCAAGTATACAATGCAAACTTATAAAAGTTGTCCAGAAAGGCTATAATCGTAGCCTTCATAGTCTTCATCATCAAAATTGAATAAAGTAAAAACCAACCGCATGACAATGATACATTATAAAACAATGTATACAGAGAAATCTTTCCTACAGGAATGCACATGCCTTAAAATGATTTAAATAGCTAGGTAAACAAAAACAGTTAGGTGCTGAGTAATGAGAAAAAAAGGCAACAAATATACTAGCAAAATCCAAGTAACAGTTTAAAAATGCAAGTCTCACAACCTCTTGAGTCTCTTAGAGTAGTCCCAACATTTCTTTTGACTTTAAAGTCTCGCTTTAAGAGATTGCATCATCGTGAAAATTAAAAAAATTACTTGAGTCAATGTAAAAATCAATGTTGTGTAAGAAGCATAAAACGTTATTGAATGAACATTAATAATGCAAGCAAAGGATAAGCAATCAAAAACTTTTTAAGTAATTTACCAACTAACAAAATTTTAAAGTGGTTTTTGAGAAGATAGCTTGAAAAGTAGAACATATGATACATCTGAAAATTTTGGAGACTAGAGTAGAGACAAATTTGCATTAGTTCTAAAATATCAAAGTGAAGTAAAAAAATAGAGATATACAACCTGAAAATAATTTCTATAATAAGATCTAAGTCAGACCTTCAAAAATACCAAAGCTTCCTTAATATTTAGGCATAAATCCCACACCGAAACTCTCTAACGACTCAAAATTTTGAAATAAATAGTGGTAGAATAACTTAGTCTGGAATCTCACCACAAAACAAACCATATACCTAGCATTAGGTATAGAGATAGGAGAAAAGTGATTGTATCGATGAAGAAGGGGAGGACGGTGAGGATGAACTAGCTTAGGGTTTGATATAGTGAGAAGAGGAAAACTTAGCGAGAAAATTATAAGGAAAAAAAGAAATGCTTGCGAGAGCTTGGGGTAAAAAGAAAGGGAAAAAAAGAGGGAAAAATTGGGGAGATAAAAAAAATTTGATATAAAAATTTAGTGTGTGCATGGTGTAAAAGAGATAAAATATATCAAATTAAATTGATAGAGAAAAGAAAAAATTGTAAAATAATTTTTATAATTTTTTAAATAAATAACACACACAATAAATTATTTGATTTCGGTTTTAAAAATATTAAAAACTTTATTATTTTAATTATGATCAATGTTATTTAATAATTGTGACTATATAAGTTTCTTTATATTTAAATAATTTTTGTAGTTTAAGGAAAGAGAAAGAAAAAGAGAAAGAAAAGGAAAAAAAAGAGAGAAAAAGAAATAAATTTATTGAAAAATTTAATTTTTGATGTAAAAGAGGAAAAATTGATTGAATATGTTTATGATATCAGTTTTAAAAAAATCAAGGCTAAATTTTCGAGACCGTATGTAATGTAACAATGATAATTTAATTAAAAAGAAAAAAAAGGCAAATATGCATGCAGCTAGGATCATATGGTCAAGACAGCTTTATAAAATATGATTTGTTTTTTTTTTCTAGAATGTTATATCAAGAAATTTAAAAGAGATAAAGAAAAATAATAATTTTATATTTTTATTAGTCTTTGTTAAAGGTTGTTTATATGTATTATGTAAACCAGCTCTATAATGCTACACTTATTAAGAAACTAATATTTTTGAAAAATTTAAGTGATCAAAAGAAATGATAAATGTACTAAGGAACAATACAAACTAATGTTAGATAGTTATAATAAATATTTAAAAATAAAAGGTCAATATTTTTATAACAATAAAAATTAATTTTAACTAATATTTATAAAATTTAACCAATTATACTTGAACGGCTGCTAGATTATTTTTTTTTTGAAAGAGTGAGTTATTTTATAATTTAGTGGTTAAAATTTTATATTTGATGTCAGATATTTAAAACGCATTAAATTATATTTTAATATAATTAAACATAACTTGTTCCGAGATACAAGTCATGACATCAAATTTGTTTCTGTGTAGAAGGGAGTCATGACATCAAATTTGTAGAAGGGAATTTTGTATTTATGTCTGCAAATATATATATTTAAAAATATATTAAATAATGTCTGCAATAGAATTTAGTGTCCATTAGCCTAACTTAGTAGACTCCCAAGTCTTTATTGACTTTTACTTTTTTTTTAATGTTTTATTTTAAAAAAAAATTAAAATAGATATGATGCATTACATATTTAAAATTTATAAATTTAAAAAATTAATAAGATAAAAAAATATAATATTATGATCATATAAATTTTAAAAAACTATAATATTTTTATAATAATTTTTTATATTATTAACTTAGTGTTATATAAAATTTTAAATCCAACATAATTTACTTGTTCATCCAATCAAATTGATGAGATTTTCTTTTATTTATAAATAAAATATAAAACTTGAATTAGTTACTTAAAAATTTAAAAAATATATCGTTTATAATAAATATAATAAATAAATAATTACAAATATGATATATTTAAATTTTAATTTAACAAATTTTAAATAATAATAGATAGATTTATAAAAATTGTAACATATAAAAAATTAGATTTATAAAATTATATGATATATTTGAATTTGATTTTAACAAATTTTAAATAATAATAGATAGATTTATAAAAATTGTAACATATAAAAAATTAGAATTATAAAATTGTAAAAAAGAAATATTCTAAATATAATTGTTCTTACGTAGATTTTTTCAAATAAGTAGTTTTAGGAGAATACATAGAGAATACACGATTCTTTTAATTCTAAAATTATAGTTTTAAAAAGGTATAGAATTTGATAGATTCGCAGATTAATACGTTCATGCTCCAATTTGATCCGATCTAAAAGTGATTCATTTTTATCCAATATAGAATAGATCACAAAGAATAAATATCCATAGAGCTCTTATTTGATGAATCTTTTGTCATTTCTACTCTAAGAACTCTAATCTAAAACCTCTTTGTTATTCTCTCAATCAATTTTTAAAAAATAAAACAAAAACTAAAATAATTCAATATTCTACCATAAATTGTTTTATAAGTTACATCTCATTGCTCATTGTGTTTCATGATAAGTTTTTGTTAGAGTTTATAATTAAAATCGATATGATTTTAATAATATTTAATAATGTTTAATTGATTAGAGTTTGATATTAGATGGATTTAATTGATTGAAATTTAATTTAATTTTTTTTATAAAAAATATATAAGTTAAACAAAACAAATATTACTTTTATAATTACGTAAACGTTGGCCATCAATCCATGTTTTCCCTCACGATTTAGTGTTAGTCTTGTTATAAAATATTTAATGTCATGTTTAGTTGGTAGGAATGGAATGAAAATGACATTGATTGTTTACAATTTTATATTTGATTGTACTATAAATTAGGAATATCATGATTCTATTCGCATCGTAATTTTTGGTTCCAATTTTATCCTAATTTACAAATATAACCCTAATTCTTAAATCTTAAACTCTTATATTTTATACCATAAACCACTTTCTCAATAAAAACACAAATTTGTTAAAAGACCTTTGATTTATCGGGTTTCCCATTTTTTCCCAACAAATTAATTTTCATTTTAACTTTTACATTCAAATATTAAAAAATAATATTATAATTAATATACTAATTATTTATAAATTAAAAAAATAGATGTAATTATCTTAACTAATAATTGTTACTTAGTTATAACATTATAACAAGCTATAAATAAAAGTACTAAAAAATATTTAAATGAATCACGTATGATATTTAACTACTCTAATATTAATGATAAGTATAAAGTGTAATTTTTATAAGAGGGAAAATTTCTTTGAAAAAAAGTAGATGCAGTACAAGCTTAAGAGATAAATCATCTAAAAGAAAGACACCAATAGGTAGCAAGACACAAGAAATAGAAAAACAACAATACAAAAGAAAGATGCGCGGAGATCATAGTCTAAAATTTCAGGCATAAAAGCTAATAGAAGATGCATATGAATAGATTCACACCCCACTATATCCAACAAGGAACGAGAGAAAGTGAACCGAATCTAATAGCATATACAACCAGAATCCACAAAAATAGTCCAATATTCAAACTAAAACAAGGAACAAATAAGAAAAATAAAATCAAGAGAAAAAACTAGACAAATCAAACTAGTTACAACAAAACCAAACAAAATTACCAATCTAAACACAAGAAAATTACTCAAAAAAAAATATCAAAGTCTCATCTAAATTAGCAAAATCATCTTCTCCTTCCACTCATTCAACAAGATAGTAAAGAAACCTTGGCCGCTCAGTTAATTGTTAAAGCTAATGAAATTCGAAAACACCTACTAGTTCAAATATAGAGAGGAATTAAGTAGAAAAGAAACAACCAAAACAAGAAAAAAAGTAAGTCCCAAGATAATTAAACTCTTAAAGAATTATCGGCAAAGAAATCAAAATCAAAAGCAAAATGAATATACTCAAAGAACTGGTGATTAAAGCTCTAGCATTATTCCTTGACTACAAAACTAAAATCTCAAGCATGAGAGAGTAAACTATTGATACACAAAAATTTGATAGTCAAATTTAAGAAGAGATATTTCTGTATCTGTATATGGTGGAACGGTTAACCTAGTTTTACAATTAAAACTAAGGACAAACGGTTGAAAGAAATAGAAAATAAAACTACGTCTAATGATTTCAAAATTTAAAACAAATGTTTTTATTTATAGGCAAATGTGGGTATAGAGGGCTTCTGGCCGATTTTACATAGGTGTACCATGGTAAAAGTTTTTCCATACTACGACATATGATATGTTAACCTTTGTAAAATTGATCTCGAATAGGTCATGCTACAACACAATTTATTCTACACCATGGTACACGTTATTCAGCATGTTCAGTAAATTCATACCAAATAGTGTGTACTGCGACACACTTTATTTTTCTTTAAATTTACCTTATACATCTTGCAAACTGATTGGTTTTTCGTATAAAGCTTGCATGCCTTAATATTTTAAGCTTTTATGATGCAAATTAAGTGCTTTAAGTGTTCTTATTCATGTGTTGATAATATTTATACATTTTGAAGCTAAAAAACACCTATATACAATAAAATATACCAATGATTTCGAACATATATATTTGCATAAATATTGATATAAACATGATGTAATCAAATCTTTTTATTACATTTAAGCATAATAAAATCACAAAATATGATTGTTTTTCAAGTACTTATCACAACATCGAACCAGTTTATTCCTAGGCTCTAACAATGTAAGCGATGTAATAAAGTAAAAATAAAAATAAAAATAAATAAATTAAACTAAACTAACCTAAATTAATTTTTAGACTAATAAAGTTTCATTTAGCGTACGCGACAAGCCTTTAAACTCATAGGTGGTTCTAGTAGACGAGTTTAAGTCTTGTGAGGGTTTTCAATGATGATACCCTCATGTTTTAGTTTATTTTCAATTCATAATCAAAATCTTAAGTATAAGTTAATTCAACTTCTCAAAGGTTCATAGTTTATTGTTCAAATAAATACTCATCACAAATTCATGTCCTATTAGAAATATTTTATATCAATTTTGGCTCACCTTATCCTAGTTTTAGGAATCCGAATTCGCTTTTATTCTAATATTCACAATATATATTCTCAATATCACATTGGTCCTATGAATTCAAGCACTCAACAAGATATATATGCGATTAAAAGTTATGTAAATAATAAAGTTAAAATGTTTATATATGATAAAAAATAAAGAATCAAATGTGCATAATTATCGATTTCATGAAATGAATCAAATTCTAGAATTTATGAAGATATCACATTATTAATTTCATACTTCAATCAAAATCATTAAGCAAAATTTTTAAGTGTGTGCCTAAAGAAAGATGAAAATGCAATGACTTCAAGAGGATTTTTTTTAATAACCATCTTATTATTTTAAAGAACTTAAGGTTATAGTATTTAGTTATATTATTTATTTTTATCCTTTTTTAAGAGAATGGACACATAGATATATGTATGTTTTGTTGAATGGTTATTTTGGTTTTTCTTTTCTTTTTCTAAGGGAACCCTATATATATATATATATTCATAAGTCATAAGTCAAGCATGAATGATGCATACACTTTAAATTCTACATAAATCATGCATTCTAAGCAATTAAAATAAGTGGATGGTTCTTCATCAGATGCTTAAGATCCTAACATTTAATGCAAAATCTACATAAATTATTTATTAATTTGAAATAATAAGAAAAGTGTTTAAAGGAGTAAAATAAAATTCATCACTTAGAATAAAATTCTTATAGGCTTAAGATAATCTCACAATGTAGTCCTAATTTTTACAACCAAGCATGAAACATAAACTATAAATAAAAATCTAATCCTTACAATAATCTATGAACATGTTTAAGACATTAAACAAACAATGCAAAGACTCAATCATTCACTTTGAATTAACTAAAAATATGATAATTTTGAGTCAAATTATTTTATGGACCTAAATGTCCAAAATTATTAACTAATCTAAAAAATAGCAAACATATGTTTAATAACAATTTTAAAAATGCATAGTTTTGTATGTAACTTTTCTTTCATCCTCAACCTAGAATCTACATTATCTTCAATGTTTCAAAATGTAAATCAAAGATAAAAAGAAAAAGAAAAAAAAGAAAAGTTACCCATTTGTCATAGCTCAATATGTAAGTAAGTGGTGTGGTTACTCATGATGTATCGATTATCTAACTCAATTATATCACACAAATAAGAACATTGTGTACTTATCATAAATCACACATTATCAAACAATTATGAAATTAACATTTCAAAATAAAATAAATATTATTCAAGGAAAAAAACAAAAAAAACATTAAATTGAAGACAAAAGAAAATAAAATAAAAACAATTAAATTAATATAAAAGAAAAGAATACTACCTAAAATTGATGGATTGCCTCTAACCAAGTGCTAGTTTAACGTCTTAGCTAGTCACTATTGGAGGATATGATAACTGTATTTTATACAATTATTTTCGTCTATTTTATTAATTATAATTGCAATGTTTTTGACATTTTTAGTTGATTTTAATGGAATAAATTAATATGTACTGTTAGTTTCTTAAGGAATATATTTTTAAGAAAATTAAAGAATATGAATCGAAAAATTACTTAATTGCAAATAATGAAGTCTAAAAATATAATTTAAATTTAAAAAGTGCTTAATTGCAATTAACAAAAATCTAAAATATAATTTGAATTAAAATAGGGCTTAATTGTAATTAATGAAAGTTAAAAATTAATTTAAATTAGAAAAGGGCTTAATTGCAATTAAAAAAAGTTTAAAAGTTAATTTAAATTAAATTGGAGGGCTAAAATGTAATTTAAAATATTTGTTTTTCTGCGCAAGAAAGGAGGACCACGCGTAGATATTTTCCACGCGCTTCACACACCGTCAGATCAGAAATCAACGGTGACCATCAGGCGTGTAAGATGCACACGCGACACAGGTGCATGGACATGATTCCTAGGTGGCACTTTGCTCGGTGCTAAGTGGGGCCCACCTGTGCCGACGTGCAGGGTGGGACCTACGTGTCTACTGCGTAGGCAATTTCCAGTGCAACGTGGTCCACAGAAACTTTGTGCGCCCTGTCATTCCAACGAATCATACAATGCCACATGTATCGAATATTCTTATAACTAATCCGAAGCAGACACGTGGCACGTGCTGGTTAACACAAAACGCAGAATCAGCGCACGTGTTTCCAGTTGTTTATATGGGACCCACGTGTCTCGCGTGCAATGATCTCGTGTTGGGCAACCACGTGCAAGCTTTCCCTCCCCCGAATTAAGTGTCGCCACATGTCTCGGTTATTTCTTTAAGCCAGTCATATGTTGACACGTGGCTTGCATTTTGGATTAAAAATAAAATCAAGAATAGCGCACGCTGTCCTCGTTTTTGGATCGCATAATATTCCTTCTGCGTGTTTCAAGAATGTCTCCCACGCATTTATAAATTAATATTTTTGATGTATTATTTGTTTTCCGCGTGTGTAAAAAATATATATTTTATGATGTATTTTTTTTATAGTGTGGAGCTATAAATAGGGGATATTTGCCATAAAATTTAGAGAGCAAAAATGTTTTAATTTTCTTTGTGTTCTTCAATTAATATTCCTTAAATTCTGTAATTTTAATTTTTCGTATGAAGTAATTTAATTTTTCTAGGGTTGCATTGTAGCTAAATTTATGAAGCTTGAATAAATTATTTTTGAAAGTTTTATAAGATTTTTATTTTGTTTATTCTATTTGTGCTTAATGCTTTTGATTATTGGAAAATTTATCAATTGATCTGTGGCACTTAAATAAACTTGAAAGAGGCATTTTTGTGCATATTACTCATGGATAGAATAACATGTATATATGAAGGATAAGAATATACCTTTATCGTATGTGTGGCCATTTGAGAACTTAGAACGTAATGAATCTTTGTGAATTTAATTCTCATAGGAATATAGTGAATTAATTTAGCGAGATGTGTCTATACGGAGCTCGAAAGAGATGTATGGATAAAATTAGAAGTTCTTGGTTGACAAATTAAATTTACAAAAAAATAAGTCAAGAGAAAATAATATGATTCGAGTGGATTAATTTAGTGAAACTGCAATCCCAGAATGTTTTTTTTATATTTTGTTACAAAACTCTTAATTAGTTAAACTTTCATAAACTTTCGTTTGTTTTGGATAAAATCAGATTGAAACAATTTTAGTACTCCACAAACTATAGTAACAAATCTTAGTGGGAACGATAATTTACTCATCAATTTTTATTACTTGTGACCGTGTATACTTGCACGATTTTATGTTCTCCTAAAGGAGACAACATGCTATGATTTATAGACTTTTATTTACTTAATTCCCCCTTTTTCATTGAGTCTATGTCTAAATGTTCTTGAAAATGTACAATATCTCCTAAGATTGTCATTGTAGGACTTCATGCATGGATATCAACAATTTTCTTGGTAGAGGCCATCAATGGCCTATGAAGAAATACATTGTACTCCTTGTCCATTTGTGGTGATTCCTACACATCTAAAATCATAAAATCTACAAGTATAATAAGATTATCTACATGTAGTATTAAGTCCTTTACCATGCCCTTTATATATATTATAGAATTATCCACTAATTAAAGGGACATAGTTATCGGTTTCAGCTTACTCACTCATAGCTGCAAGTATACAAAATATGACATTAGATTAATGCTTGTATGTCAGTTTAACATAGAATTTACCTCCTGTTTATCACCAATGGTGATATTAACATTAAAGTTTCCAGGCTTTTTAGAGGTAACTTCAGAATTTTTTATATTCCATACATCATTATGTAAATATTTAGAAAAATAAGGGAATTCAATGTCTAGTAACTTATAATTGTGAAAGGGTGTAATAGCTTTCACATGCTCATTTTGATTGGGAAATTGTTCTCTCGCTTGCTTTTACACATGCTTAGCTAGTTTCCTAACTTGCACTTCTACTTTTTTTTACAAATGTCTTCAAAGAGTCTAACCTTTAATTATGTTTAATCTGGTTTCCTTTGCTAACTTGAATGAAAGCACTTAAGTTATCCATTAACGTTGATCTAATTAGAAGATTATGTGACATGTGTTTGTGGTATTGATAACCTTGTTGGTTTGGGTTTTGGGCTTATGTACGTTTTTTTGTCCTCCAAGAGAAATTGAGATATTACCAACTATTGATTATAAGTGTTTGCATAAGGGTCATTCCTAGGAAATTGTTGATAACCCTCCATTGCATTCACTTATTCAGGACCTGCAAATGGTTCTATTTGATAAAGGCATATGTTAGCACCACACTCATAATTACTACACATTCCATATGTTTCTCTTTTTGGAGTGCCTTTAGTGGTAAGAAGTGTAATTTGATTGGTTCATTTTGCAAGTTGTATAGACATTTTAGTGCTAGAGTCTATTTATAAACTTTGGCTCTTCTCATTCACATGCTCTTTTGTTGGGAATTAATTAGAACCTAACATTTCATAGAGATCATAAGTCTCTAAGGTTATTATTTCTCCCATAGCTCCACCTATAACACTGTCAACTAGGAATTGACACTGTTGTGATAATAACTCATAGAAAAATTGATTTTGCAACTGCAATAGAAAAATGTGGTATGAGTATTGAGTGAGAAGTAATTTGAACATATCCCAAGTTTTATAGAGGGGTTCTCTTCTCATTTAAGAGAATGTAGCAATTTTTTCTCTCAAATCAAAAGTTTTCTTATGGGAATAGTATCTTCCAAGGAATTTATTGTAGACTCCTTCCCAAGTTATCAGGAAACCTGGTTGAAGAGTCATTAGCCAAACTTTAACCTTATCTTTGAGAGTGTATAGGAAACTTCACAATTTTAATTTTCCTTAGTAAGCCCATGCAAAGGGAATGTATACATAGTTAAGTAAAAATCTCTAATGAAGGTCTAAGGATCTTCTTTAGGAATTCCATTTAAGGATAACAACATGAAAAATGAATATTTTTCAATTCATAGTTCCTAGCCACCTCCCACAACTGTATAGATGAAATAACAGTGCTAATGGTTGGTATTGCATACTCCTTCATTAGTATTCTCATTCATAAAGCATCTCCCATATTCAATGGCTTTAGTGGTGGCTCAAGTGAATGCTCAATAAAAATATATCAAAATTGAAATTAACAACCCAAATCAAATAAAATAAAGAAAATAAATAAAAATAGAAAAATAACAAAAAGAACTAGAAATAGAAAAAAAATAGATAAAAGCAAACAACAAAATAAATAAAAAATAGAAAATAAATAACTAAAAATAATTTTTATTTTATTGTTTAGTTTTTTTAAAACCAAACAATATGCTAAGTAATCAATAAACAAATTAAATCAAATAATAAAGAAACAAAAATAATAAAAATAAACTCAAATATTTACAAAAAAAAAAAATAAAAAGGAAAACATAAAATAAAAAAAACTCAAGAAATATTACTAAAAAGAAAACAAATAAACAATATAAAATATCAATTTTCTTACAACGACACCAAAAACTTGATCCAAAAAATTTTAATAATCAAATGTATTTATAAAAAGCTCGCAAATGCACAAATCACTTGTAAAAAGAGACAATTATACTCATAATACCACCTTGCAAGGAATTACGTTGGTTTTAAAGAGTTAAATTATTTTCTAATATAGTTAAAAAAAATTCTGAAAATTAAGAGTCATTATATTAAACTTAAGAGAGATATTACATTAAGAGTTTAATAGATCGATACACTAAAATATAATAAAACCTTAATATAATTAGCTAATTAAAGTGTTTTAAAAATATAAAAATATACATGAAAAAATACTAATATAACTAATCAAATTGTCTACAATCTAAATCAATCTGAAAATATTTTACATGCCCATTGTAATGCTTTTCTTCAAAATCTTCATCCTTGATAGCATCTACTATGTGCATTAATTTCCTCACAAAAAATAGCATCTACTATGAGCATACCAACATCCAAATTCCATGAATATAATCCTACATATACAACATCCAGAACACAAGAGTCATCTCTACTTATTTATTCTTAATATATAGGTTACACCATGATTATAGTGTCATAAAAATGTCTATTATAAATGAAACTGTGTGATAGTACTCATGAATATAAGCATCTACTATATATAAGCATACCAACATCCAGATTCTATGAATATAACCATGCATATACAACATCTAGAACACAAAAGTCCTCTTTACTTATTTATTCTTAATATATAGGTTAATTACACCATAGTTATAAAATGACACCGTGTGACAGTACCTGTGAATATAAACGTCTATTATATATAAGCATACCAACATCCAAATTCCATGAATATAAGTAATACCTCAAATTTTCACAATAAGTTCTTCAATCTACATCTATTCATGAATATACAACAAATGATCCATAATAAGTTCTTCAACCTGATCAAGAGTGAAATTTGGAATGCATATCTAGCCTCTAAGTAAATTTATGGTACTCGATCTAATACGAAGACTTGAGAGACAATTCAACAAAAAATGTACTACCCATATTAATAACAACAAAAATATTATTATTTAGTACTACCCATATCAATAACAACATCAATATTATTATTTAGTACTACCCGTATTAATAATAGCAATAACATTATTATTTAGTACTACCCATATCAATTTGAGAGAAAAGAGAGATAAGGGAAGGGTCTTTGACAGCATCTACTATGTGCATTAATTTCCTCATAAAAAAATAGCATCTAGTATGAGGATACCAACATTCAGATTCCATGAATATAATCTTACATATACAACATCCAAAACATAAGAGTCCTCTCTACTTATTTATTCTTAATATATAGGTTATACCATGATTATAGTGTCATAAAAATGTCTAAATATAAATGACATTGTGTGATAGTACCTATGAATATAAGCATCTACAATATATGAGCATACCAACATCCAGATTTCATGAATATAATCACGCATATACAACATCCAGAACACAAGAGTCCTTTTTACTTATTTATTCTTAATATATAGGTTAATTAATTATCCCATGATTATATTGTCATAGAACTATCTATAATAAATGACACCGTGTGAAAATACCTGTGAATATAAATGTTTACTATATATAAGCATACCAACATCCTGATTCCATGAATATAAGCAATGCCTCAAATTTCCATAATAAGTTCTTCAATCTACATCTATTCCTGCATATACAACAAATGGTCCATAATAAGTTCTTCAACCTGTTCAAGAGTGAATGTTGGAATGCATATCTAGCCTCTAAGTAAATTTATGGTATTCGATTTAATATGAAAACTTGAGAGACAATTCAAAGAAATTAGTACTACCCCTATCAATAACAGTAACAACATTATTATTTAGTACTACCCATATCAATAACAGTAACAACATTATTAGTTAGTACTACCCATATTAATAACAACAATAACATTATTATTTAGTACTACCCATATCAATTTGAGAGAATAGAGAGACAGAGGAAGGGTCCTTGACATCATCTACTATGTACATTAATTTCCTCATAAAAAAACAGCATCTAGTATGAGTATACCAACATCCAGATTCCATGAATATAATTCTGCATATACAACATCTAGAACACAAGAGTCCTCTCTACTATTTATTCTTAATATATAGGTTACACCATGATTATAGTGTCATAAAAATTTCTATAATAAATGACACCGTGTGACAATACCGGTGAATATAAGCATCTATTATATATGAGCAAACCAACATCCATATTCCATGAATATAATTATGCATATACAATATCCAGAACACAAGAGTACTTTCTACTTATTTATTCTTAATATATAGGTTAATTACACCATGATTATAGTGTCATAGAACTGTCTATAATAAATGATACCATGTGACAGTACCTATGAATATAAACATGTACTATATATGAGCATACCAACATCCAGATTCCATGAATATAAACAATGCCTCATATTTTCACAATAAGTTCTTCAATCTACATATATTCCAATATATACAACAAATGGTTTATAATAATTTCTTGAACCTGTTCAAGAGTGAAAGTTGGAATGCATATCTAGCCTCTAAGTAAATTTATAATACTCGATCTAATACAAAAATTTGAGAGAGAATTCAACAAAATTAGTACTACTCATATCAATAACAACACCATCATTATTATTTAGTACTACCCATATCAATTTGAGAGAGCAGAACGGAACTTATTGGTTCTACAACCAGATAATAAATAAAATAAAACTAAAACGTGTATGTTATGAGCAGAAATCAACAACAAAAATTCACATTTATCTTTATCTTTTTGCTCCAAAATCTTCTCTTCCAACAAAAGTCTACTATCCAATCCATTTCTTACTCTAAAAATGAAACAGAAAATCCACATTTTTGATTAAAAAAATGGTCATGAATATCCCATATCATATCCCCTAACAACCCTTCTAAAAAATATTACTTGATTTCCTCTAAAATTCCATCTCAATCTTGTAAATTGAAATATTATCTTGTTATCTATACAAACAGATGGAATTGGAAGTCAATACAAATAAAAATTAGCTGTATAAGTATTCATCTTAGCATTTTATTTGATTATGTATATGAAATTGGTTTTTTTATTGGTACCAAAGTAGGCTTCTTAGAAGCTATTTTGTCCATCAATTTTTTTTTGAGCTTCCTTTTTTGTTGCCAATAGTAATAGGTAACTTTAATTTCTCCTTGCTTAAATCCTATATATTCACAATATGAAGAAATCTAATACAATTATATTTATATTTTTAAATTAATCAACAATGAAAACAATATATAAAAGTTAAGGAACATATCCTCACTACATCATTTCTTAATATGGCGTGATGTGGAGGCCAAGCAACAAATTAATTGACTACTTTTGTAACTATATTATGTTCCTTTGTTGGTATAGGTAAGGGACAATTACTTTCAATATCATCCACAACGGAAACCTTCCAACTCCCATTCAAAGGTTGTCTATGATAAACACCACTAGAGGAATCACCTACTCTCCCACATGCCATAATATGAGATGGTGTCTCATATGCAAGCAAATAATTTCTTCCCTATATAGTATTAGAACAAACATATATGCGATTTCTCTACATCTTCTAACAACTTGTTAACTTCATCTTGATTTATGTTGGGTTCATTTTCTATTGTATTTACCATCTCAATAGGGGAATCCTCCATATCTATGGATTTGATCTAACGGTTTAGTGATGTATTTGTTTCATCCTCCTCTTGAATTAGGGATTCTCCATGCATATACCAATTTGTATAAGTTTGAACAATCCCTTTATAAATAATATGATCTCGCATATCATCAATATTTTGAAATTCTATGTTTATGAAATCTTTGCAAGGACATCACATAGAATAGACTTATCGTTTACGACATTCAACCAAGCAAAATTCAAAAATGCTTCTACTCCTTCTAAATAATCTTGTGAAAATATTGGCTTATGCATCCAAGACTTATCCATTCTAAATGACACAACACATGTATTGGTTAGAAAAAAAATTAGAAGGAAAAAATACAAGTATATACTTGGGTTGAAAAAATTAAGGAAATCAAATGAAAGTTTTATGCCTCTCAATATGCTATCGTACCCTACTTTTTAAATAGGGTACTTTAGTAATAATTTATATTTTAACCATGAAATCTTATTTTTATTACATCGAATATATTTTTAAAAAATTATAAAATTAATATTTTTAAAATTTATAATAATAAAAATAAAATGCTAACTCATATATTTTTATATTCAAAATAAGAATATTATTTTTATTATTATAAGTTTAAAATGTGTTATTTTAAGTAAAATTTTAATTTTTTTTATTGTCAAGAGTTAGTGATCTTGAGTAGTGAATAGAAATTAGACAATATATATATATATATTAATGAATATTACCATCAATAGAGGTAATTATAAACATAAAGATCACATACTTAACAAACTCACATATTATATTGATAATTAGGTGGCTTAGTCGGCCATATTAATTTACAAATACAAAAGGTTATATAAAAAAACTTAAAACAAGAAATAAACAAACTTAAACTTAAATAAACGTACTTATAATTAAACTAATAAAAGGTTATAAACAAAAATTCAATATCAGAGAGGTTGAGAGAATTTGAGAGAATATGATAGCGTAATGGAAGCGATCCCTCCCTTCTGTCCTTGTTCTTCTTAAATAACCGAGTAATTAAACTATGCAGAGATGCTATTACTATTCGTTGAATAGTGTTTTGTCTAGCAATTGATACTGTTTGGGGTTGACTACTGTGCTAAACAATAGATGTTCCATCATTCTAGACGGGATAATTGAACAGTATGTTGTTGGTACTATTGGGTGAAATGAATAGTGTTATGTCTGTACCATTTAGTCTTTTGTCGTTTTGTATGAAAACAATAGTAAAGACTCCTGATGTGTCGTTGCTTGGGCCAGGCCGTTCAATGGACCTTTTAATAAAAGAAATGGACTCATAGGCCTAATTGATAAAAGAAATGGACTCACAGGCCCAATAATAAAGTAAATGGAATCGTAGGCCTAATAATAAAGTAAGTGGACTCATAGGCCCAATAATAAAGTAAATGGACTCGTAGGCCCAATAATAAATTAAATGGACTCGTAGGCCTAATAATAAATTAAATGGACTATTTTTTTGTAGTCCATAAATTAAGGTCTTCAGTAGAGGTTTCTAAATCAATTAAATCCTCTTCTGATGGAGATACTGTCCTATCAAGTGATTGGGTTTCATCCGAATCTGGTTCTTCTTTCGAGACCTAAGAGGTCTGTCCATATGATAGTTGTTTGATTATTTCTAAGAGTTCCTCCTGGGTTTTTGCTTGAGATATTAAGGCATTCGTATGTGCCTTTTGTGCTAATAAGAGTGAAGATTCTTGTATTTCCTTCACTTGGGGCTCTCTATGACCCTTTTGGAGTAGCCATTTGTCAAAAACTGGTAATAATAATGTTTTAGGGATCATAAATGACGACCATCATTTGATTTGAAAAGAGCGGGTAATAGTGATTACCTCCGATGCAACAGGTTTTAATACCCAAGGAAGGTAAAATTTGGAACAAAAAATACACAAAGGAAGGAATCTAGCTTCCTCTATTGATAGTTTATAGTGTTTTTGGAAATATTCACAACTCTCTTTCACAAGAGAAATAAGGATACAACTAAGGTTTCCGAATAATTTCTACCACTTAGAAAACCAAGATGGAAATAGGGATGGATTAATGGTTTTATTAACAAATAAAAATAACCAAGAATGTTGGTTATCTTTGTTTTGGATTAGAAATTCATTAAACCATGTCTAGTAATAATCCCAATAATTTTACATTGTATAATGTGGAATGGAGGATGTAACACTAACTGGGAAAGTCAATACTTTTGATAGATCATTTCCCCAATCTTTTGGAGATATAATTTTGTGAAGTTTTGTAGTTGAAAACTACACATCTTGTGATTTAGAGTAATGAAAATGCTTAAATTCAACACTTCCAGTAATTTTCAAAATACTTTGGTAGTGCTGTGGAGTTTTTGAAACTGATATAGGCCTGTAAAAAATTCCTTTTCCAAATAGTTTTTGGATGGACAAATAATGATTTTGATCAAAAAATTCTTTTTCTAAAATGGTAACCACCTAAGTTGGTTGTTTTTGAAAATACTCAGAGGTTGGTTTTGATCTGGGAATAACTTCCCTTTCACCCTTGGGAGGAAAATAGGTTGAGGATGTTACTCTTCTTTCTGAAATAGAATTTGTTCCAAATGATTTTTGTGAAAATAATTTTGTTCTGGAAGTATCCTTTCCTTTTCCTTTAGGTAAAAGATGTGATGGAGCACTAAATCCTGGGATACTCGAAAATATTGCTCGAATTCCTTCTAAATCATGTGATTCTTTCATGTTTTGCATCCAATCTTGGATATATTGATATATTTCCTCATCTAAAGGAGTTAATTCTGGTAATGTATCTTCCTACGATTGCTAGGAAGAGGATTGTGGCTGGTTTTGAGCTACCTAAGACCAAGTGATGATAGGATTGGCCGATGAGAGGTTTCTAATAGAGAGGTTTTAGGGAGTTTCTCTCTTCTCCTTATCTCTTTTCTTTTTACTCATCTGAAAACCTGTTTTGGAGAAATTCTCTAGTTAGAAAATCTGGTAATGAATTATTCTCTCCTCTAATAAATTTAATATCAAAATCAAAAATACTTAATAATGCTTGCCATTTGGCAAAAAAGATTTTGATGCAATATTTTTAACATCTTTTAATAAAATTTCTTTCGCAGACTTACAATCAATTCTTAGTAAAAAATTTGATTGAAATTTAGAAATACAAAGTACAATTGATAATACTTCTTTTTTTACAGTGGAATAATTCATTTGACAATCATTCCAATGGCAAGAGACAAACTGAACAATGTGTTCTGGATTATCTTGGACTTATTTTAGTATCCCATCATATCCAATTTCACTAGCATCGGTGATAACTGTATTTTATATAGTTATTTTCATCAATATTAGTAATAATAATTGCTATGTTCTTTTCATATTTAGTTAATTTTTGTTAAATAAATTAATATTTTCCTTTTATGTGCTAAAAATACATTTTTAATAAAATTAAATAATTTGTATCGAAAATGTACTTAATTTCATATTTCTATCCACAAATATAATTTTAGATAATATAGTTTCTTAATTACAATTTATAACAATCGAAAATATAATTTAAATTAAATTTGGGCTTAATTATAATTATTAAAAGTTTAAAAATTTAATTTAAAATTAGCAAAGGGCTTAACTGTAATTTAAGAAAGGTTAAAATTTAATTTGAAATATATTTATGGGTGAAAATATAATTAATAAAAGTTATTATTCTTCGCAGATTAGAGGAACCACGTGCCAATCATGGACCATCCGATCAAATAAGAAACGACTACGATGCGCGCGTCCCGATCACGTCCTATGAAATCGCGTGTTCCTAGATTCGTTCACGCGGCTCGGTGCTGAGTGGGGCTCCGTACGCCGCGAGCCGGCGTGCGAGTGGGACCCACGTTCGACGCGTCCGGCGGTCCCCCGCACGCCCGCTCGATCCGTGCGTTGATCTCGGCGTGAAACGAGACTTTCGGCGAATCAATCTACGACGTGTCCGCACGAATCCATTCACGAAATCGAGGAATTTCCACGTGTCTGCTACATATTTCATCCAATAATGTGATGACACGTGGCATATTATCATTGTAGCGCGAGGATCAAGTCCCCGTTCCAGCCGTTGTCTCCCACGTTCGGCGTGCCATTATCCCGTGCGCCGTTCCTGCGTGCAGCCGGTTTGTTCACCCAATGATATGCTGCCACGTGGCCTTAGGTAATCTTGCAGCGAATCAGATTTTGACACGTGGCACGCATAATGAATAAAAAAATATAGAAACGGCTCCTTGTCTCGCGTGAATTAAAATATGTTTTTGATTTTCGCATGACCGCGGATTTTAAGGGGAATGTCGGGGTTTTATTTTCGATACAAATTTTAACGCGTTTATGATATTTTAATATTTTTGATGTATTGTTTTAGCTATAAATAGGTGATGTTATGATAGAGTTTGAAAGTTTTTTTTGGTTTAGAATTTTTGTGGTGTTCGGTTTTGGACTGCAGAACACGCAGAAGCCATTTTTTTGGCTTTTGTTGTGTTCTGCGTGTGCCAAATATTTCGTTTCGTGATGTTTTAATTTTCTGTGTTCTTCATCTTATTTTTCTGCATCTGTTGTAATTTTAATTTTTAATTAATGAAGTAATTTAATTTTTCTAGGGTTGCATTTGATCTAAATTTATGAAGCTTTGATTTTAATTATTTTTGATAGATTTATAAGACGTTCGATTAGTTCATTCTATTTTGTGCTTAATGCTTTTTGATTATTCTAATTTTTATCAAAAGCGATTTGCGGGTAAAAAATAAACTTGAGAAATGCATTTTTGTGTATATTGTAACAAGTAAATAGAATGACATGTATGATGAAGGATAGGAATATACCACTAATTGTATGTGTGGCCATTTGAAAACTTAGAACTTAATGAATCTTGGTGAATTTAATTCTCATAGAGATATAGTGAATTAATTTAACGAGGTGTGTTTGTGCGGAGCTCGGAAGAGATGTATGAATAAAACAAAGTTTTGGTTGACAAATTAAATGTACTCAAAATATAAATCCAAAGAAAATAATATGATTGGAGTGGATTACTTTGGTGAAAAAATTGGAATCCTAGAGTTCTCTTATTTTTTTGTTACCTTTTTCCATATCAACGATTATTTTGGATAAAATCAGAGAGATACAATTTTAGTACTCAACAAACTATAGTAACAAATCCTCGTGGGAACGATACTCTACTTACAAATATTTATTACTTGTGACCGTGTATACTTGCATGATTTCTGTGTGTTGTAAAACCTGACAAGTTTTAGCGCCCGTTGTGATTTGTTTTACTATTTTCATTGTTGATATTAATACCAATCAATTTGATTTTAATTCAAAAAAAAAACAAAAAAAAAACAAATTTTTTGTTACGTGTTTAATTTATTTTTCAATTTTCTTGTGTGTTGAGATTTTGTTTGACACACAAATCTTACCTCACAAGAGAAAAATAAATCTTTTTTTTTTGCTTATTGTTTTGTTTATTTTAATTTTCAATTTTCTCGTGTATTGAGATTTTGTTTGACACGCAAATCTTAATTCACAAAAGAAAATAAAAAAAATAAAAAAATAAAAAATGTTATGGTTATTGTTTCTTAATTTAATTTTCAATTTTCTCGTAAGTTGAGATTTTGTTTGACACACAAATCTTAACTTACAAACAGAAAAAAAAATTGAGAAGTCAAGCTGAAGACTATAAAACAAGCGCTTCTTGGGAGGCAACCCATGTGTTTTATTTTTTTTATTATTTTTTTGCATGTATTAAATTTTATATTTTGTTATGTTATTTTTTTTCCCTTCGTAGGTGCAAAGTGAATGTAATGAAACAATTTTGGCTTAACCAATCAAACAAACCAGGAAGTTTCTTTAAACCCATCTCATATGTTCTTTAACTGTCACACATTGGGGACAATGTGTATATTAAGTTTGGGGGTGGTAGATATATTGAACTTAATTGAAATACTTTTTGGATGTTATTGCTTGTGAAATTTTTTTTTGTTTGTTTGGTTGATTGAAGATAATTTGCTATGAATAGTGATATATTTTTGTTTCTTCGATTTAAATGATGCATATCTCCTTGAAAATTTTGAATATTGTCTAAGCGATAAATAATTTTTACGTATGTTTCATTTTTACAAGAATAATTATTCATGAGCACTATTCTTGATTTTTGATTTACTATGATAATTTAGATAATGTTTATATGAATATGGAATTCGATTGATATTTGTGGTGTTACAATTCTTAGAATTTGTTTGATTTTCTCTCGAGGCAAAATTATAGAAAACATTTAACTAAGAAAATGATTTAGGCTATCTTTGGATCGTTTGAGCCTTTCTATCTACCTTTACATACACTATCCATAGTATACCCACTTGAGCTTCAAAGTTTATATATATATATATATCATTTCAAAAGCCTACCTTAAAAAATATATATATGTGTTTGTGGATATATCTATTTTTCCTATCTCATTAACATTTACACTTGTTAGTAAATAATTAAAGATATATCATGAAAAACAAAAGAGGTTACTAAAAAAAATTAGCAGAAAAGAAAAAAAACAGATTCTGAAAAAAAAAGAAAAAAAGAGGATGGTATGTGATGATAAATCCCAAATTGGGAAGTAATTATTGTGATGATAGAAGTTATCTTTTTCAATTCTAAAATGTTGTGGTTGGAAAAAATTGAGCTAAATATTATCCTTTATCCTACCTTTATCTAAGCCATACATTACAAGCTTAATAAAGTCCTATTGATTTGGTGTTTTGTGTTTGTCTACATTAGTGGAGAGAGAAATGAAAAATAAACTTATGAGATTTGTGATTTCATGATAATTTTTTTGATTTCATATTTGTATAAACTGATCCGGATTGCATGTGATGAAATTTGAAAAGACTTCACACACACACTTAAAGTTCTTTGTAAAAATGTTATATACTTTTAAATTGAATATGATGCTTAGATAAAATTCTTTTATTACTTTGAGTTATGTAATTCGGAAATGTTTAAAAAGAAATATTTTGAAAATCACTATTTTAAATTCAGTTATCTTTGTTTTATTTCCTTCATTTTGCTCGAGGACTAGCAAAAACTTAAGTTTGGGGGTGTTGCTAACTGTATTTTATATAGTTATTTTCATCAATATTAGTAATGATAATTGCTATGTTCTTTTGATATTTAGTTAATTTTTGTTAAATAAATTAATATTTTCCTTTTATGTGCTAAAAATACATTTTTAATAAAATTAAATAATTTGTATCGAAAATGTACTTAATATGGTTTCTTAATTACAATTTATAACAATCGAAAATATAATTTAAATTAAATTTGGGCTTAATTATAATTATTAAAAGTTTAAAAATTTAATTTAAAATTAGCAAAGGGCTTAACTGTAATTTAAGAAAGGTTAAAATTTAATTTGAAATATATTTGTGGGTGAAAATATAATTAATAAAAGTTATTATTCTTCGCAGATTAGAGGAACCACGCGCCAACAACACGCGCCAATCATGGACCGTCCGATCAAATAAGAAACGGCTACGATGCGTGCATCCCGATCATGTCCTATGAAATCGCGTGTTCCTAGATTCGTTCACGCGGCTCGGTGCTGAGTGGGGCCCACCTGCCGCGCAAGCCGGCGTGCAGAATGGGACCCACGTTCTGACGCGTCCGGCCGTATCCCCGCGCACGCCGCCTTCGATCCCGTGCGTTGATCTCGGCCGTGGCCCGGACTTTCGGCCGAATCGAGAATCTACGACGTGTCCACACAGAATCCATTCTGAAATCGAGAAATTGCCACGTGTCCCGCTCATATTTCATCCAATAATGTGATGACACGTGGCATATTATCATGAGCGAAACGCAGGATCAAGTCCCCGTTCCGGCCCGTTGTCTCACGTTTGGCGTGCCATTATCCCGTCGCCGTTCTGCGTCGCGATCGGTTTATTCACCCAATGATATGCTGCCACGTGGCCTTAGGTAATCTTGCAGCGAATCAGATTTTGACACGTGGCACGCATAATGAATAAAAAAAATACAAAAACGGCTCCTTGTCTCGCGTGAATTAAAATATGTTTTTGATTTTCGCGTGACTGCGGATTTTAAGGGGAATGTCGGGGTTTTATTTTCGATACAAATTTTAACGCGTTTATGATATTTTAATATTTTTGATGTATTTTAATGCACGATTTCTGTGTGTTGCAAAACATACAACAATCGGTTTCTACTATCTTGGGAAGTGTTGGATTCGCAAGTGTAAATAGTGAGTGTTTTGAACTTGTCTTTTATTTTTTGCAAAAATTTTGTGTGTTCATCTATCCATGGCTTAAGAGCTTTCTTGAGCCTATTATGTAAAGGCTTTTCGAATCCATTAATATTGGGACAAAAAATTAAAATATAATTTAAGCTACCAGGGAATCTTTGTAGTTGAGTTTTGTCGATAATCATGTCAGGAAACTTAGTTGTAAACTGAAGAGATCGATTGATTGGAATAATTGTTCCATTGTATACATTGTGTCCAAGAAACCTGATGTTGGTTTGGAAAAGAGTCATTTTCTTGGCTGATAAAGCCAATCCACTTCTCTTAATATGTTGCCTAACATCTTTGGAAAATATGAGTACATCATCGATGTATATGATACATAATTTTGAATAAGGATTGAATATGTCATTCATAATCCTTTGAAATTCATAAGGTGCATTTTTGAGCAAAAAGGGCATGACATTCCATTCATACTGTCCGAATGGAACATTGAATGCAGTTTTGTACCTATGTTTAGGCTCTATTTCAATTTGCCAAAAATTTGACTTCATATCCAATTTTGAAAAAATAGATGATTAATATAATCTTTGGAGCAAGTCTTTTTTATTTGGGATAGGGTACATAATCCATTTTAAGGCTTGGTTCAAAGGTTTATAGTTAATGACTAAACGAGGAGTTCTCTCTTGATCATTACCCCATATCTTATCATCTTCGTCATCCTGGGGACTTGAGTCTTCGTCTGACCATTGTCTAGACTGAGACGATGATGTATCTATCATTAAAGCAGATATTTTGTTTAATGTGTCTTCTTCAAGGTTTAGTTCATGAATTTTTTTAGACATTTTGCAGAAATTATCAGTGTGACCTTTCTTGCCACATTTATAACATTTAAACTCTTTAAAGTTTTTAAAGGGTTTTTCATGTGGTTTTGATTCCTTATTAAAATTTCTTTTATAAGGTTTTTTTATAAAAATTCATTCTTCTCTCAAAGAATGATTTTATGGGTTTTGAAAATGTCTTATAAGTTTTATGTGATTTCTTATAAGGTTTTGAAATGTTTTTATTACAAGTTCCCTCGTAGGTTTTGTCAATAGAGAGATTGTCGTCAAACTGTTTTCAGCATTATCCAATTTCTTTTTTGGAAGTTTTTAGTTCAAATTTCATTTGTTTTTGGATTTTCAAATCTTGACATATTTGAAGACCTTGTTTTTGAGCAAAACTGATCAATTCACCGTAGGTTAGTTGATCGTATGGGATGATATGATTCTCATAGGTTTCACAGATTTTGTTTCTGGTTTTCTCAACTAAGAGGGGAGGAAGTTCTACTAAGAACTTCTCTTTCCAGAATGGATGAATAGAGTCATCTCTTAACATAACTCTAGATAGAAATGTAGTTTTATAATTTTTAAAATCATTCATCTTCCTACATTTTATGTTGGAAAAAAGATCAACATTTTTATCTTTTAGATGGGATGGATCTCCCATAAAATAGTGTGATATTGTAAAAAGTAATGTGGAGACTGCATCTTGTATAGGAGCTCCATTTTGATCAAGTATGGGTATTCCACCCTCATAAGTCAATATCGCATTATAGATATTTGACTGTTATTGTTTTGAAAGATGATGATCCCACCTTCTTTTTAGTTGGCCAGAGAATCCAGCTATTAATAATTCAGCAACTGTTTTATTAGTTGTACCAATTTGGGTTTTATAAGCATTTGACGCCATGGTCATTTGCTGTAAGATATTTAATATCTCTTGATCATTCATTCCATCAATGTTCCAAACATAGATAGAAGATGTATTATATTTAGATTGGATAACCTGACTAGGCTGGATACTTATGGTATGTGGGTACCTAACTGTGCTAGGTTCTTGCCAAACTAGTTTTTGGACTTGAGGAGTTGGTTCAAAAAGGGTTTCCTGGGAACTATGCTCTGATGAAACACTAGACCCTAGTTTGCTACGAACACTAAGATCTTGTATTGGTTTTGTGGTTTATTTTGAAGTCATTGGTGACTCAGGTACAACTAATCCTATTTTCTTTGAAAATTAGTCTTCTAATTGGGATCTAATGATATTGTTCCAATTTTGAAATTTTTCAAATTTTGATGTTATTTCTTCCTGGGCTGGTTTAGATACCTGGAAGGGTTTAAAGATAGGGTTCTTAACCTTGCTATCTATAGCTTGATAAGAGGTAGAGGGAATATCAGTCTTTTGATTTTTCTCTATTCTAGTGAGTTGTTTTCCTAAAGTATTTAGGTTGATATTTGTAAAATTGTTTTGGGTGATGATTTTTTTAAGGTTGATTGCCTGGTTCTCTTGAGGGTTCTTAAGAGGGAAGGCTTCTACCTAACTATCTTGGTAAGGAAAGGTAATATGTCTTAATGGAGGATGTTCAGCTTCAACCAAACCATCTGGAGTTTCCCATATGGGTAACTTCATTTTTATGTTAACCATGTTAGTTGAATTAAACAGGTCATTGGTTTCTTCTAATAGCATGTCAAAGTCATCTTCTGTGACTTCCTCGATGCTAATTGATGGCAATTTCTTATATCGTGGAACTATAGTTATAGGTTCTATAACTACGGGTTCTACAGTAATGTTGACTGGTTTAGGGTCAATTTAAACTAAAGGTTTTACTATAGGTTCTGGTTTTTGATCTTGTAAGATAGCCGGTTTGGGGCTATCTATTAGGATTGGTAATGGTTTGACTACGTCAACTGGTGATACTAAGCTAACTGGTTTAGAGTTAACTATTGGTTCAATTATGCTAACTTGAGTAGGTTTAACAATATGATGTGGTAATGTTTCACTAGACTAACTGGTTTAGGGTTATTCTTAGTAGAAATTTTTGATGTTTTTAAATATGGAGAGTCTAGACCTTTGGTTGTCCTATAGGTCTTTAACCAATCTAAAAATAATATATTTTTGTTATGTTCTTTAACATACCTTTCATGTTTCCTAAAGTAGCTTGCCCTAGATTTTTCTGAATGGGTTTTAAAGAAGCATTTTTTAATGCTTTTATTATGTGGAAGATCTAGATCTAGACATAAGGTTTCTATGTCTAATACTTGGTGTTCCACTGTTAATACATTTAACTCATTTATCCTAACTGGTTGGCTAGGTGTAGTTGATTGAGTTGGTGATGCTGGGTATATGGGAGATAATTGAGGTGAGTCACTCATCTAAGAGGTTTTGTCAACAACGTAGACTGGTCTAGGTACTGGTGTACTATAGTCTACTCCCTTGAGTTTTGTATTCCTATGGATACTTGATGTTGATAACCTAGGGTTTGTTTTGAGTGGTAAATCCACAGATGAGAAATCAGAGGTACTCGAAGAGTATCTCAGACTGGTAGATCTATTGAAACCTATTTCAATATTTTCATTTTTTATATTTTATGATATTCGCAAGTTCTATATTTTGTATAGGTTCTTCGGGTTGATAATTTTCAGACATTGGTTGGGAAATTCCTTTTAAAATCCATCTATTTGGGAATATGACATTATCCCAACTTATTGGTCTAGGGATTGTAATATTTGACCTAGAAAGACCAGTTTGTAATAAAATTGTTTCTCCTTTTTCAGAGTTATGTATATTCCTGGTATCCCAAGCAGATGTCATAATTTTGTAACGAACTCTATAAAATAAAGCTATCGGAATTGTTCTTGGTAAAACTTTAGAGTTATGAGTTTGGATCTATAACGTTAATAATTTTAATATGTGATGATATTTTAAAGAGACCATGAAATTAGGGAAACAATTAAAGGATACTGGTCCTAAGCTTAAGCTTATGTCTACCGTTCCTATAAGTGATTCCTTAAAATCTAGTAATCGAGCATCCCTAAGGACTACTAGAATAGATGAACTTAACCCTTCTTTGGTTAAGGGTTTTAATCCAATTTGGACTAAACCGAAATGAACATATTTGAAATGTTTATCAAAATGTTTTTGTAATGATTCTTTTGAAAGAAGTTCAATAGTTTCAAAAGGTGATGAAAGTTGAAGATCTCTTTCTTCAGATTTAATGATGTAATCTGTTTTGAAAAGATTCATCATCTTTGATTGATAAATTTGATTTTTATTGACCTTTGGAATCTTCCAATGATCAATAGATTTTTGAAAATTTTCAATAGTAAAATCATTACTATTGATGATATAATATTTCTTCGAAGAAGAAGATGATGAAGTTTTTTGTAATAAAGGTAATGATGCAAAATAGATTTGATTTATCATATTTAAAAATTAAATAAAAACTTGTAAATAATATGATAGAACTAATTATCAATATAACATTCATTGCATGGTAAATATGATTCTTTATATTTAAATTACTGTCTATTAATAACTAACAAGATACTTGTATTTAATTCATGAAAACGAAGTCATAGAAGTATGCTAAGTAAATCATACATGATACATTTAACATTTATTTTCTTATTCTATTTTTTCATATAATATTTATGAAATTATTCAGCTTATTTTAGAATAGGTCATTTACTAAACACCGACAAGTATAAGGAATTATTGCCCTCAATGCCAACACATGGCTTGAACGGGACTTATAACCCTTCGTCCGGATTAAATGCATAAATGCAAAAACCTTACTTATTATCATATAAGCAAATCCTAAGTTCATAAATATTATTATCCATGATTCGAACAATATTTATGAATATTAACTACAACATATATTAATTAACTTAAAACACCCTATGCATTGCATGGTAATTATATATATATATATATATATATATATATATATATATATATATATATATATATATATATATATATATATATATATTGATTCAAATTAAAAGAAGAATAAACTACAACAAATGAATTTTCTATAAAGACAAATAAGTATATTGTCAGCATGTATACATAGTTCCAAAATCTAAAATAATCAACAATAGTCAAATCCTAAATCTCTATGTTACAACTCTGTTCTTATTCAATACAATGAAAAAAATGCAGAGGCAATTATTAGATAAAAGGAGAAGAAAATAACATTGTTTAATCCTAAGAAATGACTCATTATACATACTTGATGCTCAATAGGTGCACCAAATGTCCTACCCTAAAAAATTACAATAAGAAATATAGATTCATACATGAAATGAATAACCCTAATTAAACATTATTATGCGTAAACCTAAATCCATTAAGAATAAACACATTTATGAATTGATATGGTAAAACAAAGAGGGTATCACACATACTCGGAGCTGGGTCACGAGCGACGACAGTACAAATGGTCAGTTGATGAGATACGAACAAGGAAAAAGGAAAAGAAAAAAATAGATAGAAAAGGAAGAAGAAAGGGAAAAGGGATCTATTGTAACTATCGAGCGAGCTGCTGGTACTAGTAGAAAAAAAAAGAAAAATGAGCGAACAATTAGATGAGGAGGAGTTGTTGGGGGAGATAGTGAAATTTCGTGAGGCACGGTGTTGCTCTGTGAGAGGGACTATACACGCGAGGGAGGCCAAAAATTTAGGAAAAAGCTAGTTGAGTGAGAAGGGGCTGTGAAATTAATATTAATTAAATAACTTATATATATATATAAATCACAGTGCGCACGTGGGGAATTAAAAAGAAAAAAGTGAAAAAAGTGATGAAAAAAGAAAAAAAAAGGTGAAAAAATTGATATATATATTATAAAAGAAATAAAATATATTAAATTAAATTAATAATAGAGAAAAATGAAAAAAATTGTAAAGTAATTTTTGTATTTCTGTTTTAAAAATATTAAAAATTCTATTATTTTAATTATAATTACAGTTATTTAATAATCATAGTTAAATAAATATTTTTATATATATTTAAATATTTTTGATAATTTAACTTATAACCACGGTTACTGATAAAACCGTGACCAAAATCCTATGACCTCGGTTTTTAAAAAAAATTGAGACTAAAATCCCGAGACCAAAGACATATATTGTAGTAATTAAATAAATTTGTATACGATGTAACTCTTATTTATTATTTTTATATTATTAAACTTTTAATTTATTACAAATATATCATTGATAGTTTATTTTAATGAAAATTAATAGTTGTGTATGTAAAAAACCCAAAATACTTCTATACCCATCCACACCAACCACCCCTCCCACAAACTCACCTAAAAGCCACTCTCTTTTTTGTTTTTTTCTCCTAAAAGCTCAAATCTTTCTTTATAGTTTTCTCTAAGAATACTACCAAAACTTCTCAAAGGTACAAGGTTATTTGTAGTTTATCTTTTTCCTTTGGTTCCTTAAGCAAAAGTATCAACATTTTGTGCAAATTGACAACTTGTCAATATTTTTCTAATTAATATTATTCATAATTTTTTTTAGTTTAGTATAAATTATTTCAAATATTGAGTTGGATTGGAAGAAAATAGGGGTAGCAACTTCAATGGAGGTGGATATGGGTAGTTTAGGGTGAAAGTTTAAGAGAATATTGGTTTTTGGTTGAGAATTTTTGTTCACCTCCTTCAATTAGTTTCTCAATCATTTTTACGTAAATTATTTTTCTACCTTTGTTAAAAAAAATTAATCTTCTCGAATCATATTCACCATATGAGAGTCCAACTTAAAGCATTTTGGGTATTTTTTCTATTACAGTAGAAAACATTGGAGAGAAAGATATAAATAAGATGAATTTGAAGAAGCAAAGTTGAAAGAAGAATTGTTTCCTTCAACACCCTTCAAAGCAGTATTCTTAGAAAATAGTAATTGAGTGAAATTAGTATGAATTGTAATTGTAAGCTCTTCTATGTCAAAACTCTCATTTTCAGTGATCCAAAATTTTTTAGAGGGAGAATAGAGGACTATTGAGAAAGTAATGGAAAAAGAAAAGGTAAAAAAGAAGTTGAAAGATTTGAGCTTTTAGGAGAAAACAATAAAAGGAGAGTAATTTTTGAGTGGGGTTCGTACGAGGGATGGTTGGTGTGGGTGGATATGAGAGTATTTTAGGTTTTTCTCACACAAATGTTAATTCTCTTTAAAATTAACCATGAATAATATATTTATAATAAATTTAAAATTTTTTTGTATAAAAATAATAAGTGAAAGTTCAGTGGTATATTTGTAACAACTTTTAAAATTTGGTGGTATAAAATTTGTTTACTTATTTTTATATTAAATATTTTCTAAAAAAAACAAGTAAATAAAAATAAGTAAATTAAATCAATAAATTAAAGTAGGTAAATGTAAGCGATAAATTAAATTAAAGTCGAACCTAAGATGATGAATATATATAAAATTTTAGCGAATATAACATTTTTTGAAAAAATATTTAATATAAATTAAATTTATTGATTTTTTTATTTTTAATTAGAACTCTTATAATCATTGTGAGTTTTCAATGACATTCAATTAATCAATTCTTCATTGGTCGGGGTTAAAATTGATTAATTGGTAAATTAAAAAAAATTATATGAACAAAAATCTTTAATAAATTAATAACTTCTGTTAGTCGAGCTTGAGATTAAAAATTGATAAAATTAAGATAAATATATTCTTTAAATAAATATCAAAATTTGGTTAATCTATAATTTATAATTAAAGTTAGTTTTTCATTGTTTAAATTAAATAAATTAATGAAATTAAAATACTCTTATTCACTATGCACAACTAAGCATCGATAATGTGTCTAATACTTAATTCTAAAATATATTTTTAATCATAAATCAAGACTTAAACTATAATAAATTTACTTTTAAAGATCTAAAGATTATGAACAAAAAATAATCTAAATTTTTATTTATTTAAATCACATAATTGTTATTACAATCATTAAAAATAGAAACTAAAATCTCGTATATTGATTTGGTCAATCATAATTAAATTAACAAAAATTAATTTAATTATAAAAGACATCAAATTACATAAATAAATAAATAATACAACAATTAAAAATACCCTTTTTATTGAAGATAATTTCAAATCTCTAAACAAATTTTCATTGGTCTCTACAAATCCTATCACAATTAAAATGAGCTCTTTTTGTATATGTGTACATTGGAACGACTGACTTAATTCTACAATTAAAATTAAGGACAAAAGATTGAAAGAAAAAGAAAATAAAAATATGTCTAATGATCTCAAAACATAAAACAAATGTTTTTATTTATAGATAAATGTAAGTACAAGGGGTTTTGGGTCAATTTTATAAAGGTGTGTCATGGTACAAGCTTTTGTAGCTATGGCACACGATATGTTAAGTTTTTTTCAAATTGACCTTGAATGGGTTATGAGGCAACATCATTTATTCTACACTACAATATACTTAATTTAACATATTCAGTAAATTTATATCAAATAGTGTGTATCGTGACACACATATTTCTTCACCGTGACACTTTTCACTTTTTTAAAATTTTTCTTATATCACTTACAAAATGATTGGTTCTTTATGTAAAACTTACATGTTTTAAAATTTTAAGATTTTAGAGTACAAATTAAGTGATTTTGTTTTTCAATTTATATATTTTGAAACTAAATCACTTAAAATAAAACAAAATATATCCATAATTTTAAACATAAATATTGATATAAATATATTATAATCAAATTTATTTATCATAAATATTCGTAACAAAATCGTAAATATCAACTATGCTTATTGTTGCTGATCCTCGTAACACTTGGTAATGCTTCTTTGTGCTCGTCTGCTCCATTGTCCTCTAGGGTGTTCTTACACATAATCTTTCCACCTCAACAAGCCAGTAACACACCTCCAAAAGAAAAAGAGGCCATGGGCATTATCATCAATAGGACCAGAAGGAAGATACATATTTTTGTCAACTACAATCTTAGGTGCATTAACATTTGCTTTCTCGATATACTCCTTTGCAACCTATTCTATCATAAACTCCACCAAAAGTCGGTCGTATTTTCGACATCGCTAAAAGACACAAGATTTTTTTAATCTAAGCAAACTATGAACAACACGATCTTTCAGAAGGTCTTTTTATACACTTGGTGGTTTCCACCAACATTTAGAAGCTCCTTTGTTGCTGTCTCTTTCGTGGCATTGACCATATCGTCTTGAGCTTGGAGAAACTTGATAGGAGAAGCATTGAGTTGCATAGAATACTCGATCTTCTTTCGCATTTCAACTTGCTTTTCTTTCCGCTCATACTCTTGCTTGACCTTCTTCTCTGCCTCGAACAATTGCAACTTCTCAATGTTGAATTCTTCTTTTGGTAGAAATTGAGATCTCGTTGTCCTTTTCTTCCGCCTCCTGGAGAAAGAACCTCATCATTTACTGGATCTTCTTTGAGACATCTATGTCGTTCATTTTGGATGATCGCGAAATCAAATCGAAGAAGAACTGTAACTCAAAACTTTAAAATAACACAATTTTTATATTAAAATAATATATTTTATATTTTTATTTTCATCTATGACACGGTATACTAAATATAACACTAAAAATATATATTAATTTAATCAAAAATAAATATTAAAATCATATAATAATTAAGATAAGCTGATTATTACTTGTAATTTAACTAAAACTAATAATTAAATTAATCAAACTAACATAATTTTATCAAAAACAAGTGTTATATGTAATAAAAATACATTTTTAATAACATGTCTAAGAAAAGCTAACTTAATAATTTCATGTTATAAGATTTAAATTTAGTGAAAAATCTCATGTAATAAAAAGATTGAAATATCTTTTCTCATAATACAAAAAAAAATTGATTTAAAAATAACAAGATTTAATGATATTATAACTTTTTCTTCTTTTTTTACCACCAAAATAAATAAAATCCATCTAATACCTATGGAGTACGTCATCTAATATATTATTCTGTTTTATTTAAATAAAAAATTATAATTTGAATTCATTTAGTTCTTTTAAAAAAAATGATTAATTAAATCTTAAAAAATAACAAACCTAACTGCTCTTTGTCAAAATATTAGGACTAATTTTAACCGTACCCAAAAAATATCATACTATTCCTTTGCATTATAATTAAAGGAAAATTATTACAAATATCTTTGAGTTTTTATTTTAACATCTCTAACATTAACACTATTGTATTAGATGTGATATCTAAAAACAAAATGCATTATATTGATGTTAAATTTCATGAAAATTATGATTTTTTAACTAGGATTTTTGTTTTCATTTTAAATCCTCTAATGGGTAAACTTATAAATAATTTATATTAACCTTTTATTCTGAATCAATAAAGGTAATTAATTTTATATAAAGTGTTAATATAAGACTATTAATGAAATCCTTAAATAGAATCATTTATTTTATTTTTAATTTTTCTCACAATCTCATTTTCTATCACATTCTACCTCCAATTTGAAGTGATAATGTTTTCATTTTTTCTTTGTTCAACAATAGAAAAAATGTAATGATCTTTAATGCTAAAATAATTTAATAGAGATTGTGATTTTTAATCTTATATTATAAATATTAATTATTTAATTTTAAATTCTAAACTCTTTATTAGGATTGCATGAAAAATTAAAAAAAAAACTAATTATAAATATTAATTTTGTTTACAAATTATGGGTATCAAATTAAATTTTAAAATATATTAGGGATATTTGTAAAATTATGATCAAGTTATAAATAGTGGGTGTATTTTGAACGTATATAAATTAAAATTCAAAATATTTGTGATAATTTTCGAGTAATAAATTTTAATTAAAGATATATAATTATGATAAAATAAAATTAAAAATAATATTTATATATTTTATTATTACTGGTAAAAAAAATATAACAAAATGAATAATGATGCCCTAACTATTGATTGCTTTAAAATAATACAACATTTTAACGCATATTTAGAATAAATTTATGTGAAAAAAAATTACACTTTCAAAGTTTTAAACCCTCTTGCCCTTGCCCAAGTCAAACCCACGAAGAGTATCAACCAATTCGAAGCATGTGCACAATATATTTATGGGCTTTTCTTATATATATATATAATTTATGATTATATTACAAAGAGTAAGATTCCGCGTTAATGATTCCTAAGAATTGAGGAGAGGAATATTTGACATCGTAAAACTCCCTTCCCTCAGTTCATTTAGAGACCAGTAAGCAAACTCATGAGCTAATCTTGGAATCCAATTTACTAAAAAGCAAGAATAGCTATTAATGAATGGTATGATTTCTTACAAAAACTGCTTCCAATCATGTCTGCTTTGACACCCATAAAATATTAATAAAATTTATGGTATAATTTACTAATTTTAAAAATTAATCTCATTTTATATCATTTAATTTTTAATAAGACGATATTAATTAAAATATTTATTTTTAATAAATTAAAATGAGATAAATAAGAATACAAAAATAAGAAAAAAAATATTATATATGAATACTTATAACGTAAATTTATTAAAAAAAATAATAATATAACATATAAATCCATTAAGATTAAAATCTCGTCGTTTAAATGAAATAAGAAAATTATAAGACAATATAATATATTAAGATACTGAATGAAATATATGATAAGATAGCTACTTTTGTATCTATACTGTTAATAATCACCCTCAATCCATACAAATGGTATCCGATAGTAGTAGCTAATCCAATGGCTAAGAATAAATCTCTCACTTCAACTACTACTTCCGTACAAACCTGAAGGATTTTACACCATACACCACAAATGTTAGCATATGAGTCTTTCGCCACCACGGCTACTGCTGCTAGTTCAGCCTTATTATTTTTTAAACTTGCATCAAAGTTGAACGGTATAACACTATTTAAGAAGTTTCATTCACAAACTTGTCTAATGAATGGCATTTTGTTTATCATTTGTGTCTCTATGGTCCCTTTCTAAAGGATTTTTGTTAACCATAAGGGTACCTATTAAGTAAGATGCAACCCTATTTAAATCAGGCAATTGCTTCTTGGTTATCTTTTCATTTCTCATCCTCCAAATTGCCATTAAAGTGGGTGTACTGTGCTTGGATTGAATTCTCTTTTCTTTTCCTTATCAACTACAAACACCATGAGTTATTATTATTCATCAATATTAAAATATACTACTCAACAATCATATTACTTTGTCTCAATAACTCCAATCAAAGTATTTTTTATTTTTTAAATTATATTGATCTTGAATTTCATAAAATTAATAATAATAACAAACTCCAGTTCAATGTAACCATAATTTGTGAAAATTACATCCAATAAATGGATGATCAACTGATTCCACATCTTGATGGGCTTATTAGACACAATAAAAAAACATAAACTCAAATAACATTCAACTTGAACATAAGTTGTAGCAATAGAAGAACTTGGTTCAACATTACAAATAAACTACCAAATCGTAACAACTTGGTTCAACATTACAAATAAACTACCAAATATATACACTCCGGGTCAGCAAAATAAATCAGCAAGGCATAGTTTTTCGAAACTAAACTATAAACAGGTACTGCTTTTGCATCTCCTTTGAGAAACTATCATATGAAAAAGTTACAGACCTATTCAAAACATTTTTCCACAAAGGAAGCAGTCTCCTGAATATTTCTTCCACTGCGACTCCTGGTTCATAAATATAAAGAAATCAGAACTCACAAGTTTGATACAAATCATGTTAAATGTAACTAGAAAGGGTTTAGACAATTTACCTGGTGAATAACCTGGCATGATCAATGGCCTCAAAGGATTAAAGACAATACGAGAACCGAGTGAGTTACCTAAACATAAGGATGATAGAGAATTATCTCATATTGGGACAGACTGGGACAGCAACATGGATTGGCAGTACAACTGAAGAAGCAACAGTAGCAAGGATTTATACTATCACTACCCTTTCCCACTTTTCATTCTCAAAAAACAGAAAAGATGGAGTAAGGTAAAGACATCCTAGTAGAGGGTATAGTAAAAAGAGTTTGTCAAATTTCTTTCAAAAGGGAGGAAAGAAAATCAAGTTGTATGGAAAGTCCATCATTCCACTGGTGGAGGCCAATTCAGGCATAAGAAACAAGCAAAAGAAGGATAGAGAAAATGGGCAACCTACAGTTGGACTTTAGGAAAAGAAAAAGATTAGTGAATGTTAATTCTAAGGAAAATGATCATATTCATATGAAAAGGAGGACAGGAGAAAAAGAAGAAAACTATGATTGTAGGAATATACATCACACCAGAACTAGAACCCAAATCGGGTCTAAGAAGGGTCATTAAAAACTAACAAATCCGCAGGAGTAAATTCTGAGAAGCTAATATCCTAACTTTGGAATTCAAATAAAGAAATTCATTTCAGCAACAATTCATAAAGTTGTTAGCCATATTCATCCCTTGCCAGTCAGGAAACCATTCACTTCAATGGCGCACACCTGCTACTGGTTTGCTTCGGCTTCTGGAAAATTCCAGGTCACTTACATACCACATAGGATCCCATGTGAACATAACTTGTCCATTTACATCCATCTCTATTAACCCAACCATACATCAATCTCACCAATCAGTCCAAACCCAGTGAGCACCAGATCCATTAGCCAGCAGTATCAATAAAAAGCTATATAAACTCAAACAGACACACACACACACACTACCAACCATTTTATTCATGGTATGTACAATCTAAAACTAAACCAACTAAAAAGGAACGCTTATATACAGGAGCCTGATGCCCTCGCACTTCAATCATCATGGATATCAAGATTAAGAATGCGACGCAAAGTCTGAGTCGCTGAGTCATCACTGTGGTTTATATCTCTCGTAAAAGGGCTCTGATTCCTAGTTGGAGAAGAAGGAGCGGATTTAGCAACTGGGTGCAATTTAATTTCAAGGGTAGAATCAGGCAGTTCTAGGGAAAAAGTTCTCTTGGATCTCACTGAAAACTTGGGTATAGGCACAGAACTTGGAGGTGGTGAGTTTGAGTAGGCCGGTCCGGCCCAAAGCTCAGAGAAAGAAAATCCTTCATTGGAGATATCTTCACTAAAGTCTCTGGCTTTCTTAGGAAATTGACTATTGATGGGAATTGGGGAGCTTTTAACAGTAATTCTACTGCGTGTTTTAGCATCAGAAAGTAAGTTACCACATGATGAAGGCGTTTTGGGAGAAGAGCATGCCCGTTTGGGTATAAGAGGGGTACTATAAGCCTTCAAAGGGGTTGGAAGTATACCTTCAGTGGATTGAAAACTCCGGCAGTTCAAGCCTCTGAAGTCTCCGGATAGTGATGAAACGAATCGTCCGGTTCCGTGTGGCTTGACTGGGCTGTGGTTTTGACATCTATGCTGCCCCACAACAAAAAGAGTCTCCATGGTTAAATCAGATAACTCGAAGTTAATAACTCGTCCAGATACGTCGAATTCTATGTATGACCCACTAGATCCACTTAAGCAATTTAGCAGCAGGTTCAAAATCAAACTAAGAAATCTCAAATATTCAGTGATTAAGGGTTCTAAGTTACCGAAAAAGGCTGAAGCCTTCACACCAGTTCCATCACAGATTCAAAACCAACATCTACTTTTACTTCAACTCTCGTTGGTTCAGCCACCAAATAAACTACCCAGAACCGAATTAGACTGAGATTCAATAAAGGGCCACCGGAACTCTCTAAATCGCTGTAAGAAACATACATACAAAAACAAGCAAAGAAAAAATAATAAATATTCAGAAATGGTACCCACGAATACGTAACAAGAATAAAAACAAAATAAACGAAATTCGACAAACCAAACTTTAAATTTTTCATAAACATTTTCAAAGAGTTATTCAGAGTGAGAATTACCGAAAGATGTTACTAGGTACAAGATCCAGGCATAAACGAGTATGTTTAGACCTATTAAAACAGATGAAGAGAAACAGATATATTTCAGAAATGTTCCGCCTCCAAACGTTCTTGAGCTCTGAAATATGTTTAAAGAGTAGAACAGAGGAAAGGAATTGGATTAAAGGCTAAGTGATTGATTGTTTGGGATGAGAAAGGCAAAGGAATTGTTTGTGCCCCGCTTGAGGTTAGAAGAAGTTAGAAAAATCAGAATCTACGGATCTCAAATAACTCACAGTCTTATTTAAATGATGTACAGGTACAGCGTGCGTCTTCTTTTTTGTACTGTATCGTGAGATATTAAACTTTAGTACGTGATGTGCTCTTTTCTAATAATTTTATTATACGTTGTTTTAAAAAATTAATGAAAAATTGTGGGTTCGCATCATCCTAAATTTATTTTCAAAAATAATTGTTAAATAATAATTAGATGTTCGATCTGTATTTTTAAAAATTATTTTAAAATAAAAAAATACGATTATTATTTTATTATTTTTTTAATAATTAGATTATTCTTATACTTATAATTAGAACTCAAAAATCGTATTAAATTACCTACAACAAGTTTTAGCTTGTCTGGATAAATTGTTTTAAAATTTTGTTTATGGTAGTAAATTTTTAAACTTAAATTTATCAGTTTTTTTTACAATAAATTTTTAAAGATTATAATTAAATACTAAATCTATTGCAATAAAACTTTAGAAGCTAAATCATTTTAAATAATAAATTACTCGCTTAATAAACCTCAAAGTGTGGTAGTCTTCTTTTGCATTTTTTATTTATTTTTTCTTTAATTTTTATCATAGAATAATAAACATCAAAATAACTCTATTATAAATACATTTTTTTATAAATATTTATTTTAATAATTTTATTATATATATAAACTTTACATTTTTATCCTTATATAAATATTTATACATCTTTTCCAAAAAAAAGAAAAAATAAAACAAGAATAAAGTAATCAACGGCTTATAAAAAAAAGAAAGAAATTTCTTGGAAAAAAAAAAGTTACTCATTTTCTATATTTTCATTTGTTTTCAAAAACAGTAAAAACACATTTAAGGTACTCTCAATTTTATTATTTTTTAAAACAAAATGTTTTAGAAAACAATGATTTAAAAACATTGGCCAAACATCTATTTATTTTTATAATTAATTTTTTATTTTTAAATACATAAAACAATTATTGAGTGATACAGCCAAACAAACCATATCTTTTTCAAAAATAAATTATTGTTTTTATCTTTCATCTTACATTAACACATCATTCAAGTTTTAAAAATAATGTATAATTTCTTTAGTAATATTAAGAAAGTGTGCTCCATTTCACTGTATCTTATTATATCTATCAAATGATATCTTAATTATTTATTAAATATAAAAATAAAAATATAGAATGATTATATAATTATATAATTACTTACTAATATATACCACTTAAATTAGAGTTAATTGAAAAAAATAATGTCGTATCATCTAAATATATATTTTTCATTATGTTTATACCATTTAACTAGTACAAAATTCAATTTTTATAGTTATATTAATATTCTACATCTAACATTATCACATTAGTAATGTAAATTACTATTCTAAATATATTACTTAAGTATCTAAGTCATTTTAATGTCATAAATAGATGTTAACGAAATAATATAAATAAATATTTTTTACAAATTGGGTAGTATAAATGGATGAAAAATAATTTGATAATATGAACGAAACAAATGTAATAATTAATTAATAAATTTATAAATTTATTCATTAAATTACACTATATATATGTAACCGATCATCCGTTTAAACTCTCCAATTTTTATTTTCATTTTTCTTTAACGGATCATTTAGTAATCCAAATGTTTCTATCATTGAAAAGTTCGTTGGTTATGACTGAAGCTGGTAACGGTGCCAATGCTTTGATGGGAAGCACAGTTACAAAACAGGTGTTAGGGTCCCTAAGCTCAACACACAATTTCAGTGCAATACACCATTTATTTGAATATTATTAAGAGCTTAAAAGTTCCTAACATAGAGAGAAAATAAGTTATGATCAATTTAGAGCTTTAAAAAAATTTCAATGGTTGGAGGTGAGATTCTTGCTTTACTAGTTTTCGATCCCTTTAATTTGTTTATTCTGCATTTGGGTTGATTAATTTATGCTTATATTTGGTATCAAAGCATATATTACCTCTATCTTGATCAGTTTTAAATGATCTCTGTTTTGCTCTCTTTTACCAAGCATCTTGAATTAGGTTTTTTGAAATGCTCGGTTTTGATGCATATGAAAATTATAAATGATTTCAGTATTTTTCAATGATTCTGTGAATTAAAATGTGAAAAACCATGAAGAATATCATTCTAATTCATCATTTACGTTCATTGGAATGTATTAATTAACTTTTTATTTAAAATGATATTTTTAATTCAAATTGAGACCATTAATCACTTGAAAATTTAATTATGAGAAATTTGATAAAAAGAACGCCGATTTTCATCACCAAAATTGAGACAAACATTCGGGGCTCCAACTAGGTCATAATCGGGTAGCATTGACCCGTTGGAGGTTGAAGATAACTTGCAAGAAAGAAAAAAAGAAAATGTGTTATTCGTGGGACTTGAACTCGAGTCTCCTAAGAGAGTGTTAAGTGCCCAAACCATTGGGCCACAACGCATGTATATGTATTATTATTATATGTATTCAGAATTTAATTTTTATTAAAAAAATTCAAATATAATTTTAATATGATTAATTATTTAACTTAAATTTTTCACAAGTAGAATATTTTATGAAATTTATTTAAATAATTTTTGGAACATTAAATTTCATGTTTAAATTAATTATGCTTAAATTAGTTGTTTTGGTATTTGTAAATATAAATTTTGTAATTTATTATACATATGAAATTTGGTAAATTAATTTATGCATAATGGAATTTTATGAATTTAATTAGTACTTATATTATTTATTTTGGTTATATAATATATGGTCATTCATTTATACATGTAATCTTAAGATAGATAATATTTGTATATTTGTAATTAAATTAATATAATTATGATTTTATGCAATAATTGAGCCTAAAGATTTAGTTAACGTTTAAGTGATTCATATAGTTTAATTAAATAAAGAATAGCCACACCATCTTTAATTAATTAAAATTGTAATAAGGTTTATTTAGAATCATATTTAAAAAATAAATATTAATTGTGATTAATCATATGTAATATAATAAATCTTATCCCACATGAATTTTTATTATATTTTTGTGTCATTAGTTAGGATAGAATATCAAATTATACTTTCAAATTTACCCATAGAGATTAGGAAAAAGAACATAATTTGATAGTTTTATCATAAAGTTAAGATGAATCTAATTGAATTAGAACTTTAGTCCACAAGCAAGTTTTATGTCACTAGATTTATATTTTTCATGATTTACATTGGTAAAAGAATGACTTTAATTTAAGTCTTAAATTTTAATAAGCATATAATCTTTAATCGTAGCTTCACAACCTGTGAATTTATTTGATATTCGTTGTGACATTCTCGAATTAAAAGGAGATAATTATAAAGTTTGGAAGGGAATAATTCTTTTTCATCTAAGGTGGATGGATATTTACTATGCTATTAGGAAAAATGAACCACATAAAATTATTGAAACCAACACTTTAGCGAATATCATGCTTTATGAACAATGGGAACAATCTAATCGCATTAGTGTGATGTTCATTAAAACTAAGATCTCTGTTGGTATCCGTGGTTCTGTTGATCAGCATAACAATGTTCAAGACTTGCTAAAGGTCATTGATGATTGGTTCATCACTTTAGATAAGGCTTTGGCAAGCACCCTTATTATGAAGTTCTCTTCCTTAAGACTCATCAATGTGAAAGGTGTGTGGTAGCATATTATGCAAATGAGGGACATTGTGGCTCAACTTAAGAATCTCGAGATTGAAATGTAAAAATCCTTCTTGGTGCACTATATCCTTAACACTCTCCCATATCAGTACGTGCCATTCAAAATCTTGTACAACACACATAAGGATAAATGGTCAAATAATGAACTAATGACCATATGTGTTCAAGAGTAAGGGAGGCTTGTTATAGAATTTGGTAAAATTGCAATGTTTGCTACAACGTACGGAAAAAGGCAAATCTCAAAACAAACAGAAAGGAAAAGGGATAGTTCCACCTTAGGTTGTTATTAAAAAAGAGGCCAAGTGTTTCTTCTGTAAAAAGAAGGGACACATGAAGAAGGAATGTATCAAATTTTAGAAATGGCTTGAGGGTAAAGGTAATCCAATCTTGTTTGTTTGTTATGAATCTAATATGGTTAATGTTAATATTAACACCTTATAGATTCATTTTGGATCAATAATTCATGTTGCAAACTCCTTACAGGGTATGCGAAACCTAAGGAAGTCAATGGGAAGTGAGCAATACATCTTATTAGGTAACAAGATGGGATCACATGTGGAGGTTGTAGGGACATGTAGTTTGATTTTAAATAGTGTTTTTATTTTAGAATTAGAAAAGACCTTTTATGTTCTAAGTTTCTCTAGAAACTTGATTTCGATTTCAATACTTGTACCTTATGGTTATTCCTTTTACTTTTCAAAAACATATTTCAATTTATTTAATAAATCTGATTGTCTTAGGAATAGTATTTTGTCTGAGTCTTTACTGTATTAATTTACAAAATAATGATACTTATAATGCTATGTATGTTCAAGCTGGCACTAAAAGGTATATTATTGACGATGACTCTTTTACAGTATAGCATAGGAGATTATGACATATCTCTATAGAAAGAATTAAAAGATTAGTGAAATATGGGGTACTTAGTATTCTAGATTTTACCGATTTTGAGACATGAATGGACTGCATTAAGAGAAAGTAGACTAGCAAGTCAAAGAAAAGTACCCGTAATAGTTCAAGCATATTAAAAATCATACATACAGATATATGTTGTCCAAAAGGTCAGAGATATTTTATCATCTTTATTGATGATTTTTCTCAATATATGTATCTTTACATGCTTCATAAAGAAAGAAATTTATTTTAAAACTAAAATAAAATTTCTCAAATAACTTAAATTACTTTTTTACGTCTCTTTATTGCCTCTAACTCTTCCAAGTTCCAAAGTTCCATCCCTTGTTTTCTTTTTGTTAGTTTCATGATGCCTTTTCCTTTTAGTTTAATAATTTTCCCATTTAAATAGCTAAGGATTAATTCATTTTTGCTCTTCCTCCATCTCAACTATCTTCCTACTTTGAACCACAGGATGTATTGAGTATTGAAAAAAAAGACTTATATTTAAGAATTGATATTAGTGTATCTATTTGAAACTTTGGGTATGGACAAGAAATATAGCAAAACCATAAAATTTTCTTGTGTTCGTATTCTTGTTGATTTTTCACTTTTGCATCGACTTTTGTTACATTTGGTTATTTTTGCGCTTCTATTATACCCAACAAGTAGTATCAAGGTTAATGGTTAGAAGAATCATTATTTATAAAAGATATGGCAACAAGAAAGTTTGAGATTCATAATAACAATATTAAGAGTGTATGGGTACAAAAGAGACTTCATAAGGTTCACTTGAAGAAACAAATGCATACCTTGAAGATTGATGAATGTGAGGATGTCAAAGGCTATATAAATAGATTCAGATGATGTATTTTTGAATTGCTAAGCATTGATGATAAGATAGAAGAAGAAAGCAAACAATGATTTTGTTGCCTTCACTACCGAGTCATATGGTTTATTGGTGCTTTCACTTCTTAAGGGAAGAAACACATTGACGTAGATGGGACGTTAACGACTATCTTAAGAACCGATAATAAGAAATAAGTTATATACGTGGAGATTGTCTTGCTATAAATGATGATTCAAGAGCTAGATTGAATACAAGAATAAACTGATTTAGGAAAATATATCCAAGTAGAGATGAAAACTGGTTCAAGCCTCGTTCAATATGCGTCATTTAGTATTTCTTTTGTCATAAAAATGACACATCAAAAGGTATTGCAAAGAAAGATTGAAGGCCATAAGAGACCTTGATGAGAAGAAAAGACAAGATGTTAAGGTGACAAAGGTAACTAAAACTTGTGATATTAAGAATGATATAATTTGTGTGATAATCGGTAATAGTTCTTGAGATGAACGATTTTTAGATTTTGTTTACTTGTTTCACATATGTAGAAACAAGGAGTTATTTTATAGGTATAATGCTTATGATGCATGTAATGTTATAATGACTAATAATTCAATGACCACAATTATTGGCATGGGTACTATGAAGATAAAAATGTTTGATAGAGTTATATAGACATTAGGTGATATAAGATACGTATATAACTTAAAAGATAATTTTGTTTCTGTAAGTAGGTTGAATACCCTATGATATGGTTTTAGGTAAAAAGTATATCTATGAAAATTAGTAAAGATTTCTCAATTATTATAGAAGGAAAAAAAATATTTTTACGAGTTGATTGGGATTATATTTAAGGTGGAACTACATCAGCTACCATCGATAATAAAATAAATAATGGCTACCATCGATAATAAGATAAATAATGGTTTAAAGTTGAGTTTGCAAACTTGCATTAATAACAATAATATGTGAAGTTGTTAATATGTTTAGTTATAAAAATATGGTTTTAAAGGGTTATTTTTTTTAAGGTGAAATGAGTTTGAATAAAGTCATTTTTTATTGAACATGAAAATGTGGGTGCATCCTACGTGTAAATGAAATACAGTGAGTACATGTCATGTGAACTGGTGATTGGTGTTAGCAGCTTTTGAGCTAATATAAAAAATGTTAGGATACTTAGGTCAAAAGCGGCTAAAATAAAATGAAAAGCCAAAATTTGTTATTAATATGTGATGTTAATGTTTGGTATTAATATAGTTATATGATAAAGAAATAACACCACGACAGAAGATGAAATGGGTTGTTGAAGTTACGCATGATTAATTTGGTTAAGCTAAAGGAGTTAGTGGGCTAATAAAATGATATTAACCATTGCTTTATTACTCCATACATCCGTCGTATACTTGTATAATGACGAAATTTTGTGTGCGGTCAAAACAAATATTATAATATAAGTATATTTTTTCTTTGTTTTGAGTCTTTGTGTCAAAAATTTGAGTACTTCAAATTTGAATATTATACCTTATTTTTATTACTCTTTTTGAGATTAGTTGTGTATTAAGTATTAAAATAAGACTTATTTTTAAAAAATCAAAATTTATTTGAGATTTTAGATATAGATTAAATTAATTATTATATCATATAAATTTTTATGCTCTTTGTCTTTGTTTATTTTTCACTTATACATTTGTTTTTTTTTTGCATTTAATTATTTTGATGTTTTCGTTGTACCCATATATTTTTTTATAATTTTCTTATATAGTTTTAATACAACGATAATACATATATCTTAGAATGAGAAACAATATAACTTTGAATTTAGGAAGAAGTAAGAAAAAATCAAATAATATAGGTGGGTTAAAAGTATTTGTGTGTGTCTGTCTTATTATAGTTACTAACCTTCTACATATTATAGAAACATTAAAAAATATATATATAATAAAGTTGGGTTGGTGGCATACCAAAAATGTTATTAAAAAACTTAACTCCTTATTAATGCCATAACTATTTATTTTTACATTTCTTGCTCTTTAGCTTTTGTAAAGGTAACTCTTAAATTTATAACTTTTCAAAATGACTATTAATGTGAAATTTGTAGGAGTAAAGAATGAATACTCTACGAAAAATATGAAGAATTGGGTGAAGGAGATAACAATTAGTATAGGATGAAACAATTTTTATGTGAGGTTGAATTGTAGATTTTATATTAATGAGTCAATGGCCTTTTTTCAAATTACTACTTGGAAGTTGAGATGTTATATTATTAATTAATAGCTCAAGAGCTTGTTTTATTTATAGTAAATATCAAATTTTCTATAACTTAACAATAAAATAAATCATTTTTAATAAATCAATAAAAAATCATAAAATAAAATAAAGAAACAAATTCATACATTTGAAAAATAAAAATAGACTATATCTCGAGATACCACCATACATAGGGCTCCTCACTCTTTAATTTTCTTATTTTAAGGTTGAAATAGAATTTATCTTCTAGTTATAAGTATATCAGACTCAAGTATGCATTTTAACCATTTTAGAGGACGTGAGTAGTACCCCTTAATTTTTTTTATTATTATACTTCAATATATATTTTTTGAAAGTTAAATCACTTAAAAGTGTTTTTATTTTGTCTAGTAAAAAGGAGAATTTTTTTCACATATGAACTTCCTTACAAATACATTGGGAAAATATAAGTGGGAAGGATATGGGATCAACAATGAATGGCTCAATTTTTATCACTTCAAAAGTACACATTTCTTGATATTCCATTAGTATTTAAAAAATTAAAAAATATTTTAAATTATATCTTTATAACTTATAATAATAAAAATAATATCTTTTAATATTAAATAAAATCTAACTAGTTAGAATTTAACAATTAACGGGTATTATTAACATGAATTCAACATTCAATTATGTTCAAATAACTATAGTTTAATGTTAAATATTTGGGTTGGATTTTCTCTTTGTAATACAAATACATGAGCCAACTAATGATGTCTTATTTTTATAATAAACAATTTTTAAGGATTGTTTAAATATTATTTTCCAAAAAAAAAAATTAAGTAGGTGAAAAATAAATATGAGTAAAATTATGTTGTATAAATAACAAGAAATATTTCTATAACTACTAAATAGTCAATTGTTGCAGATGAGAATGTGAACATATGGTTCTGATTTATAAAACAATGAGTGAAATAGATACAATATAAAATAGCTACATAAAAAGAAATATATACAATTTTATAATAAAAAGATTAATACAAATATAAATAACTAAATTTTGTAAATCAACAAATTATTTAAGCGTAAATATATAATTAACCATGAAAAATTATTGTTTTACAAGATATGTGTTATTAGAAATAGTGTATATTATATGAAATAATGTATGTTATAAGAGATAATTGTTTAAGCAAAGACACAGTTTTAGAAATTATGATTATAAAATTGAATAAAGGGTATTATGTGTAAATATTTTTACAAGAAAACATTTTTTATCGACATTTTCTCAATTGACATTTTTTTTGACGTCATTGCAACAACTTCAATAATTTATCAAAAAAAAAATCCCAAATTAAATAGATATTGTATATTAATGTCAAGACATCCAAAACATAAATATTCTCAAAAATATTAACAATATTTTCTTCAAAAATGTTGTAAAACATATGATAGTGTTTAATATTTCAATATAAACATGTTTAGAATTTATATACGTTCATTCAATATGAAAACTGTAAGTTTTGTTGTAATTGTGTTTGTATGTTAACTTCTTATATGTAAAACATGATATTTGTTTTATTTTATTTAGTATTCTATCTTCCTTTTTGTAAGATTGATTACTATAGATCAGTAATTCACACGTGCACTTAGTTAGAAACACTTTGTATGCAATCATATTTATACACATCGTAGGATTGATTTTGGTAATACACATACTAGGCTGAGAGTGTTGGCTTTCGACAAGTGAGCATGCGAGCAAACTGACGTTTTTATTATGGTTTTTGGCATGTTTTAGGTGCGAGTATTAATGGATAATACTCATTATTTTTGAAAACGGATAAATGCAACTTTTTAACACCTTGCCAGCAAGCTTTCCATGGACCTCTCTACCACTCTCGTCACTATCCTTGGCGAGGTGGTTGGCAAGGTGGCTGGCAAGATGTGTATTTCGAGCCATATAAATACCCCACTCATTCCTTTACTCTTTATCCATCTTTTAAGATATGAAACTATCAAAACTCACTATAAGATTTATATTTGCTGTTTAAATTATTTTAGAGAAATTACTTGTAAATGTGGGCCATTTTGTGGTTGTTATCAAATCGTTATTTGTATGAGTAAGTGTTTTGACTATGTGTTTTCTGTACACGATTTGATATTTATAGTGAACTGTGTGTTTCATGATATTGAGAATAGCTACACTACTAGTTACTGATCTGTATTTATAAATCACACTACTTTGGGTGTTGTTACTTGTAGAGGAAAGTTGGTTTTGAGTGTTGAGCCAAATCACTGCGGAAGCAGTAAGTAAAGAACAACAGTAGGCAATTAAGATGAAGGTCTCTACTGATAAAGATAATTGTGGTTTATTGTCTATTATATTTGTAACTATTTTATTGTTTAGTAAATTTTTTACTGTTGAGTACTTGCCTTAAGAAACTCAAGGATGTTATCATATAGATATGATCCCTATGTAAGTTTACCTCGTTATATCACGTGTTATGCATGATCTGTTATTGAGTAAGTATAATCAAAACTTTATGTGTGTATTTCTCAACATATTCAAGCATAAACTTTGATTAGAAAGTGTTTATTATTTACATCTTTTTTGATATATAATATATATGCTTCAAGTTATTTGCTTTGTCTAATAATATATGTGCTTCAAGTTATTTGCTTTGTCTAATATTATATTTTCTATACTTATACTATGTGTTCTGTATTAATGTTATCTATGTTGGTGATGAGGAGGGTCCTTTCAAGTAGTTTCAAATAGAGCCCAACCAAGGTCTATTCTGGTTCAGGGTTAAAGGGAATTGTGGCACCCCTACGGACAACTTAAGCTTTTGGTAGAATTGGCTTATCAATTCTCCTTTGTTTTGGTATCAGAGCTTGGTCAAGGGTTTGAATCCTACTTGGAGCAGGTTTTATAACAAACCCCTTTTTCGAATGAGGGAATGATGTGATCCATCATTTAGTATCTTGGGTCTGTGCTAGCGAGGATAAGGGTCCTTTCAAGTGGTTCCAAATAGAGCCTGAGCAATGTCCGTTTTAGTTCTGGGTTAAAGGGAATTGTGGCACCCCTACTGACAACTTAAGCTTTTGGTAGAATTGGATTATCAATTCTCCTTTGGTTTTGTATCAGAGTTTGGTCAAGGGTTCGAATCCTACTCGATACAGGTTCGAGGATGAACCTTTTTTTTGAAGGAGGGAATGACTAAAGCCGGTAAGGTTGAGGATGTTTCAAGGTAGTTCAGGCTAATTTCTCCACCAAATAAGTATTCTTTCACTCTTAAAAAGGAAACCTATTACTATTGTGAAATTAACTCCAAAATAGGTCAGGGAGAACCAATTAAAGTTACAAAGATCAAATGAAAAAAAAGGAAAGCCGAAGTTGAAAAAAAGAGTTTAAAAAATGGATAGAAAAACGTGGATTAGAGTGAAAAACAAAGAGAGAGGATTTCAGCCATAGTGAGAGCAAGAGAGGAAAAATTCAATTATATTTATAAAAAAAGAGAGATCAAGATAACATTATTTTCACATCAGGCATTGTACTCATGTACAACGAGGTTCTTTATGTACTAATGATCTCATTGATGCTTTGTCGAGAAATATTTTTTCTCTTTACAGGAGTTTGAAGATGCCAAAAACTTGATGAGCAGAATCGGGATTGCCAAAAACTTTGATGCCATCCCTGCAACGGAGTCATCCCCGGCAACGGCGCCAAAAACTTGATGAACGAAACCGGGCATCGCCGATCCTGCCAATACTTTGGTTTTATATTTATAAAACTCTCGCAAGTGCATGAATCATTTCGTAGAAAATGATAAGTATACTCCCAAGGTCGATCTAAGGAAGGAATGTATGTGGTTTTTAATTTATTATTCAAACTTTTAAAAACAAAATTAAATCCTAAACATCCTGTCACGATATTTTGGGTTTTTTGTGTTTTAATCTACTTACATAAAAATAAACATAGATTCAATAAACATTTATGCAAATTTTATCTTTATAAATAGTGGAGTATTTATGGATATAATAACTAAGTTAATTATGCTTACTCATATTATCTAGTTATTAAAAATATGTAATCGATATTTATTGATTCTCCCTTTTTGTATTTAATACCACCTTTGGGTGGGGTTAGATATTCTTTGTTAACTAAACAAATCAATTAACACCTACGGGTTGATAACTAATTTGGTTAATTAAATTAATTCCTTGTTCTAAGAGATTGAAAATGAACTATTTAAATGCCACCTTTAAGGGTTACACGCTTAAACTTTATTCAAGGTGTCCAAATTAAACCTAAGAATTTAGTTATCTCGAAAGTACTAACTTTCAAGTTTTAAAACTACTATTGAAAACGTGTTGTCAATACATTTTCGTATAATAATTTTATAAAAACTTTTGAAATAGAGCTTCACTCTAACTATCAAGTATCAGATTGTACTAACAAATAAAAGAGCACTACTCTAAATCGATCGATAACTAAACCTTAAAATCTAATTTTCGCATTTAAGTTTCAGTAATGAAAAATAATATATTTCTCTCAAACATTCTTAATATAAAATCTTGAATAAAAATAAAATCAATTCATTTTAGAGATTTTTACCTATTTAATATTTTCGCAAGCATAACAACGTTATTATTATATCATTTTTACAAACAAATGAAGTACGCTTAAATTTAATCACGCATAAATTAAATATAACATGTAAGAATAAAGCATAAAAAATAATCATAAAGAAAATAAAATCCTTATAGTACTTCTCGATGCCATTCCTCGTTTCCTAGAAAACCTCCAAATGGAATTTACACTCCCATTTATTGAATCAAAAAGCTAATAAATTACAAAATATAACTAGTTCTTCCCAAAGAGAAGAACTCTAAAACTAAGCAAAACTAGCTAAAACATAAGAAAACTAAAAACTAAAAACTAAGAAATGGAGAGAAAGAAAGAAGAGAGAAGTGTGTTTTGAGGTGTTTTTTGAAGTGAAGTGGAAGGGGGTATTTATAGGTGAGGATGGAGAGAAAAAATGAGTAAACAAATGTTAAAAAAATGTTAAAAAATGTAAAAACGCGTAATGGAAAGGCTGAGGTCATTAATGACGTGGTTATTAAATAGAAGAATGACTTGGTCCTAGCTGTGTATGTTAAAATACATTGAATCTAGTCATTTAGCTATTTATTGGCTGTTGTTTGAAGTCCAAAATAGTTATTTATTGGTTGTCTTAAGAAGTCCAAAATAGCTATTTATTGGTTGTCTTTAGAAGTCCAAAATAACTATGTATTAGAAGTCCAAAATAATTATTTATTGGATGTCTTTAAAATTCCAAAGGGTCCAAAAAAATGTGGGAACTTGTTTAGGCTAATTTTTGTGATTTCTTTAAAGCTATAATTATGACTTTGGCTATTCTTGGAAGGTTGTTCAAAATATATAGATGAGTATTATGAATTTTAAAAGATATTGGATTATTTAGAAAATTATCATCTTGTGAAGTCTTGTGTTCCTCTTAGTTCTTAAAAAGAATTCTTGAACTTATGACGTTAATCTTATGTCATTCAAAACAACCAAACTTATCACCTTGAATTCTTGAGAGAATTATTAGGTTTTCTTGGTGTGGCATTTCAATCCTTCATAGTCTTGATTTTCATCTTGTTAGGTGATATGTCAAGACTCAACAAATCTTGTCTTCACAATTTTGGGGTTTATATACAACATTGTTATTAGGTTTCATCACAATTATTGGTGGAGTTTGTATCATTAAGAAAATCTAAAATCTATGTAGACAGACCCAATCATTAGTTCCAAACCATGGGGAGAGATCCATTCGAAAAATACGAAGAATAGTTGAACACGAAGACTAGTATCTATGTTCCATTCATTTTGGTTCAGCCATTCATATAGTGTTATTTTTTCTCAAACTATTTAGGACAAGTGAAAGCCTCATTGAAAAGGAGAAATTAACAAAAAAAAAGTAGACAATAGAGATGTAGTATTGAAGTTTTTATGTGGGTCGATGTCAATTTTTTAATTTTTTTAACTTAAGATATATAAATGTAGTTAGTTAAAATAAATGTTAAGAATTGAAATCATAGATGAAAAAGTTAGAAATGAAATTGATAAGTGTTTTTTTTTCATTCGTGCATAAGTCCATGTTTTATATTTTCTTACTTTGGTCATATTAATATACCCAAAAACAAATCAATGTTTCTTAAATAGTCTATAATCTAGAATACTATCAGGAAAAAAGAGAAACAGACTTCTAAAAGACTCAGTACTAACTTGAACAAACAAGACAAATAATGATGCAAACTAAGAAGCTAAACATGTTAATCATATAAGTGGTAATGAAGCTAAATTTGCACAAGACCTTTTGTCACTTTTTAGTGGCCCAATTACAAAACTTAGAGCCAAACTATTCAAGGAAGCTCTAAATGGGCTAATCCAAGAGAATTGGGTTTATTCTAAAAAGACCAAGATGGGCTCAAATAATAATCAAGGCCTAGTCCATATCATCAAATCAATCAAGAGGTAATTAGCAGTACGCAAATTCAGAACTAGCATGGTCTGACCATTGTGTGCGGTGTGAATTTGAAGAGTTTCATGGATATTAAATATAAGAATGACTTGGTCCTCACTATGTATGTTAAAATACATTGAATCTAGTCATTTAGGTATTTATTGGTTGTCTTTAGAAGCCTAAAGGATGTAAAAAATATGGGAACTTATTTAGGCTAATTTTTGTGTTGTTTTTAAAGCTATAATTATGAGTATTACAAATTTTAAAAGATATTTGATTAATCAGAAAATTATCATCTTGTGAAGTCTTGTGTTCCTCTTAGTTCTTAAAAAGAACTTTTGAACTTATCAAGTTAATTCAGGCATTCAAAATAGAAAATCAATATTGGCATCACATACAAGGCTGCACTTGGCGCTTTACGGTTTGGCCATACTGGTCATACACAAGGCGGCTTGGCAACGGGGCACGATTTCCATCTTTTTGACATTTTTGACATTTTTGACCCATTTTGTCCAATTTTTCCATATTTGTTGACATTTCCTCATTTATTTATTAATATATTTGTGATATATTGCTTCGAGTATTCTTTTTTGTGTCTTTAAATTACGTTTTAAGCAAAAATACCTGAAAAACAATAAAAATACCTGTGATTCCGAAAAAGACAAATTTATATAAATATATGATAAAACATATAAATATATATATTTTTAATCAATTAATGTGCATAAAATCATGGTAATTTTAGTGATTTTTGAGCACTCATCAAAGAGCTACCTTATGGTTTACCTCCAATTTGAGGGATTGAACATCAAATTGATTTCATACCTGGTGCATCAATTTCAAACCGATATGCTTATAGGAGTAATCCTAAGGAGACCAAAGAACTTTAAAGGCAAGTAGGTGAATTATTGAAGAAGGGATATGTGTGTGAAAGCATGAGTCCTTGTGCAGTTCCGGTGCTATTAGTTTCTAATAAGGATGGATGGAGAATGTGTGTTGACTGCCAAGCCAATAACAACATAACAGTAAAGTATCGTTATCCCATTCCTAGATTAGATTATATGTCGGATGAATTGCATGGTTTTTATGTCTTTACAAAAATTGATCTTAAGAGTGGAAAACTACTTTTAAGATTAAATATGGTTTGTATGAGTGGTTAGTGATGCCTTTCAGTTTAACTAATGCTCCAAACACATTTATGCATTTTATGAACCATGTTTTGCATGCATTTATTGGTAGATTTTTAGTTGTGTATTTTGATGATATCCTAATTTATAGCAAAAACTTGGAAGAAAATGTAATGCATTTGAAATCTATTTTGGAAATTCTAAGGAAAGAAAGGCTGTTTGCTAACCTCAAGAAGTGCACTTTTGCACGGATAAGCTTGTGTTTCTTGGTTTTGTTTTTAGTAATAGAGGAATTGATGTGGACAAGGAAAAGGTGAAGGTAATCCAAGAGTGGCCAATGCATACAATAATAAGCCAAGTGAGGAGTTTCCATGGCTTAGCTAGCTTCTATAGACGATTTATGCGTGATTTTAGTAGCTTAACCACCCTTCTTACTGAAGTCATCAAGAAAATGTGCCTTTTAAATGGGGGAAAGAATAAGATAAGGCATTTAATTTGCTCAAAGAAAAGCGATGCTTCAGGAATAGGTATTGGAGTTGTTTTGATGCAAAAAGGTCGTCAAGTTGCTTATTTCAATGAAAAGTTGAGTAGGGTAACCCTAAATTACCCCACTTATGATAATGAGTTGTATGCCTTGGTAAAGGCTTTGGAAAATTGGCAACACTATCTATGGCCCAAGGAATTTTTGATTGACACAAATCATTAATATTTGAAGCATTTGGAAAGAATATCAAAGGTTGAAAAAATGTCATGCCAAGTAATTCATTGAAACATTTCCTTATGGGATCAAATACAAGAAGGTAAGGAAAATGTGGTGGCTGATGCATTGTCCCAAAGGTATGCTTTACTTTCCATATTAGATACAAAACTACTTGGTTTTTAATATATTAAAGATTTATATGCACAAGATTCTGATTTTATTGATGTGTTCAATGCATGTGAAAAAGTGGTGTTTGGTATGTTTTATAGGCATGATGGATTTTTGTTTCGGAAAAATAAGTTGTGTGTGCCTATATGTTCTTTGTGTGAATTCCTGGTGAGAAAAGCTTATGGTGGTGGTTTTATGGGTCATTTTGGTGTAGCTAAGACTTTATGAATTTTGCATGATCATTTTTTTGGCCTTATATAAAATGTGATGTGGAAAGAATATGAGAAGTGTATCACATGTAAACAGGCTAAGTCTAAGTTGAAACCCCATGGTTTATACATCACTTTTCCAATACCTAGTGAACCTTGGATTGATATTTCTATGGATTGTTTTTAGGTTTACCTAGGACTAAGAAGGGGAGAGATTTAGTTTTTATGGTGGTAGATAGATTTTCCAAGATGGCACCCTTCATTGCATGTCATAAAACTGATGATGCATCACATATAGTTGATTTGTTCTTCAAATAAATTATTAGGTTACATGGTATGCCTAGGACCATTATTTCTGTAGGGATGCAAAGTTTTTGAGTTACTTTTGGAAGATTTTGTGGGTAAAGTTGGGAACCAAGTTGTTGTTTTCTACTACTTGTCATCCATAAACGGATGGTCAAACTAAAGTAGTAAATAGAACTTTTCCTACTTTGTTGCGTGCTATCATTAAAAAGAACTTGAAAACATGGGAATATTGTTTGCCACATGTTGAATTTTCTTACAATAAAAGTATACATTATGCATCTAAGTTTTCACCATTGGAAATTATTTATGGCTTTAACCCATTGTCACCTTTGGATTTAACTTCTCTACCTTGGAGTGAACATGTGAACTTAGATGGAAAAAAGAAAGTAGAATTTTTAAAGATGATTCGTGAAAAGGCACGGCTGAAAATTGAAAGAAGGACTAAATAATATGTCCAACAATAGACGCAAGAAGGTAGTGTTTGAACTAGGAGATTAGGTTTGGTTACACTTAAGGAAGGATCATTTTCTATAGAAATGGCGTTCAAAACTCCTACCTCGGGGTGACAGGCCATTTCAAGTAGTGGAATGCATTAATGATAACGCCTACAAGATTGACTTACTAGGTGAGTATGGTGTCAGTGCAAGCTTTAATGTTGCTAATTTGTCTCCTTTTGATGCAGGTGATGATTTGAGGACAAATCCTTTTCAAAAAAGGGAGAATGATGCAAACCAAGAAGTTGTACATGTTAATCATACAAGTAGGAATGGAGTAGAATTTGCACAAGATCTTATGTCACTTTTTAGTGGCCCAATTACAAAACTTAGAGCCAAACTATTCAAGGAAGCTCTAAATGGGCTAATCCAAGAGAATTGGGTTTATTCTAAAAAGACCAAGATGGCTTAAATAATAATCAAGGCCTAGTCCATGTCATCAAAGCAATTTAAGAGGCTAATTAGCATGCAAATTTGTAACTAGCATGGTTTGACCATTAAAGGGTGTGAATTTGAAGAGTTTCGTGGTTATTAAATAGAAGAATGACTTGGTCCTAGCTGTGTATGTTAAAATACATTGAATCTAGTCATTTAGCTATTTATTGGCTGTCGTTTGAAGTCCAAAATAGTTATTTATTGGTTGTATTAAGAAGTCCAAAATAGCTATTTATTGGCTGTTGTTTGAAGTCCAAAATAGTTATATATTGGTTGTATTAAGAAGTCCAAAATAGCTATTTATTGGCTGTCTTTAGAAGTCCAAAATAATTATTTATTGGATGTCTTTAAAATTCCAAAGGGTCCAAAAAAATGTGGGAACTTATTTAGGCTAATTTTTGTGGTTTTTTTAAAGCTATAATTATGACTTTGGCTATTCTTGGAAGGTTGTTCAAAATATATAGATGAGTATTATGAATTTTAAAAGATATTGGATTGTTTAGAAAATTATCATCTTGTGAAGTCTTGTATTCCTCTTAGTTCTTAAAAATAATTCTTGAACTTATGACGTTAATCTTATGTCATTCAAAATAACCAAACTTATCACCTTGAATTCTTGAGAGAATTATTAGGTTTTCTTGGTGTGGCATTTCAATCCTTCATCGTCTTGATTTTCATCTTGTTAGGTGATATGTCAAGACTCAACAAATCTTGTCTTCACAATTTTGGGGTTTATATACAACATTGTTATTGGGTTTCATCACAATTATTGGTGGAGTTTGTATCATTAAGAAAATCTAAAATCTATGTAGACAGACCCAATCATTAGTTCCAAACCATGGGGAGAGATCCATTCAAAAAATACGAAGAATAGTTGAACACTAAGACTAGTATCTATGTTCCATTTATTTTGGTTCATCCATTCATATAGTGTTATTTTTTCTCAAACTATTAAGGACAAGTGAAAGCCTCATTGAAAAGGAGAAAGTAACAAAAAAGAAGAAGTAGACAATAGAGATGTAGTATTGAAGTTTTTGTGTGGGTTGATGTCAATTTTTTAATTTTTTTAACTTAAGATATATAAATGTAGTTAGTTAAAATTAATGTTAAGAATTGAAATCATAGATGAAAAAGTTAGAAATGAAATTGATAAGTGTTTTTTTTTTCATTCGTGCATAAGTCCATGTTTTATATTTTCTTACTTTGGTCATATTAATATACCCAAAAACAAATCAATGTTTCTTAAATAGTCTATAATCTAGAATACTATCAGGATAAAGAGAAACAGACTTCTAAAAGACTCAGTCCTAACTTGAACAAACAAGACAGATAATGATGCAAACTAAGAAGCTAAACATTTTAATCATATAAGTGAAAATGAAGCTAAATTTGCACAAGACCTTTTGTCACTTTTTAGTGGCCCAATTACAAAACTTAGAGCCAAACTATTCAAGGAAGCTCTAAATGGGCTAATCCAAGAGAATTGGGTTTATTCTAAAAAGACCAAGATGGGCTCAAATAATAATCAAGGCCTAGTCCATGTCATCAAAGCAATTGAAGAGGCTAATTAGCATGCAAATTCGTAACTAGCATGGTTTGACCATTAAAGGGTGTGAATTTGAAGAGTTTCATGGATATTAAATAGAAGAATGACTTGGTCCTCACTATGTATGTTAAAATACATTGAATCTAGTCATTTAGGTATTTATTGGTTGTCTTTAGAAATCCAAAATAGCTATTTATTGGTTGTCTTTAAAAGCCTAAAGGATCTAAAAAATATGGGAACTTATTTAGGCTAATTTTTGTGTTGTTTTTAAAGCTATAATTATGAATTTTACTATTCTTAGAGGGTTCTTCCAAGTATATAGATGAGTATTATAAATTTTCAAAGATATTTGATTAATCAGGAAATTATCATCTTGTGAAGTCTTGTGTTCCTCTTAGTTCTTAAAAAGAACTTTTGAACTTATCAAGTTAATCTTGTGCATTCAAAATAGTAAAACTTATCACCTTAACTTCTTGAGATAATTCTTAGGTTTTCTTGGTATGGCATTTCAATCCTTAATAGTCTTGATTTTCATCTTGTTAGGTGACGGGTCAAGCTCAACAAATATTGTCTTCACGATCTTGGGGTTTCAATCCATTATTGTTATTGGGTTTCATCACAATTTTTGATGGATTTCGTATCATTTTGGTATCATAGTTTGGTCAAGGGTTCAAATCCACCTAGCACAAGTTCAAGGATGAAACTCCTCTCTGAATGAGGGAATGATGTGATCCATCATTTAATACCTTAGGTCTATCCTGGTAAGGAGGAGATTCTTTTCAGGTGGTTCCAAATGGAACCCAAGCAAGGTCCATTCTGGTTCTGGGGTAAAGGGAATTGTGGCACCCCTACTAACGGCTTAAGGTTTTAGTAGAATTGGCTTATCAATTCTCCTTTGGTTTCGTATCAAAACTTGGTCAAGGATTCGAATCCTTCCTGGCGTAAGTTTGAGGACGAACTTCCTTTACCAAGGAGGGAATGTTATGATCTATCATTTAGTACCTTGGGTTTGTGCCGGAGAGGAGGAAGGTCCTTTCAAGTGGTTCCAAATGGACCCCAAGCAAGATTCATTCTGGTTCTGGTTTAAAGAGAATTGTAAATATGATATAATAATAACGTTTTTATGCTTGTGAAATATTAAATAAGTAAAACATATCTATAAAATAAATTGATTTTGTTTTTATTCAAGATTTTATATTACGAATGTTAGAGAGAAATATATTATTTTTCATTACAAACTTAAATTTGAAAATTAGATTTTAAGGTTTAATTATTCAGTCTGATTTAGAGTAGTACTCTTTAATTTGTTGGAACAATCGCCTAGTAGTTAGAGTGAAGCTCTATTTCAAAAGTCTTTTTTATAAGAACTATTATTCAAAACTTTATTGACAATATATTTTTAGTCATGGTTTTAAAACTTGAAAGTTAGTACTCGAATAATTAAATTCTTAGGTTTAATTTGGACACCTTGAATAAAGTTTAAAATGTCTAACCCCACAAAAGGTGGCATTTAAATGGTTCATTTTCAATCTCTTAAAAAAAGGAATTAATTTAATTAACTAAATTAATTATCGACCCCACCTATAGGTGTTAATTGATTTGTTTAATTAACAAAGAATATCTAACCACACCAAATGTGGTATTCATATAAAAGAAGAAGAACCAATAAATATCAATTTATATCTTTAATAACCTAAATAACATGAGCAAGTATAATTAACTTAATTATTATATCCTTAAATACTCTACTGTTATGAATGATAAAAATTTGTATTATTGTTTATTGAATCTATATATCTATGTTCATTTTTTATGTTAATAGATTAGGTAACAAACAAACCAAAATATTGTGATAGAATGTTTAGGATTTAATTTCGTTTTAAATATTTTGAATAATAATTTAAAAACCACATATATTTCTTCCTTAGATTGATCTTGGGAGTATACTTATCATTTGCTATAAAATGATTTGTGCACTTACGAGAGTTTTACAAATTATAAAACAAAAGTATCCTCAAGATTGGTATTTTTATACCGGTCTTGTGTCTCATCATATGGTAAGAATGATGAATTATCAATATAACGTAGTTATTCAGTAACACTTGTAGATTCCAACTTATTTGTCAAAGCCAATGAAGGAAAAATAGCTATCATGCTAGTGTATGTAGATGATTTAATCATAATCGGTGATGATGAGGCAAAAATTCTTTGAAAAAAGGAGAATTTAACTGTATATTTCCAAGTGAAGGAACTTAAACAGCTCAAGCACTTCCTTGGTCTAGAGGTTGATTACATACAAGAAGAAAAATTACTTTGTAAGCAAAAATATTCCAATGATTTGTTGAAGAGGTTTGGAATGCTTGAATGTAAGCTGATTTCGACACTCATGGAACCAAATGCCAAAAATGTGTGCATATGAAGGAAAAGATTTGGAAGACTCGACGGTATTGAAAATTGTTAGATAGTCTGATCTACTTAACCTTAACTCGACTTGACATTTCTTATACAGTTAGTGTGATGAGTCGGTACATGCAAAATCCAAAGAAGCCTCATTTGGAAGTAGTTCAATGAATATTGAGATATGTGAAGAGTACAATTGACTATAGTCTTTTTTAAAAGAAAGGTTGAGACGACAAGTTAATTGGTTACTATGATGCTAATTATATAGGAGATTATGACACCAGGAAATCAACAATTGGGTATGTGTTTAAGCTTGGTTCTGGAATAATTTCTTGGTGTAGCAAGAGACAACTGACAATATCATTATCAACCATAGAAGTTGATTATCAAGCAGTGGTAATGGAAGCTCTAGAGAGTACATAGCTTATACAACTATTGAATAATCTACATTAACCAATAGATTATACAATTCCGTTATACCATGACAATCAGTTTGTAATTCATTTTGTAGAGAATCCAATCTTTGATGCAAGAACTAAGTATGTTAAAGTGTACTATCATTTTATCATAGAAAAGGTTCTATAAGAAGAAATTGAGATTAGGCAAATAAAAAAAAATGATCAAGTTGTAAACTTTTTTACAAAAGGCTTGAGCATTGGCAAGTTCCAAATGTTTCGCTTTCAACTCGACACAGTAAAAATAATGAGAGCTAGTGTTGAGGGGGAGTGTTGAAGATCAACCCTAGTCCGTTATAAAGCCCAAGGAAAATAAAAACCCAATCCATTTTTATCTAATCCCAATACAATTGAAGCTTCTCAAATGTTGAAGAAAGTTTTTTTAAGAGAAAATTCTAGAAGTATATAGAAAAGAGATTTTAGGATAAGTGTGTAGAATGTGATAATAATATGTGGTTAGAATTGTTTCTTAATTTTATAATTGTATGATGTAGATTGCATGGTTAGGACTATATATAGCCTCCATTGCATTTGGTTATGCATCCCTTAAAAAAATTCTTTGTATTCTTAGTTTGAGTGTTAGATGTGAGTTTTCTTTTTGAGTATTTATATTTCTCCTCAAATTGTGAGTGATTTTTGAAAAGTGTTATAGTGTCTTTTATTATGGGTATAATACAATTAATTTATTTACTTGTTTGGGTCCAATATTATTAAGATTAGAGTTGTGTACTCTAAATTTTATTCAACAAATGTAACACTAAACTTGCTAAATTTGAAATACCACTTAAACCAATTGGTAATATAATACAACAATTGGTAAAATTTATGTAAATAAACCTAAATTAAGTAATAGCAAATGAGAATGATAATAAGTAGATTTATTTTAAAGCAATCCTACAAAGAAAAACTTTTTATCTCTTACCAAAAACGAAAGCTTGTATGAATATCGTCTAACATTCTACGAGGATTTTTGTTGATGAAGTATATTTAAAAAAAATGAAAATTTATCCAAGATTAAGTTTTTCAATAGAGTTAAACTTTACAAGAAATTAAAAAATTTAATCCACATAATCTATCTTAAATATTACAACATAATCCTCACATTGAATCATTGGCTTCGAATCCTTACATTGAATCATTGGCTTCAACAACTAAGTTATCATACACAAATAGGTTCAAAGAATTCGTAAACAATATGAGTTATTTAAACTTTTGTCTAACTATACAACTCTTCGAAGAGCAAGAACAAGTATTCTTAGACTTAAATATTGAAGAGTTTGCAATTTTAGAAGAAGAAAATAAAATATGGAAAGTTACAAGATGATTTAGAAAATATATAAGATCGTAAAATAACTTAAATTATTACTCACTTTTACTTCATTTTTTGCACTAATGAATTGATAATCTCTCTAATCATCAATATATATCTTCTTGTGCCTTAGAATCTTGTTTCTCTACATGTAAAGTATAAAGAGATTAGTGGCATTCTTCGAAAGATAGATAAAATGAATAATGTGAACATAATGATAGAAATAAATAATTACTTTATTTGGATGTTATTACCGTTGAAGAATGCATTTAATATTCTATTTAAATGGGAGATTTAGTATGAATAAAGATAAAAAGAAGTAGAGGTACAATTTTTGGATCTCTAATTTATACTTATAAACATGAATAGCAACAAAAAAATAATTATTAATTATTGAGGTAAAATATGAAACACTATCTTAAAAACCCCTGAGGTTTGGTATATCTTCAATTATGCTCGTAAGGTTTATAAAATGTCACAAATACCCTTATATTTTAATGGTGTTAATTTTCCATCAATTACTATTTAGATTACTATTCATAGGCTTTAATACCAATTTTTGTTGATCGATACAATTTTTAATCGGGGGTTAATATTGACCTAGTTGATGGTCTTGGTCTATTTATTGAAGGTAATAATTTGTCAAAAAAACTTATTATTATTTTGTATAAGTCTAATTTTCTTCTATATTCATTATAATTTCATAGTATATTATGTTCTTCATTGAGTTGGTTGCTTAATTCTAATCCTGAATCTATTTATTGTCTTTTAAAATTAAAAATTACTCTTTCATTTGTTAAATCTAATAGTTCTAATTTATGTACTAATGATTCGATGTTGATAGAGTATTATCTTGATAAATCATATATGTTGAATGTATATTATTTTGTCCTATTTGTAGTATACAAGTAGGTTTTTCTTGTATACATACAACTTATTTATAATCTTCAAAGAAGTATTATCCAAACATTAAGTTGTTGAATTCTTCTTCCTTTATTCTCACATATTTTTGACTTAAATAATCTTTTAACGTCCTTGAGACATGATGGTCTGTAATGCTTGTAATAGCTTTAATATAATCTGTATAGATATCTAATAAGGTGTTAAATCTTTTAAAATTTTCATGACAAGTTTCATAATCTTCATTTTTAAAATATTCATTTAAATGATAGAGATAACCTTTATCAAATGTTTTTAATAGAATTAGATTTTTATCTTTGATTTCCATTGGAATTATTAGTTGTTTATTTCTAAAAATAATTTCCATTTTCCTGTTTTAGCAATATTATGTCTTGTTGTAAGCAAATATTTAAACATTTAAGATTCATAACTAGCTTAAATTTATAATTGTTATACCTGAATTTGATGGGTCCACCATGGTCTTCCATTATGTTCGCCTTCTTTTGTTACACATGTTATGCCTCAGTTTTGCTCAAACCTCAACGCCCTCCTAACAATGGTGAACCTTCTGCGTCTGTACATAAATGATTTCCAATAGTTGACTTACTAAAGAAGAGTAACTAAACTCCATTTTATTCATATATTAATAATTATTATAACTTAAGGCCAACTAAGAACCTTGAAAGGGGTACTTAGCCGCTCATAACTACTGTGTATAACATTATTGGTTTTGAGATTTCTAGATAGAGAATTTTTCTATGTTAGAGTGTTTCAGAGTAGAGAGCTTTGGATTTCTATGTATTCGTGTGTCCTCTGAAATGATAATAAGGGTTCCTTTTATAGAACAAGGAATCCTTGTTTACAATACTAAAATTATTATTTTACCCTTGTTTTAATAATTCATCTACTTTTCCACTTTAAAGGATAGCTACTACTTTTTTCCTTGGCATATGCTACCGACTAAGACGTGGGGTCTATATCTTTATTTCTTTTGTAGTTTTTTGCCGATAGTTTCTTTTCTTATTTTTCTTTGTTAATTTATACCAATAGTTCTTTTGATGACATTGATGATGACGAATCTTCATCTTCTCAGTCTTTGATATAGAGAATGCATTTGTGGTCTTTGGTGGCTTTTCTGGTATAGAAGCAGAATACCTTTCTTTTTCTTGACCAATTTCTAGGTTGTTGCAATTAAAATTGGTTTCATACTTGGTGATTTTTTAACCATCTTCTTTTGATAGAGTCATGCTACTCTCGGAAATGATGATGACTTTACTAGTTGAATAATTTACTTTAATCTCAATAGAATTTTCAATCTTCCTGAGTTCATAGTAAATTTTGCTTAGCATTTGACATCTTAATACACATAGTTCTTCTGTGTTGAATTCCTTTTTTTGGAAGTGCCCTTGGTTTGAGAACTTCTTTATTTGTGTTGGAAATCCCTATCTTGATGAAGTATTAGAGACTAATACTTCCTTCCTCATTCTAGTCCATTAATGAACTGAAAATCTAAGATAAACATGTTTATCACCCACTTTAATTTTTCTTCTGAAATTCTTGATTACTCTTTTAAAATTTTCTTGGAAATAATTTAACTCACTTAAATTAAATCCTAGATATATATTTTCTATTAATCCTACATGAAATGCTTTATACACAAATATTGGATCAGCTCCTTCCAATATATTGAATTTACTTCCTGTAGGAAATTCCTTGTCTGTAGTATAGAATTTCATATCTTCAATATGTTCTTGGGTAGATTTTCTGGCCAAATTATAGAGACTCAACCATTGTAGTTTGCTGAGGTTTCTATATTGGTTCTTTTCATCTTCAATGATTGGAGTAGTTCTAGGAGATGTCTCCTTGAATAGTACTGAATGTTTTACTATTTTTGATGTCTCTGGAGGAGATGTTTCTCTAAATAGCACTGGAGGTCTTGCTATCTTTCCAAGATTTGTCAATTTGCTTGGAGTTGTTAGTTATTGTTGTAGTGCTGTAGAATAATTTCTTACTATATCCTCTAGAGTTATTAGTTTTGGTGTTTTTTAGTTGGCACTTCTATTTTACTAGGGAAGGCTCTATGAGTTACTCTACTAATTCCCAGAATAGATTTGCTAGCTTCTACCCAGTTGTTATAAATTTTTTGTTTTAGGCCATTATAGACCACATAAATTTTGTTTTTGTTCTTCTTTTTCTGCCCCATCTACCCAATTGAGCTTTGTGTTTTCAGAAGTTTTTTATGAACTGTTAGGTTCTTCCTTCTTTAATAGAGATTTCTTGTTTGAGCTTCTGGTCTATAGAGGTTATTTTGAACAATTAAGTTCTTCATGTTTCTTTCATATCTCCATAAGAGATTTCTCGAGATATAGCAACTCGAGTTATTCATGTAGGATTTTTATCTCATTTCTTTTATCTTGATTTTAATATTAAGATATTTCATTCCTCAAAGCATAAAAATAGTTAGAGGTGCTAATTCTCTTGTAAGGGCATCAACTAAACTATTTTTTTGGCCTGGAAGATGTTCAACATCAAAATTATAATGGTTGTACCACAGTTGCCATTTAACTAGTCTTCCTTGTTTGTAAGCACCTGCAATATTGGTTCTTAAGAAATATCCAAAATTCTTATTATCTATTCTAACAATGAATCTAGAGCTTATGATATATATTGCAAATTTCTTAATAGCCTTTTTAACAGTTAAATATTCTTTTTTATTACTATGATAATTTAATTCTGAACCTTGGAAAAACCCTAATGTATATCTACAAAGATATTCATCTTTGTCATCTACTCTTGCTTTAAGAACTGCTCCCCAATATTCTTGTGGAGCATTTGTTTCAATTATCATCTTATCATCTGGTCCTAGATGGTATAAAGTTGGTAAATATTTTACTTTTGCTTTTACTCTATCCATATATAGAGTATCTTCTTCTATCCATTTCTAAATATGTTCTTTTTTCAATTTTGCTTGTAATGGTTTTCTCATTTCTGCAAGTTTCTTGATATATGCTTTTGCATATGTTAAACATCCTAAATATCTTTGTAATTGGTTTTTATATTTTAATTCACTAGGAAAACCTTGAATATTATTTAGTTAATGGGGTTGTAGATTATGTTTTTCATCTTCAATTTCTTACCCTAACTATTTAATTTTTTGTTGAGCAAGTACTGCTTTCTTTTCAGAGAGTACAATGCCTTATTTTCTACAATCTTGTAGAATATCGATAATATCCAAATAATGTTTATTTAATTCATTACTAAAAACCAAAATATCATCTATGTAAACACAACAAATATCTTATAATTTCTTAAAAATGTTATCCATATATCTTTGAAAAAAATACCTGGAGCTTGTTTTAATCCAAATTGTATAAATGTCCATTGGAATTGTTGTTGGGGGAAACTAAATGCTGTTAATTTTTGGGTTTCTTCATCCAGTCTTATTTGCCAAAATCCACTTTTGCAATCAAAACTCAAGAAGTATTTCTTTCCTATTATTAATGATAGTAGTTCTTCTTTGTTTGGAATGAAGTATCCATCGTCAATGGTTTCTTTATTCAGTGCTTTAAAATTTATTACCATTCTCTTTTTTCCTCTTCTTTTCTCAGCTTCTTTTTCAACTAAGAATACTGGACTAGAGTGAGGTGAATTATTTGGTATTATGACTTTTAATTCCAAAAGTTCTTGAATTTGTTTTCCAAATTCAATTCTATCTTTTTGAGTATAAATCATTAGTTTTACTCTTATGATCATGTTAGGATCTCTTAACTTTATGTTGACTATTGTTTTATATTTATTTATTTTTAGATCCAAAGGATTTTCTGAACTAACTATTTTTAATAGTTTTTAATGCATGTTAGGGATTTGTCTTCTTGTATTTCATTGAGAAAAGAATTTTGTTTTTCTTCTATATCTAATGAAATATTTTCTAAATAAGGTTTTTGTTGGTCTTCTATCTCACCACATTTTCGCTTTTTATGTTGTTGTATAAAAGTTGGGTTTGAAACAGTTAAAACTTTTCTTACTTTAGAAACATAGATGGTATCTCCTTCTAAGGTTGTGAGACATATTTTGTGGGAATGTTGTGTGAAAGGTTGATATAAGTTTAGGAAATTATTTCCTATTAACAAATCTATTATTGTTTCTTGTTGATATATGGTAGGAATGTGGAAGTTTTCTCCTCTTATCATTATATCAGTATCTTTTAATACCTGATTGAGTTTTATTGTAGTATTATTAGCAATTTTTACAATTAAATCTTTTGGTGTTTGTTTCCACTTGTCTTATGAAAATATATATCTACTGGCTACACACATACTAGCTCATGTATCTATATATGAATGTAAATGATAAGTGTTATAACTTTAAATTTTAGTTCTACTTTAATGTAAGTACTATTTGGATTTGTAATACTATACAAATCATTCATCTTCTGATAAAAAATATTCATGATTTGAGTGTTTATATATTAAGTCAATTATATCTTCCTCAGTTTCTTCCAATAGATAGATATTGTAAGTTTCGTCTATATCAGATTCCTCGATTGGTTCTAATTTCATTTTGAAAGCTTCTTCTAAGATTTTTGCTTTTGTGGAAATTCCTTTTTAAATTCTTTTTTATGTTGAAGTCTACTTGGACATTCGTTAGCATAATGTCCTTCTTCATTACAGATCTAACATCTACATTTTTTCTTTCCTGAAGGACAACAATTCCTTTTTTCAGAAGGTTTATAATTTTTTCTTCTAAAATATCTTTTCTTATAGTTTTTTCTATTAAATCTCTTTTTATATTTTTGGAAATTTTGTTTTTTGAATTTATATATTTTATATTTATATTTTTGTTTATAAGATTTTATATTACATCCATATTTTTCTGGTATTCTAAAATCTCTTGTATCATAACAGATTTTATCATTTTCTCGTATTTATTTATATTTTTTTCTTTCTTGACATTTAATAATGATCCAATCTTTAAGGCTTTTTATTCTTCCTCCTAGAGTATCTAGTATAGTTTTTCTATATCTTTGTTCCCAATTTTCTGTTAAGATATTATATAATGTTCCATGTAATTTTTAAAAAACATTTCTTTATAAGTTGTTTGTATAGAGGGTGGTAATTTATGGTAATACATTTCATATTCACAAATAAAAGAATCTATGTAACTCATGTTACAAATTTCCATTTGTTAGATGCCATTTAGCTTCATTGATTTCATTTTCACTCGATTCACTAATAGTCCTTCCTTCATCTTTTTCAATAGATTCTTTGTATATTTTATTTATTATTGTATCTAAGTATTCTCTTCCTGTGGAAGCATTTCCTTGTATTAATAAATGTTGTTGACCTGTTAAGTTTGAAAACAAAACTTTTACATTTTTTGTCATTTTATGTGTTATGAATATTCTTCATCAGAAGATTAATGATTTGTATAATATTACAAATCCAAATAGTAATTACATTTAAGTAGGACTAAAATTTAAAGGCTATAACACTTATCATTTACATGCATATATAGATACAGGAGCTAGTATGTGTGTAGCTAGTAGATATGTATTTCCAAAAGACAATTGGAAACAAGCACCAAAAGATTTAATTGTAAGAATTGCTAATAATACTACAATAAAATTCAATCAGGTATCAAAAGATACTGATATAATGATAGGAAGAGAAACCTTACATATTCCTACCATATATCAACAAGAAATAGGAGTAAATTTGTTAATAGGAAATAATTTCCTAAACTTATATCAACCTTTTACACAACATTCCGATAAAATAAGTCTCACAACCTTAGAAGGAGATACCATCTATGTTTCTAAAGTAAGAAAAGCTTTAACTGTCTCAAACCTAACTTTTATGCAACAACATAAAAAGCGAAAATGTGGTGAGATAGAAGACCAACAAAAACCTTATTTAGAAAATATTTCATTAGATATAGAAGACAAACAAAACTCTTTTCTCAATGAAATACAAGAAGACAAAGCACTAATAGACATTAGAAAACTATTAAAAATAGTCAGTTCATAAAATCCTTTGGATCCAAAAATAAATAAATCTAAAACAATAGTCAACATAAAATTAAGAGATCCTAACAAGATCATAAGAGTAAAACCAATGATTTATACTCTAGAAGATATGATTGAATTTGGAAAACAAATTCAAGAACTTTTGGAATTAAAAGTCATAATACCAAGTAATTCACCTCACTCTAGTCCAACATTCTTAGTTGAAAAAGAAGCTGAGAAAATAAGAGGGAAAAAAAGAATGGTAATAAACTTTAAAACATTGAATAAAGAAACCATTGACGATAGATATTCATTCCAAAAAAGGAAGAACTACTATCATTAATAAAAGAAAGAAATAATTCTCGAGTTTTGAATGCAAAAGTGGATTTTGGCAAATAAGACTAGATGAAGAATCCCAAAAATTAACAACATTTAGTTGCCCTCAAGGACAATTCCAATGGACAATTATACCATTTGGATTGAAACAAGTTCTAGCTATTTTTCAAAGATATATGGATAATATTTTTAAGAAATTACAAGATATTTGTTATGTTTACATAGATGATATTTTGGTTTTTAGTAATTGATTAAATAAACATTATTTGGATATTATCAATATTCTACAAGAATATAGAAAAAAGGCATTTTACTCTCTCAAAAGAAAGCAGTTCTTGCTCAACAAAAAATAAAATACTTAGGGTTGGAAATTAAAGATGAAAAACATAAACTATAACCCCATATACTAAATAATATTCAAGGTTTTCCTAGTAAATTAAAAGATAAAAACCAATTACAAAGATTTTTAGGATGTTAAACATATGCAGAAGCATATATCAAGAACTTTATACCATCCAAGACCAAATGATAAGATGATAATTGAAACAGCTGCTTCACAAGAATATTGGGGAGTAGTTCTTAAAGCAAGAGTAGTTGACAAAGATGAATATCTTTGTAGATATACATCAGGATCTTTCCAAGGTTCAGAATTAAATTATCATATTAGTGAAAAAGAATATTTAGATGTTAAAAATGCTATTAAGAAATTTGCAATATATGTCATAAGCTCTAGATTCATTGTTAGAACAAATAACAAGAATTTTGGTTATTTCTTAAGAACTAATATTACAGGTGATTACAAACAAGAAAGATTAGTTAGATGGCAACAATGGTTCAACCATTATAATTTTGATGTTGAACATCTTACAGGCCATAAAAATAGTTTAGTTGATGCCTTTACAAGAGAATTAGCACCTCTAACTATTTTTATGCTTTCAGGAATGGAACATCTTAATATCAAAATCCAGATAAAAGAAAAGGAGATAAAAATCCTATAGGAACAACTCAAGTTGTTATATCTTGAGAAATCACATATGGAGATAGGAAAGAAACAGGAAGAACTTAATTGTTCAAAACAACCTCTAGAGACGATAAGCTCAAACTAGAAATCTCCATTAAAAAGGAAGAACCTAACAGTTCACAAAAAACTTATGAAACCACAAAGCTCAATTGGGCAGATGAGGTAGAAAAAGAACAATAGAAAAAAGTTTATATGGTCTATAATGCCGTTGAATTGATGATCGAACGGTGAGTGATGGACGCGTTGAATGATGCGAGTGGAATTCTTCTCCTGCGTAGAAAATTCAATTTTTATTAATTACATTTTCACCCACAAATATATTTCAATTTACATTTTCAACTTTTTTTAATTGCAATACAACCCTTTTGGTAATTTAAATTAAATTTTAAACTTTTAATAATTGAAATTAAGCCCGATTTTAATTTAAATTATATTTTCAACTTTTTTAAATTGCAATTAATAACTCTTTTATTTGAAATTATATTTTTGGACAAAAAAATATGAAATTAAGTACATTTTCGATACAAATTATTTAATTTTATTAAAAATGTATTTTTAGCACATAAAAGGAAAATATTAATTTATTTAACAAAAATTAACTAAATATTAAAAATAACATAGCAATTATCATTACTAAAATTGATGAAAATAACTATATAAAATACAGTTATCACTAAGCAAAATTTACTATGAACTCAGGAAGATTGAAAATTCTATTGAGATTAAAGTAAATTATTCAACTAGTAAAGTCATTATCATTTCCCATAGTAGTATGACTCTGTCAGAAGAATATGGTTAAAAAATCACCAAGTATGAAACCAATTTTAATTGCAACAACCTAGAAATTGGTCAAGAAAAAGAAAGGTATTCTGCTTCTATACCAGAAAAGCCACCAAAGACCACAAATGCTTTCTCTGTATCAAAGACCAAGAAGATGAAGATGCGTCATCATCAATATCATCAAAAGAACTGTTGGTAGAAATTAACAAAGAAAAATAAGAAAAGAAACTATCGGCAAAAAACTACAAAAGAAATAAATATATAGACCCCACATCTTAGTCGGTAGCATATGCCAAGGAAAAAAGTAGTAGCTATCCTTTAAAGTGAAAAAGTAGATGAATCATTAAAACAAGGGTAAAATAATAATTTTAGTATTGTAAACAAGGATTCCTTGTTCTATAAAAGGAACCCTTATTATCATTTGAAAAAAAAACAAAAAATACATAGAAATGAAAAACTCTACTCTGAAACACTCTAGCATAGAGAATCTCTCTAACTAGAAATCTCAAAATCAATAATGTTATACCCAGTAACTATGAGCGGATAAATAGCCCTTTCAAGGTTCTTAGTTGGCCTTAAGTTGTAATAATTATTACACTATGGATAAAATGGAGTTCAGTTACTCTTATCTAGTAAGTCAACTATTGGACACCATTTATGTACGGATGCAAAAGGTCATCATTGCCAGAAAGACATTGAGGTGTGAGAAAAGGTGAGGCATAATAGGTGTAACAAAAGAAGACGAATAGAAGGGAAGACCGTGGTAGACCCATCAAATTCAGGTATAATAATTATAAATTTAAGCTAGTTAAGAATCTTGAATGTTTAAATATCTGCTTACAACAAGACATAATATTGTTAAAATAGGTAAATGGAAATTATTTTTAAAAATAAACAACTAATAATTCCCATGGAAATCAAAGATAAAAATGTAATTCTATTAGAAACATTTGATAAAAGTTATCTCTATCATTTAAATGAATATTTTAAAAATAAAGATTATCAAACTTTTCTTGAAAATTTTAAAAGATTTAACATCTTATTAGATATTTATACAAATTATATTAAAACTATTACAAGCATCATAGACCATCCTGTTTCAAGGACCTTAAAAGACTATTTTAGGCAAAAATATGTGAGAATAGAGAAAGAAGAATTTACTAACTTAATGTTTGGATATTACTTCTTTGAAGATTATAAATACATTGTATGTATACAAGAAAAACCTGATTTTATACTAAGAATAGAACAAAATGATATACATTCAACACATATGATTTATCAAGATAATACTCTATGAACATCAAATCATTAGTAAATAAATTACAATTATTAGATTTAACAAATGAAAGAGTAATTTTTAATTTTAAAATATAATTAATAGTTTCATGATTAGAATTAATCAACCAACATAATGAAGAACATAATATACTATGCAATTGTAATGAATATAGAAGAAATTAGACTTATACAACAAAATAATAAATTTTTTAGATAAATTATTACCTTAAATAAATAGACATAAACAAATAATTAGGTCAATATTAACCTCTGCTTAAAAATTGTATTGATTTGTAAAAATTAGTATAAAAATTTAAAAATTATAATCTAAATAATAATAGATGAAAAATTAATACTATTAAGATATAATAATATTTTTGATATTTTATAAAAACCCACTAACATAATTAAAAATATGTAAGATATTTAAGATAGTATTAAATGTACATTATGCCTTCGGTTCTTGCAATGTGAGGAACAATTACAATTTCATGATATTTAATTTAAATTAAAAATATAAATTAAGCAATTATTTGGTGACAAATCAGATTTGAAAAAGCCTATATATATATAACCAAAACATCTAATCAATTTGATTAGACTCCTCCGGCAGTTGACAGAAAACTAATGATCTAATTAATATTAATTATCACTTTGAATTTGGAAAGTCAAAGGAATTAATACATAAAATGTAAGAGTTAGTAACGTTGGCACGTGCAACGAACAAATGAAAAGGTTGGAATTTCGTAAAAGTTCACTAATTATTTTTTTATAATTAATAAAAGATTCAAATAACGGTAAAATTATGATATATTTAATATATGAATACTTTAAATTATATACAAGAGATATTTATATTTATAGTATATTTTATCAATTAAAACATATTATATTATTTATAGGGTTATAATGATAAATTTTATTCAAAAGTATAAATTTATTTATTTAAAATAATTATAAGATAATAAAATTTATTATGTAATAAATAATAATTAAATTGTATTAAAAAAATAATATTTAAATTACAAAATTGAATCACTATATTTTAAGAGAAGATATTAAATCCTTACTAGTTTATTAGACTTCGGTTAAAATATTATTAGGATAAAAGTGAAAAGTGTACTATAAATATTAGATTAGATGATATAAAAAGGAAATAAAAACAATTCAAATAATGAATTCAAGAGAGTACAATTTTATGTATTTGTCAAAAATAAAAATATATTTTTAAATATAATATATGAAAATTGTATGAAAAATTATAAAAAAAATAAGACGGCATCAAACGATCTAAACTACATAATTCAATTTAATTCGATTTGTAAAAAAATTAAATTCTTAAAGTTTGATCAGACATTCCTTTTCTTCTCTTATACAAATAATTTTACAATATTTGCATTTAAAAGTATGTAACACAATAACTAAAACCAAGCATATTAGTGAGAGTCCATTAGAATGATTGGAAACTTGAGAATATAATTTTTTATTGTAATAAATTAAATGGATTAAACAAATATAAATAAGATGAATAGACGGAAGATCTGAAATGTAATTGCTTGAGTACATACAAAATTATTTCATTATGAATTTAAAATTTATACTCTAAATAATCTAAATTAGTTCATATCGAATTTTAACCGTTCGATCTAATTTGATTTGACACCTATTAATAGTCCAATCTAATTATTTAAAATTTATAAAATTTGGACCAAATGAGACAATGTTCACTCCTACTTTCAATTGAAATCTCTTGATATTATTGCTCAAATCACTACTACAAAATATACATATGGTTTCAGTTTTTAACCATAACCGTAGGTCTATAACTACGGTTATAAGAATCAAGTCCTATGTGAAAGAGACTATAAACATAATCTATATTTTTTATTTTAAAATAACCAAGATTATAGAACATGTCTATGACTTCGGTTTTTTAAAAAACTGAGGCCATAGAATATATCTATGGCCTTGATCTTTGAATAATCCAGACCATAGACATGTTTTATGGCTATAAATTAAAATTAAAATACAATTATTAATTACAATATTAAAAGTTAATATAAATTACAATAAATTTATTAATTACAATATTAAAAATCATATTATATTAAAATTAAAAGTATAATTATATTTGAGAGTTTATTATACACTAAAACATAATAAAACCATACTATTACAAACTGAATTTTTACTATTATAAGCATTTATAAGTGTACTTCAAATCAACATAATCAAGTCCACAACGAATTCAATAGAAGCGTGAAAAGGAAAATACCATAGGCACTGTTGCGCTGGTGCATGCGCGTTGGGGTAGGGCACTAGGGTGATGCGTTGGTGTTGGTGCACTGGCTTGCTACACTGGTGCACTATTGCACTGGTGCGTTACGCTAATGCTAGTGCATTGGGGTGGTGCACTGGTGCTGGTGCTGGTGCGTTGAGGTGGTACGCTGAGGTGGTGCACTGGTGTTGGTGCGCTAGGATGGTGCACTGGTGTTGGTGCTGCTACGTTGGGGTGCTGCACTGGTACTAATGTGCTAAGGTGTTGTGCTAGTTAAAATAGAACAAAATTAGAGTTTATGTCAAACTTTACAAATAGATAGAGGAATTCAAACTTCATTATAGATAACTAGATGGAATCAAATTAATAAATCAATATGTATTTTGAACTTCTGACACGTCTTAAAAAAATATTTTTCTTTGATTTTATCATTTATATGAATGACTTCAGATAATTCTTACACGTAAAAATGCCTTCAACTAAATATGGTGTTTTGTGCTGCAGGTATGATCCTACCACTTGCTTACCTTGTTCTTTAGTAGAAATGAGAAATAAAATCACAAAAACCAGGGGCAATGTCATACTCAACTAAGATGAGCCATTTAATAAAAATGTAATGTTTTTAACCTATTAGTAAAATGACATAACATGTCAACATATGAAGGATATTGGTGACGAACATTCCTGTTTCACATTTAACAGCACAAGTTCCACAAGTCAAGGGAAGGTCATCACCTGCCAAATAATCAAAATATTGAAAAAGGTAAATTCATTAAAAGAAATAAAAAATGACAAAAAGACATAGGACAAAGTTCCTTTCTTGATTAAGATAATCACTTACGGCTCAATGAAACTATTCCTAGTAGGGTCATCCAAAATGAAAGAGAAGGATGATTTTCCTATTGCACATTCTTTTAGCTTTAGTAAGAACTTGTCTATTGCTTTAGCACTTTGGGGATCAACTTGCTAAGCAACCCAGAAGATAGGATATAAATGCTTTAAATTAAATCATGAGGTATCATTAATAGCCATTGAATATACATACCTTGCGTTCTAGTTGGAGGACCTCCAAATCTTCTACAGCTCGCATCAATACTCCTTCTAACTAAGACAGTGACATTATTTCAATTATTGAAGGAGCATAGAGGAGAAAAATCAAAAATTAAAAATACTCCTACGAATTGAACAATTTTGAGTTCCTATTTTTTTTTTCTTTTTTCTCAATTCATTTGACATTTTAATCAAATCACCAATTTTACATGCCTGGAAAAAAGAAGGAAAAAACCAGCTTTATGGATATTAATATAATTTTCTTACTTCATCAAACTAGTAGTTGGCTATCTAATCCTTTTCAAACATAAAATACTATGTAGTAGCAAATTTATTACTGATTATCAAGTTTAATGTCAACAACAAGAATGTATAAATAGAAAGTTGGCTCAAATCACTACTCTACAATACATACATATAGTCTCAGACATTTAGCCTCGGTTGTTTTAAGAACTGAGGCCATAGGATTTTGGACTAGGTTATTTAAAAACCAAGGCCATAGACATACCCTATGATCTCGTTTATTTAAAAACCGAGGCTATAGATATACCCTATAGCCTCAGTTATTTAAAAATTGAGGCCATAGACATACCCTATTAAATTTTTTTTAATTTTTCTTTCCCAAAATTTTCCCCTTTTTTTTTCTCTTTCCCTTTTTCTTTTTCCCTCTTCTTCTTCTCTCTTTTTCCCACCCTTTCTTTTCTTTTCCTCTTCCCTAGTGCTTTCCCTTTCTTCTTTTCTTCTCTCCTTTTATTCTCTCTTTTCCCCACTACAAATCATTCATCGTGACCCAACTCCATCAACGCAGTGGAGATTCTTGACCGTTCACCCTCTCTGTCACTATGTGTGTGTCACCGTCAACGGCAATGACCTTGACCTTTCACTTCTCAAAGTAGTGGAGATTCTCGAACTGTAAAGAAGCTCATGCTCTCCTTCAAATTTTTTCACCCTTTGCTACTGGAGAAGTCACAAAGATGAGGATACATGAAGGATGTTACAAGTTGTATCAAAACATATGCTTATTGGGTCATCCAATAAAACCCTAATTTTAGACACTCACATAACCCTATGAGGTATGCCATCACTAGTCTTGAGCTTTTCTTCTTAAGATATGCCTTCTTTTTTATGAACAGCTAATTGAGACTTTAACTTTCTCTGTGCTCTATGCCTTAGTTCATAACCCTTTATTTACCGAGGAAAAAGAAGAGGTCAATCCCTTCTTGGTAAGTCACTTTAGCTCTAATTTCCTATGTCTATTTTCTTTTGCTGGGATTAAATTAAAAGTAACTGATTGGTCATCAAGATTGATTTTCTTGGTCTTTTTTTATTTCTCAGGCATATATGTTTAATCTTTTGAGTTAGTATATAGTGAAAATGTTTTCTTGTTCTGCATATATGTTCGTATGTTCCTGTTGGTTAGCATTACTTTCTCTAACATATAGAGTTGATTGATTCATGTTGCATGCCTTTTAACTTACCTTATGTTCCTGTTGGTTAGCATTACTTTCATATTATGAACATTGATGGATATGAAGATTTTTACAGAAAATGATGAGAAATCCTTAATGAAGGCTGAGAAATCACTTACATAAACTTTCCATCTTTTGGAACTTACTTTGATGCTTTCTTACAAGCTTTTAGGAATGGGTTGCTCTCAAGCCTAGACACTCACAACTTCTGAAAATTGCTCTGGAAAGAGAAACTGTAAGGGTTGATCAAGCTTCAAACTTCTTTCTTTTGAAATTTGGTTTCTTTTAAAATGTGAGAAGTATCTATTGATCCTTCTCTTTCTGCAGTCAAATGTACAACATTCAGATCTTTGGGATCCATTAGTCAACAAACAAAAACCATGTTCTACATCTTCAGTTGTCCCTTGTGAGTGGTTGAAACATGAACCTTGTAAACTATAATAATATCTTTGTTTTATGTTCATATTTATTTATAAGATTGGGTTCATAGGCTTGATGTATCTTTGTTAATGTTTACATTTTTTCTATTTTCTATTTTGGTGAAACTTACTAGCATTACTAGAAAAGTCTACAGGATTGATCCAAGTATTTCTTGATGGAGGGTTAAACCAATATAGAATGGGGGTAGGTATTCGAGTCTTTTGAATTTTGCAGAATAAAGTAGTTAATAAGGCAAACATGATAAACTTGGTTGCTAAAATAAGTACTAATTTTTGTTCATAGATATGTGATACAGTTGTTGTTGCCAAAATACTGAATGTAACTCTAGTTATTTCATATCTAGAGGTCAATCTAGTTTGGAAAGATTCAAGGTATCTACAAAACCCACTTGTGATTAAATTGACATTGTTGAAATTTCACTAGTTGTCCCTTGAATTTCAAATTGGATATAATTCTAAAGTTATTTTCTTCCTCTACCAGCTCCTTCATGGATATATTTTATCGTGGACCACTTCATTAATACATTGAAGGATGAAATATCTATAGTTAAAGAGCTGACTCTAAATTTTTCTTGGAGCACAAGAGTAGTACTATGCAACTGCAATCTGTGATACCTGAATCAAAACAGCACATGTTCATGCTTCAGCTAACTGGTATATGGAGAATGTGTTACCTGTATTGGAAAGGTTTGTAGTTAATGATATAATTGGTATGGCTTGGTTTTATTTTCTCATGGTGAATTCTAGTATAGGCGTCTTGTAATCTGCTTATAAGTATATTATAGTAAGTTTTTTAGAAAATGCCCTATTTGTTAAGAATGTACTAAGAATCTGAACTATGCTAAATATGTTTTCAGCTATGGGGTTGCTACTATTGCTCCTTTCTCTCACCATCTTTCATTTGAAAACTTGCCCATGGAAAGAAATCTGAGAGTGAGAGAGAAAGCTCGTTAGAATTAGTAAGTCATCATGACCCCAAGCGATTGCCTTTCAGTTTTTATTCCAGTCTATCGTCTTCCTTATTTGTTCAATAAATTATTACAATAATATTCTAGTTACTTGATATCAGAGAAACCCTAATATTGATATTGGTTTTGTAAATTGAAGTTTGGTACTCTGTGGAATCTGGATTTCTCTTCCAAATTTGATTTGAAATGCTACAGAAAAGCTTTAAGCCAACTAAATGGTAAATTATACATCTCAAATGTTGGTGTTTACCTATTAGAAATATAATTACTTAATTGTTGTTATATCAAATGTTTTCTATTAGAATTTTTCTATTAGAAATAGAATTTGTATCCAAGGAACACCACAAGAAGGCAATAAATGAACCAGTTGTAGAATCAAAGGAGGAACACAATATTGTATTGAATGGGCCAACTGTGAGTTCTTTGAACTTACTAACTCATGGTTTGATAAATTCAGGGAATTTATGCTTTCTGAATGCAACTCTGTCGGCTCTATTGTCTTGTTCTCATTTTGTTCAGCTTCTGCAAGAAATAAGAACTCTTGATATTCCTAAGGCGTGTATTTTTCATATATTTGGGGCCATTTTCTACATTTATTTATTTTAACCCAATGACATGTCTAAGTGTATAAGCTTTTCAATAATAAGTAAATTATCTCAACAACTTAATTTTCTTTTATTATTTCCATTAACTCTTTGTTAACTTGGTGGCTTTTGGGATTTCAGGTTGGGTATCCAACACTGACTGCATTTTCAAAGTTTATATCTGAACTTGACATGCCTAGCAGTTCAAACATGATAAAGAAACATGCCAGCCTTGAGACTGGTAGACCTTTTAGCCCTACCATGTTTGAAGAATTTTTGAAGAAGTTCATTCCAAATATTTCAAGTAGCATATCAGGCAGACCAAGGTTTGTAAGTTGTGTACATTAATTCTACTATCTGTCTATACCATAACTACCTAATTGATCTCTTCTTAGCTTTTGTTGGTAGCTAGAACCGGGGAACTAGACATGATAATTATTCCCCTATATTTATGACATTGGTTTGATTATTTTCTCTGGAGTTTATTTTATAACATCTAAGCATGCATACTTTATACCTTATGCATAATTTCATCTAAGTATTTTTTAGATAAAATTTGTGTTTTCTGTAAGTGACGTTACTAAATTATGATATGGGAGAAGCATTTTTGTATTTACTTGGCAGTTACTAGCTTTAGTTTGTGTGGGTAGAATTAACTCTATCATGTGCTATTGTCCTTTCTATATATGAATTATGATGCAGTGGGGACATCTGTCGTCTTTTTTTTTGTGCTAAATGATGAGCGAAAACCGGCATCGCCAATTCTCGCAAATACTTTGGTTTTAATATTTGTAAAACTCTCGCAAGTGCACGAATCATTTCGTAGAAAATGATAAGTATACTCCCAAGGTCGATCTAAGGAAGGAATGTATGTGGTTTTTAATTTATTATTCAAACTTTTAAAAACGAAATTAAATCCTAAACATCCTGTCACGATATTTTGGGTTTTGTGTTTTTAATCTAAATACAGAAAATTAAACATAGATTCAATAAACATTCATGCAAATTTTATCTTTTATAAATAGTGGAGTATTTATGGATATAATAACTAAGTTAATTATGCTTGCTCGCATTAGTTAGGTTAATAAAGATATGAATTGATATTTATTGATTCTCGTTTTTTGTATGAATACCACCTTTGGTGGGGTTAGATATTCTTTGTTAACTAAACAAATCAATTAACACCTATGGGTGGGGTTGATAACTAATTTGGTTAATTAAATTAATTCTTTTTTCTAAGAGATTGAAAATGAACCATTTAAATGCCACCTTTGGTGGGGTTAGACAATTTAAACTTTATTCAAGGTGTCCAAATTAAACCTAAGAATTTAGTTATCCGAGTACTAACTTTCAAGTTTTAAAACCACTACTGAAAACATGTTGTCAATACATTTTCGGATAATAATTCTTATAAAAACTTTTGAAATAGAGCTTCACTCTAACTACGAGGCGATTGTACCAACAAATAAAAGAGCACTACTATAAATCAGACCGGATAACTAAACCTTAAAATCTAATTTTCAGATTTAAGTTTGTAATGAAAAATAATATATTTCTCTCTAACATTCTTAATATAAAATCTTGAATAAAAATAAAATCAATTCATTTTAAAGATTTTTACCTATTTAATATTTCGCAAGCATAACAACGTTATTATTATATCATGTTTACAAATAGCTAGTACGCTTAAATTTAATCACAGACAAATTAAATATAACATGTAAGAATAAAGCATAAAAAATAACGCAAAGAAAATAAAATCCTTACAAGATTGATGCTATTCCCGTTGCTAGAAAAACTCCAAGCGGAATTTGCACTCCCATTTATTGAATCAAAAAGCTAAAATATTACAAAAACATAACTAGTTCTTCCCTAAAAGGGAAGAACTCTAAAACTAAGAGAAACTAGCTAAAACATAAGAAAAACTAGCTAAAACATAAGAAAAACTAAAAAAAACTAAAAACTAAGAAATGGAGAGAAAGAAAGAAGAGAGAAGTGTGGTTTTGAGGTGTGTTTTGAAGTGAATGGAAGGGGGGTATTTATAGGTGAGGATGGAGAGAAAAAATGAGGAAAACAATGTTAAGAAAAACATTAAAAAATAAAAACGTGTTTTGGACCTCGAGGTCATCAATGACGCCAAGATGACGTCATGGCGACGTGAAAAATGGGTCAAAAACGCGTTGGCCTTGTATTGGCTGGCGCCACATACAGCTGTAACGCTTCGTACAGGCGTGAAACGATGCTGCAGCTGATCTTCTTTAACGTAAACGATAGCCTTGATAAGGAGTCGGTGTATGGCGGCGTGGCGTTTTTCTCCTTTTTGACATTTTTGACATTTTTGACCCATTTTGTCCAGTTTTTCCATATTTGTTGACCTTTCCCCATTTATTTATTGATATTTTTGTGATGTATTGCTTCAAGTATTCCTTTTTGAGTCTTTAAATTGCGTTTTTAAGCCAAAATACCTGAAAAACAATAAAAATACCCGTGATTCCGAAAAAGACAAATTTACATAAATATATGATAAAACATATAAATATATATATTTTTAATCAATTAATGTGCATAAAATCATGGTTATTTTAGTGCTTTTTGAGCACTCATCACTAAATGACACTTGTCTTTTCTTGTACTTATGAGGCATATGACGTTTCTTATACTTTTAGGAAATAAGGCTTCTACTACTGTTCAACCATACCTATTATTTCAACTTGATATTTATCTTGAATTTATACACACTATTGAGAATGCATGCACTTAAGTTATTCTCTGCACGAGGAACTCTTGAGAGGTACCGAACGTCAGCAATTGGAAAGGTACCATATTTTTTCCATTCTATCAATCTATTCACATGCTTGTGCAATCTGTACCATCCACATATGCATTGTTTTTCTGCATTGTTCATGCAATACTAGGGTATATTCTTCGTTCATATTTTTTAATTTATATATATATGGCTCTGTATGCTTGGAGGAATGTTACTTATGTTTTATGAAGCTAATACTTAAAGGTTGTAATTATTTTGTAGCTATTGAATAAAGATGTTTCAATATAAATATTGCAAAGTTGGGATTTTATTTTACATGATGAGCACCTATCCAATGCTCTATTATATAATAATGCACCATATTTATTATTATTTTGGTGTGTATTGGAGTTTCAAGTTGGTGTTGTGGCTGCTAGTAAATCAATTAAAATCCAATCACTTTCCAAGATTATGAATTGCACTTGATGCATTTTAGTTATGGAAGTTAAGGAAGCACCAAATTGCATAAGCATGTGCATTTTCCTCTGGTAAATACTACTTTATACATTGGAATTCATCATGTAAATTCATAATATTCATCATCTTCGTATCTCTCTCTCTCTCCCATTCTCTTCTTATTTTTTATTTTTATTTTTTACATTTCACAATAGTGCTTTTTTAAATATAGAATTCAGAACAATGTTTTTTTGCGATTAATTTACTTTGCCTTTAGAATTTGACACATTTTTGGTTGATGCCAGTTGAACTGAACATTATATTCATTTATGTAGGATTTTTGTGTTTTTAATACTCATATCCTTATTTGAACTTGACAAATCCAGTATTAAATTTTTCATATATTCCTTATCCTTTTCAAGTCTTCTTTCATGGTTTCCAGTAAGAAGGGAATCCTTATCATTCTTCTAACAAGGAATCATTGCTTTTGTTCAAGTTCAGATCTTCCATTCCATCTAGATGTGGTACAGATTATGCATCAGTGGTTAGGAAATTGGTTGCACAAGATCCTGGTATTGGGAAATATGAGAAAAATGGTACTATAGATGCTATCATTGGATCAAGTAGAAGTACCAATTTTCTCTCTCAATTTATAGTCTTGTTGATGTCATCTGCTCCTCTACTTGTTGATTTGATTTCCTTGATATATGTACTTGAAATTCTGATATATGTCTGACAGCATCTTAACAGCAATTGTAGACAATTTGATTAGTTATATTAGTAAATTTTTTTCATGTATATTTTTATATTTTTGGAACACTTTAATTAGCTAGTTATATTAAGGTTTTATTATGTTTAATGTATCTATTAAACTCTTAATTAATGTAACATCCCTCTTAAGTTTAATATAATGACTCTTAATTTTCTTAATTATCTCAATTTATTTTAATTTATATTTAAAAATGAGGTTAATTGAGATGTATATGGTCAATAGATATCATTTTGATTACAAGTTTATAGCCTCAGTTATTAGAAAACTGAGGCCATAGGTAACAACCTATGGTCTCTCTTACTTAGGCCTCGGTTCTTATAACCTTGGCCATAGACCTACGATCATGGTTAAAAGTCGAGGTCATAGGTATGTTTTGTAGTAGTGAATAACGAACCATTGATAGTGTTCTGCACTGTGCCTTTGAAGGAATCTGAAAATCTAAATCAGGAATCTACATGCATTATAAACCAAAACATTTAGGAAATATAAAACTCAAGATAACACAAAAGGAATAGTTTAGACACATGGGAAGGAAATAAAATCAAGTAAAAGAGAGTCTCAACCCTATTTTGTAGAAAATTATGATTACATGCAAGATATTATTCATTCCCCCAAATTGTTTTGAGTTTTTTCTATTCCAGCTTCATTACACCATCAAAAATATTTTGGCATTTAATATCAAATAAACAACACAACTACAATTACGGCAATTATAGAAACAATAGAAAAGACTGTAGAGAAACCAAAAGTTTAAAGTTGGAAAATATATACTTAGAAAGTAGACAAGCTTGGTAAGATGTTTAATATTTAACATGTGAACAATTGTTGTTTTCTAAATAAGAATGCATACATTAAGAGATTTTATAGATAAGTTCATACCAAATTAAACTCAAGATAAAATTCAAAGTTATTATAGCTGAATGAGCATATTTAATTAAAAGTACTACTCTACATGTAATATAATAGTTTTAAGAAATTAAAAATGAAATGGCCCAAAAAATCAAATGGTTATAAGATATACACCAAATACCTTAATAGTAGCAAATTCAGATTTAAAAACTTGTCGATTAAGTATCTGAATAAAGAAACTCAGTAGCATTGTAAGGTCTCCTTCTATAATTCATAAAAATTTCTACAAATTTTGGGTTAACTTATTGGTATATGTCAACCTCCCTCATCAACTCATGCTAACCGAGCCAAACCCTAATTCTATCGTGCTCACCCTCATGCTTGCTTTCGCACTAGAAGTAAAAAGATTAGGTAGCTAGAGATGATGAAAGGGAAACGAAATCACCTAGCGCTAGAAAGAAAATGAGACAATTGGAGGTAGGGATTGAGGCAAACAAAAATGAGAGAAAAATGAGGCAATTGGAGCTAGAGGATAAGGGATACAAAAAAGATAAGGTATATGTATACGCGTGGCTGGGAAAATAAAAGAAAAGAGACAGGGAAAAAGAGGGGGAAAAAGAGAAGAAAAAGAAAGGAAAAAGAAAAAAAAGAGGGAAAAAAGAAAAAAATTGATAAAATTTTGGTGTTTAATGTAAAAGAGATAAAATTGATAGAATATGTCTGTGGCCTCAATTTTTAAATAACTGAGGCCATAGGGCATATCTATGGCCTCGGTTTTTTAGATAATTGAGGCCATAAGGTATGTCTATTGCCCCAGTTTTTTAAAAACTGAAGCCAAAACCCTATTGTCTCGATTTTAAAAAAAATCAAGGCTAAATTTCCAAGACCAAAAACATGTATTAGTAGTAAATTTTTAGGGAGAATAAGATCAGATTCAAAAATACCAAAACAAATCATTGTGAATACCTTGATCTTTCTTAGTAGGATCTTAAAGATAATAATAAATGGTACAACGTTGTTTACTATTTAATTATCAAATGAAAAAAAATGATAACAATTTTTAATGTGAAAAAGGAGAATTATACTTTAAAAGGGTAATTATCATTAATATCCATAGTGTTTTGTCCTTATATCAATTATACCCTCTAGGTTTTATTTAGCTTCATTTAGATTGCATCTACTTTGAGTTAATATCTCTAATGTCCTTAAATAGTTAACGATGTTGACTGTCCATATAATAATGTATTTTTCTTTTCTATGGCTCTGATACCAAATTGAGACTAGCTATTTTGTAACACTCATTGTTACTCTTGTACATTATTATTTAAAGGTAAACCTTTAAGTTTTTTTTATTAAAACATTGTTTTATTTTTATAATTTTCTTATGTTTATGTTCATACAAACTATGACTAGTTTCTTTGTATTAATCTTCTTGCTTATCAGTTTTATAAATTATATCAACAAATATTTAATCATTTAAGATCCTTAATTGACTTAGAATATAATTATTATACCTTAATTTAATAGGCCCATCATGGTCTTCACTTATATTATTTGTCTTCTTTTGTTACACCTGATATGCCTCAACTTGCTCAAATCTTAATATTATCATGTTAATGGTGAAGCCTTTCCATCCGTACATAATATGGTGTCCAAAGTAGGCTTAGTAGAAAATAGAAAAAGAGTGTCTACACTCTATTTTATTAATAATATTAATAAATATTACAATTCTAAAAGCCAACTAAGAACCTTCGAGAGATTCTTAGCCGTTTATAATTTCTAGATACATAGTTGTTAGATAAATAAATTTTAGAATAAAGAGGTTGTTATTACTGAAGCTATGTCCAACTAATGAAAATGAGGGTTCATTTTATAAGGAAAGGAATTCATGTTTACAATAGTGAGAAATCACTATTTTACAATACCTTAATAATTCATATAACTTTCTACTTTTGGCTTTTGAATTTAAGTCTTTCATTTCCTTTTCATGACCTAACTACTTTCTACTTTTAAAGTACAAGATTTATAAGTATTCCCTTTTTGCTTAATCTTTCCTTCTTTTTTTTGCACGAGCCATAAACCTAGCATAATGACTTTCACACTAGTTGTGAGATAACTCTCTCCACTCACTACGGTAGCTTCACACATCACAGTAGTTAGCCCTCTCAATACTAGGTGCCTCCATATGGTAAAGTTTTATCAAGTAAGAAATATAACTCAACACAATTTTACGGTCAAGTTTAGTTGAAGTTCTAAAGTCTTTCTAGAAATTTCATAAACTTCAAACATAACATATATGTGTGTTCATGAGTGTGTGAATAAGTTTATGTCAACATCGATCATCACATGTACAAGAATATATGTGTGCATAAGTCAAAATTGTAGAATTATTTATACAATAAATATCAAAATTAGTTAAATCATTAAAGATAAGGTTATATGTCTCTAAGTGTTGAATAAATTCAATACCATGTTGGCCAAATAAAGATTCTGTTTTTTTTTTGGTAAGTTTAATTAATAAATAGAAGTAATAAAGATTACTCACCTAGGGTCATTTATGCACCCTAACAAAAATACCTAGATGAAAGAATAAAAGATGGTCAAGTGACCAGAAAAAAACAACCTTTCCTAACCCACATTTTCTTGCATTTTGGTTTCTCTATATCGTTGGGTTGGGACTCAACAAACTTAGGTTTCATAGGTGTGTTCTTGGACTTAGATGTACTTTTCTTATTCATCCTAAATGAAGATACAATGTGCATAGTAGGATGATGATAATGAATCCTAGCATTAAAAGTACTGAATTTTGCTTGCCTCTTTAAACCTAATATTTCATGCTTTCTAGTAGAATTTTAGAACAAGTTTTTATAATTTCCATTCATCCTTGAATATGGTGTAGCATGCATAGATGGATGATGTTTATGGGTCCTACTATGTGAAACATGGAAAGAATGATTAAGTTCAAGAGCATTTCTCAAAAATCTACATTTTGGTCTTATATGACCTTTCCTATCACAATGATGACCTATAGGCACAAACTTAGCAACTTTTTCTATCACAGGTGTAATATTTCTTTGTGCATAAATAGTAACAGTAGGAGTAGATTTTAAGGACCTTACAAATGTGGTATTTTATGTTGAAGGTGTTGACTGTTCATCTATGTATCCAAGACCTCTCTTATCTCCATGTAGCTTTCCATAATCTAGGACTTTGGTCAATTTTTCTGCACCTATGGTCAAATTCCCCACCATCTCTTTAGCAATACTAAGTTCTTGGCTAAGCTTTTTGTTTTCCTCAATGGTTTCTACAAGTCTCAGATTCAAAGCATTAATATTTTCAAACAATTCCTTTTTATCTTTCTCTAGGCTAGAGGAATCTATTTTATGAACATTGATGTTATCATTAAGTTTAGTTACTTCCACAAGTAGTTTATCCCTTTCTTCCCTAGTACCTAGACAATCCATGAATAGTTCCTCATAACTCGATACATTAAACTTAGATAATAAGAAAGAAGATTTTACTTCCTCATTTTCTTCATCTGAGTAAGAGTCAGAGTCATTGTGGTGTGCTTTGGTAGTTGTGGTGAAGGCACGATAGTTAGTTTCATCATCTTTTGAGTTACTAGCACTATCCTGCTCACTTTCTATGTCACTGAGTGTAGCATTAAATGCTTTTCCAAATTTATTTTTATTGTTTGCACAATCTATAGAAATATGACCAAAGCCCTCACAAGTATAGTATCGAGGACTAGTAAGCTTAGTTTTCTTACCACCAGAGCTAGAAAGCTTGATTTCCCTTGAATTTCTATCCCTCAAACAATTAGATTGTCCCTTATTAGATTGATTATTCTACTGACCTTTCTTTTTTAGGAACTTCTCAATTTCATGCCAACGAAACTAATGACTCCTTATTCATATCCTCATCACTATCAGAGATGTCCGTTTTGAAGCTTTTGAATGCTACATCCTTGATTTTCTTGGGATGATCAATAGAAAGCTCATAGGTTTGGATTGACCCGACAAGTTCATCAATGTTTAGTGTGACCACATTCTTGCTTTCCTCTATCGTTGTAACTTTCATCTTGTAGTCTGCTGGTAAGGATCTTAGGATTTTGTGTACTTGTATAGATTGTGGAAATTTCTCACCAAGGTTAGAACAAGTATTCGTGATATCACAAAAGTGAGCATAGAATTGACCAAAAGTTTTAGTGTTGCTCATTTTAATGGAATCAAACTCAGATGTTAGCGATCTTAATTTTGTTTATTTTACTTGGGAAGTTCCCTCATGAGCAAGAGCAAATGCATTCCCTGCATATTTAGCAGTTTCACAGTCGGAGATGCGACATAACTCATCCATCGATACAGCAACAAATATTGAGCTTAGACCTTTTTGGTTTGCCCCACTAAGGGTGTGTTCTTCAGTGGTCCAATCTATTCTTGGATTTATGATTGTTACACCATCTTTCGTTACCAAAGGTGGTTCTCAACCATCAAGGATAGCATCCCAAAAATTTTCATCTTGTTTGAGAAAGGATTACATACGAGCCTTCCAGTGAGGGTAATTAAACCCATTAAAGAGTGGGGGTCTAATATATGACCCACCTTCTTTCATTTGGTCCAAAAATAGGAATGTGTGTCCCTAAGGATCAATCTCACTAAGTGTGTTTAGTGTCGGCTCTGATACTAATTGAAAGTTTATAAAATATGGATCCGATTACTCTAGAAAGGGGATAAATAGGTTATTTTTAATTTTTATCAATTTATAACTTAATAACCTAAACAAAGCGTCCATACATGAAATCGCATGTAAGAATAAAGTACGGAAATAAAATAATAACACATGATATTTTTAGGTGGAAACAACCTAGGCCACAACCATGACCTAAGAGGAAAACCACCGGTCCATCGGACCACCTCACTTTCCACTATGAAAATCAAATGTTCAAGTACAAACGCGGTATTTTGCTACCCTCCCTAGGATACTGCCCCAATGTACTTTACTTATGAGCCCTTGTAATATTTTCATAGTTTCCAATGTTAGCATGAGCGGTTTCCATACCGACGTTTCAATAAGCTCCCCTCCAATCAGATCGTTCACAAATCAACTGCAAAAAAGTTAGCACAAAAAACACAAGTGCATGTGTGTATTCTAGAACAAATTTAACAATGAATAATCCTAACTAGATGATTCAAAATATATGTCATTTAAATCAAATCAAATAATTATGATAACATTAAATTATCTAATCAGAATATATAAAAAACTAATAAAAAAGAAGTCATATAAAGATAAAACATATCGAATAAATTTATTAATAAATACCTCTAATGTGATATTAATTTGATATTAATCAATCTATTTTTTTTTTGTGCTATAATTATTTTCTCTCCTATCATCACGCACAAATATATATATATATATATCTATGAACATGTGCTATTAAATGTATATATATATATATATATATCTATGAACATGTGCTACTAAATGCATGAATGCAATTCTATTTATCGTAGTTATCAAGGATATACCTGAAGTATAATTATCTAAAACTCGAGCATTTGTTTGGCTTTTCTTAATAGACTTGATAGTAGGCCTAAAAACAAGTTTACAAGTAAATATTTTGTCCACGAAAATAGCCAATACTCATAGTCCTTACAATCAAAAATGTAGTGGTTAAACCACTGTTTCCATTTGACTAATCTTTCTTGTTTATAATAACCTACAATATTAGTCTTTAAAAATAACCAAAAATTTTGTCATCGGTTTCGACAATGAATCTGAAACTTATTACATATATTGTAAATTTCTTAATAGCTTTTGTTGAAAGCTGAATATTATTTTTTATTACTGTGATAATTTAATTCTAGATCATGAAAATATCCTTATGTATATCTAAAAGATATTCATATTTGTCTTCTATTTTTGCTTTTAAAACTACTCCTTAATATTTTATGATCTGAGCCTGAATGGTATAAAGTTTGTAGATTTTTTACCTGTGCTTTTATCTTATTATTTATCTTATCCATGTACAAAGTATTTTATTCTGTCCATTTCTAAACATGATCTTTTTTTAATTTTGTTTGTAAAGGTTTTCTCATTTCTGAAAGTTTCTTGATATATATTTCAACATATGTTAAACATCCCAAGAATCTTTGTAATTAATTTTTATCTTTTAATTCACTAGGAAATCCTTGAATGTTATTTATATATGAGCTGTAAATTATGTTTTCCATCTTCAATTCCTAACCCTAAATACTTAATTTTTTGTTGAGCAATTAATGCTTCTCAGAAAGTACAATACATTTTTTCCTACATTCTTGAAGAATATTAATAATATTCAATTAATGTTTATTTAGTTCATTACTAAAACTAAAAATATCATCTATGTAAACATAGCAAATATTTTATAATTTTTTTAAAATATTGTTCATATACCTTTGAAAGATACTTAGAGCTTATTTTAATCTAAATGGTACAATAGTCTATTGAAATCATCATTTAGGATAACTAAATATCGTTAGTTTTGAGATTTCTCATCTAGTCTTATTTTTCAAAATTCACTTTTATAATCAAAACTTCAAAAATATTTATTTCCTTTAATTAACGATAATGATTCTTTTTTATTTAGAATAAAGTATCTATCATCAATGATATCTTTATTCAATGATTGAATTTTATCACCATTCACTTTTCCCTCTTCTTTTTTCAACTTCTTTTTTCATTAAGAATGACGAGCTAGAGTATGGTGAATTACTTGATATTGTGATTTTTAGTTTCAAAAGTTCTTGAATTTTGTTTTTCAAACTCAATCCTATTTTTTGGAGTGTACATCATAGGTTTTACTCTAATGACTTTGTTAGGGTATCTTAATTTTATATTAGCAATCATTTTAGATTTGTTTATTTTTTGATCTAAAAGATTTTTTGAGCTTACTATTTTTAATAATTTTTTGATATCTGTTAAGGCTATACCTTCTTGGTTTTCATTAAGAAAATAGTTTTGTTTCTCTTCTATATCTAATAAAATATTTTCTAAATAATATTTTTATTACTTTTTTGTGTCTATCTTATCATGTTTTCACTTTTTGTGTTATTGCCTAAAAGTTGTGCGTGATACAGTCAAAATTTTCTTATTTTTGACACATAAATGGGTTCACCATCTAGCATTGTTAGATTTATTTTGTATACATATTGTGTAAAAGGTTGAATTAAGTTTAGGAACTTGTTTCCTATTAATAAACCAATTCTTATTTCTTGTTGATATATGATAGGAATATGAAATCTTTCTCATCCTATCATTATATTTGTATCTTTTAAGACTTTATAAAGATTTATTGTAATATTATTAGCAATTCTTATGATTAAATCTTTTACTTATTTCCAAAGTTCTTCAAGTAACACGTATTTACTAGCTACACGTATGTTATCATTTGTGTAACCTTTAAATTTCAATCATACATTAATATAAGTACTATTCAGATTTGTATTACTATACAAATCATTCATCTTTTAATCAAACTTATTCATATTTTGAGTCAGTTATTTTCTTCTCAATTTCTTCTAATAGATAAATACTACAAGTATCATCTTTATTCAATTCCTCTATTATTTCTAATAGATAAATACTACAAAGTTTCTTCTAAGATTTTTGCTTTCTGCAAAAATTCCTTTGAAAATTCTTTTTTATGTTGAAGTCTATTAAAGCATTCATTAGCATAATGTCCTTCCTTATTACTGATCCAATATCTGCATTTTTTTCTGATAGGTAATACTTTTTATTTTCTGGTGACTTTATACCTTTTCTTGAAAATATCTTTTTCTATAAAGCTTTTTTGTTATATCTTCTCTTATATTTTTGAAAGTCCTATTTTCTAAATTTATATCCTTTAAATGTTTTGTAGTCTTTATATTCTTTATACTTCTGCTAGTAAGATTTTATGTTACATTCATATTTTTCTAGCATTCTAAAATCTCTTGTGTCACAACAGATTTTATAATTTTCCCTTATTTGTTTATATTTCTATTTTTCTTAACATTTAATGATTATTTAATTTGTAAGACTTCTTATTCTTCTTCCTAAGGTGTCTGATATAGTTTATCTATTCCTTTTATTCCACCATTATGTTCCAGTTTTATGTAATGTTTTAGGTAATTTTTGAAAAAAACAATTCCTTATATGTTTCTTACATGTATGGAGGTAACTTATGATAATACATTTCATATTCACAAATAAAAGAATATATATAACACATGTTGTATACTTTTATATTTATTAAACACCATTTGGCTCTCTCATTTTTAATTTTACTATATTCAATGATATGTCTTACTTTATCTTCTCTGATATATTCATTATTTATTTCATTTACTATAGTATCTAATTACTCTATATCTGTGGGAGCATTCCCCCGTATTTATAAATTTTGTTATTCTGTTAAATTTGTAAACCAAATTTTAACATTTTGTCATTTTATGAACTACTAAAACTCTACAAATTGAAAGGTTTGATTATGGTTGGAGAAATTTGCATGATTACACTTATACCACTAGACTATTCATCTAAATTTTTTCTCCTATCTCTTATACAATCTAAATCTAAAATATCATATCTATATTTTTTATGAAGTATGATTTCTGGTGGGAAACTACCTCTAGTTCTCTAATGTAATCTTTCTTTCATTTTAGGTTGTTATTTTATTCTATAAGAAAAGTTAGATTCTTCTAGCCTTTGCCTATTTCTTTCTTCTCTATATAGGTCAGATGTTCATTCATGATAAAGAACTAGTAATGAAATTAGTTTCATATAATTTTTCAGGATCATATTTTATAGTTCAGGGTTAGTTTCACTGATTGTTGTCCCATCATCTCCCTATTTGTTTGTACAAAGTTTTCATCACAATGTCTTACTAATTCTTCAATTGTTATGTATTTGATTAACTAATCCTTTATATTGAAATGGATAGAAGGTTAAATGCTTTGACAATTCCACATGGGAAGCTAAGTCCAAAAATTTTTGAACTAAAGCCCTAGATTTTTATTCATCCTTTACTGTAACAATATCATACGGTTTGCAACGATAACTTGGTATATCTACTATATGAAAATTAATAAATATATGTATATGGTTAACCAAATGATAGGCATGAGGTATGGTCGAAGCCATACCCAATTGAAAAGGATGTTATCCAAACACAATTCAAGTAATTTTAGTAAAACAAAACATGTTGACCCTTAGGCTTTTCAGATGATACAGATGTATTTAAGTAATTGTTTATCTGTAAGACCATAATGAAAGCGCATTTTTTATTTTTTTTCTAAACGAATATGATATTCAGATTTTTTGTTGGGTGACGAATGCTTAAAAAGCACTAAAATTATCATGATTTAATGTATTTTAATTGATTAAATAGATTTATATTGGTATGATTTTATCATAATTTTAGATAAAATTATATTTTCGGTATCACGGATATTTTTATTGTTTTTCATATATTTTCGTTCAAAAATAATTTAAACACTCAAAAAAGGTACTAGAGGCAATACACCACAAATATTTGAGAAAAAATGAGGAATAGCCAAAACAAAATGGAAAAATTGGACAAAATTGATCAAAACTGTCAAAAAAGAAAAAACTACCTAGTTGTGTGCATGTCCAGTCTGCCCACTGAGCCAAGCTATGTGCATCTATTGAGTCCCGCATGTGCCAGTGACAAACCCGCTACAAATCTTGCCCATCTACGCACGCCAGCGCTTCCACATGTGTGCCAACCTGTCCAAAAGAGTCCAAAACCATTTTTTTCACTTTTTTAGCTTTTTTCTCACCTATAAAAGGACTCTCTCTCCCATTGTAAAAATCATCCCAAAAATCATACATTTATCTTTCTTTCTCTAGCTTTATCTCTCTAGAAATCTTTCTTATTTTTTTAGTTTTAAAGTTCTTTTCATTTTGAGAAGAACTAGTTATCTTCTGTAAATTTCTAGTTTTTGATTCAATAAACAAAAATGCAAATACACTTGGAGGTTTTTTAAAAATGGAATTAGCATCAAAGTTTTGTAAGAGTTCTTTTGAGTTATAATTTTAAAATGAATTACTATTTACATTTATTTTTATGTTTTTTCTTATATATTATATTTAATTTATTTGTGATTAAATTTAACATGGTTGGCTATTTATAAATATGATATAATAATAACGTTGATATACTTACGAAATATTAAATAGGTAAAACATTTCTATAAAATAAATTGATTTCTTTTTATTCAAGATTTTATATTAAGGATATTAGAGAGAAATTTATTATTTTTCATTACAAACCTAAATCTAAAAATTAGATTTTAAGGTTTAATTATCCGATATGATTTAGAGTAGTGCCATTTTATTTGTTAGTACAATCACTCGATAGTTAAAGTAAAGCTCCATTACAAAAAGATTTATAATAACTATTATTCAAAAATATATTGACAATAACTTTTCAGTAATAGTTTTAAAACTTGAAAGTCAATACTCGAATAATTAAATTCTTAGGTTAATTTGGACACCTTGAACAAAGTTTAAAATATCTAACCCTAACAAATGTTTCATTTAAATGGTTTATTTTCAATATTTAAAAAAAAGAATTAATTTAATTAACCAAATTAATTATCGACTCCACCATAGGCGTTAATTGATTTATTTAATTAACAAAGAATAGCTAACCCCACTGAAGATGATATTTATATAAAAAAAAGAATCACTTTATATATTTAATAACCTAAATAATATGAGCAAGTATAATTAACTTAATTATTATATCCATAAATACTCCACTATTATGAATGATACAAATTTGTATAATTGTTTATTGAATCCATATCTATGTTTATTTTTTATGTTATTAGATTAGGAAACACACACAAAATCAAAATATTGTGACAGAATGCTTTTCCTTAGATCGACATTGGGAATATACTTGTTATTTTCTATAAAATGATTTGTGTATTTGTGAGAGTTTTACAAATATAAAATCAAAGTATTTGAAAAATTGGTATTGCTAACCCAATATTTATTTTGTTCATCACTAGGGCATGATTGGTTTCTAAGATTACTTTCAGCTCTGTAACGCATCATAAAGACTCCTTATTTTATTAAAATTTCTTAAATCTAAATTCAAACTAATAAATTATAACTAAAAAATAAGAAATATGAGAAACTAAAAAAATCAAAATTTATAAAAGTAGTGTACTATAAAGAATAATTAGATGAATTCCATCAATATCATAACCTTATTATTCTTATATATATGTATCTATTAGAGTATTAATATTTATTAATATATGTATCTATAAATATTTGAATATTTTTATTGTATATATATACATATTAATACATATTATTTAATTTACGTATATTAGTATATTAGTTATTACTATATTAGATTAGTCTATTACATAATTTTATTTGAATATATTAATAAACATGGAATATGAATTTGAGTAATCTATTTGATTAATTTGAATAATATAGTAATATACTAAAAATATAATAATATACATAGATTCAAATTAATTATATAACATTAAATGAATTTAAATAAAAAATGAAATAATATTCAAAAATAGATCAAATCTAAAATAATGAATATTAAAATAAGAAATATTAAATAAAACTATTAAAAGCTAACAATAAATTAGAAAAATGAAAATAGAGAAACTAAAAAAGACTTTCTTGATTGATTTGATCTACATAAAAGTGGGTTAACCCTACCAATCTTGCTTGCACAATGGAAAGAGCCACTAGTTTATCTCTCCATCGAATCAAATTAGTCAAAGGTATTCGTTCATGAGCCCATGCTAATGTTTCAATCAATTCCTACCAATATCCACGTCGTGAAATTAAGAACATAAATCAATAGCCCAAACAAGATGTTCAAATAAAAACATCCACACCTAGACTGATAAACTATTCATACCCAAAAGGTTATATCCATTGATAAATTGTGTAGAATTTAACAATAGATAATCTCTTAACCATCTCATCAAATAAATGGAAGACTCATTAAACTATGAAACATTACCCATACCATAATGTGATGTGTTTACAATGCCAATAAAAATTAACCCATCCAATGGTGTTTAACATTTAGAAAATTGCCAAATAAAATGCATCACAAGCCAAAATATCACAAGTAACTCCTAATCCCAAACTATTCTTGTCTCTTTTGGAGAACATAAAAATGTGCAAGTATACACGGTCACAAGTAATAAAATTGATAAGTAAAATATCGTTCCCACGGAGATTTGTTACTATTATTTGTCAAGTATTAAAATTGTTTCACTCTGATTTTATTCAAACAATCGAAAAGTTTGAGAATATTTAACTAAAATAATTTTTGTAAACAATAAATAAGAAAATTCTAGGATTGCAGTTTTCACCAAATTAATCCACTCGAATCATATTATTTTCTCTTGATTTATTTTTTTGCAAATTTAATTTGTCAACCAAGAACTTCTAATTTTATCCATATGTCTCTTCCGATAACAAATAGACACACCTCACTAAAATAATTCACTATATTCCTATGAGAATTAAATTCACCAATATTCATTACGTTCAAAGTTCTCAAATAGCCACACGTAAAATAAAGGTATATTCATATCCTTTATATATATATATGTTATTCTATCCACGAGCAATTACACGAAAATGTCATTTTCAAGTTTATTTAAGTGTCACAAAAATGCATTTCTCAAGTTTATTTATGTGTCACAAATCAATTGATTAATCTTCCAATCAATCAAAAGCATTAAGCACAAATAGAATAAACAAATTAAAAATCTCATAAATCTTTCAAAAATAATTTATTCAAGCTTCATAAATTTAGCTACCACGCAACCCTAGAAAAATTAAATTACTTCATAACAAAAATTAAAATTACAAAATTTAAGGAATATTAGATGAAGAACAAAAGAAAATTAAAATCTCTTCTCTAAATTTTTGGCTCACGCAGAACACAATAGAAGCCAAAAATGGCTTCTGCATGTTCCACAGTTCAACTCTCCAACCCCCCTAATTTATTGCAAATATCCCTTATTTATAGCTCCACATTCTAAAAAAAATACATCATAAAATATATTTTTTTTACACACGCGGGAGACAAATAATACACCAAAAATAATAATTAATTCATGCATGAGATACACAATTCTTGAGACACGCAAATACATCAAACCACACATGCCACATGTCAGCATTTGATTGGTTGCAAGAAATAACGAGACACGTGGCAACCTTTCATACGTTGTGATGAAAGGGGGCACGAGGAACGCGTCACACAGGATAATTGCTTTCAAAAACACGTAGAGGACGCAGAAGCTGTTGGAAACGTGCGTTGTTTCTGTGTTTTTGTTTTAACCAACACATGTCACGTTTCAACTCCTGATTTGCTGAAAGAATATTCGAGACACGTGGCATTGTATGATTCATTGGAATGGCAGGGCGCATGATGTTTCCCTCGACCGCGTAGCATGGGACCATTTATGGCATAGACACGTGGGTCCCACCCTACACACCGGCCTGCGCGGATAGGTGGGCCTCACATGGCGCACCGAGAAACGTGTAATCCAAAAAACCGGGTCTAATCGCTTTTGTCACGTTTGTATTACATGTGTTGATCCTCACCGTTGATATTTTGATTTGACGGTGCGTGGCATGCATGGAAAATAGCTACGCATGGTCCTCCTTTTCCTGCACAGAAAAACAAATATTCTTTAATTGCATTTTAGCCCTCTAATTTAATTCAAATTAACTTTCAAACTTTTGTGAATTATAATTAAGCATTCTTTTAATTTAAATTATATTTTTAGATATTTATTATCTGCAATTAAGTCCTTTTTCGATTCAAATTCTTTAAATTTCTTAAAAATATATTCCTAAAACAATAAACAGTAAATATTAATTTAATTAATTAAAATTAACTAAAAATATCAAGAACATAACAATTATAATTAATAAAATGAACAAAATAACTATATAATATACAGTTCTCAACTATCACAAGGAATACTATAACCAAAATGCTTTTTATCTGGCATTAACTTGGAACCACATGTATCTAAAGCCCTTTTTACCAAAATCAATGTAGTTGTATGTAAACCTAAAGTAATAGCATGATGAACCAAGAAATCTCCAAGTCCTATTGTTAAGAATAATGAATCACTATTCTTATTAACAACATTTAACCAACTTGGCAACCATATGCTTTGACCTGAATTGAATGTCGAACCACTCGTTAAAGATAAAAGTACATCGAACCCATATGAAGTTTTACCAAGAAAAAATTATATCCATTAGGCAAATATAGGTTCGATCAAATTTTGTTTCTCTAGAGTACCAAAATCAAGCATGACATCATTATGAACATAAAGTCCAAAAGTACAAAACCCTAAAAAGAGGCTAGTCCAACTTAAATGGGATATGATAGCTTCTTTATGGTCTAACATTATTGCCAATACATTATCCTTATTATATTCCGAATTGTAATCTCTAATAAAAAATATAGCTCCATGAGAAAATGCTTCTATCATGATGAATCGTACGATGTATTGGTGATGAGTATATAAAATAGCTTGAATAGTAAAGTCTTATGCTATGAAAACATAAGTGGGTAAAGAGTACATATGTTGACCAAGGAAGTAATAACCCCTAAAGAGGCAAGAGCAAGGCCTAATTGAAAATGAATAAAATTATTGATTGTGTCATAAAGACCCTTATGTCCACGCCTCAATCACCCTTGGTGGAATATGTATTTTTGCAAAAAATATTATATTGTGCCTAATCCCGAAATTAGTTCTATACATATGACCAAAAATAAGAAAAATAAATGTAATAGCTAAATGATGATGAGCAATATTAGAGACCCATCGTATTTTTATTTAGTTAATCAAGGGTTTCTTTTTTGTGTCACTTGATTATTCTCTACTTTATCAGTATATCATTTATCCCTACAAAATACTAGACAAAATAGAAGATCTTAAAGGTAATATAATGAAATTTTGGGGTTGGTTATTTCCAGAGAAAGAAAGGATCTGTTTTATTTGACTGAAAGAGACAATAAATAATTAATTATAACAAATAATTGATTATAACAAAAATATTAAAAATTCTAAAAAATTAATTGAAATTGAAACTAATAAAAATATAAAATTGAATGAAAATATTAAAAAAAAAGTGTTCTTATTTTATACGCCATGTGATCTTCAACCAATTTTGCTCTTCAATATAATTACCAGAAGTAAATGCTATAGCTTATTTCCAATACTCGGTAGCTTAATCGATCTAAGCCTCTGCAATTTCATAACCTCCTTGTCGAATGGCCTATTCTCCCCTATAAGAATAGGGGTAAATTCCTTTCCTTAGAACTATAATTGAGAGTTTTCGACCTCATGCGGCTAAGTAGTCAAATTTTTTGGCGTCCTTCCCCTTTTTTCCTCAAATTAAGCAAAATGAAAGATATCATAAGTTTTAAATTGAAAATTTGCTTAATAATTTAATCAATTTTTATCTTCTTTTTTCACCTTCCTAAAGTATAGTCATTTCTATTATCATTAGAATTTTATGAAAGATAACTATCTCAGTTTCATATATAAATTTATATATAATCTTTGAAAAGACTTTTCTTCATTAGAAGAAAAAGACTTACTATCTTTGGGATCTGATGCTACACCGTTGCTCAATACCTTAGGAGATCAACTATATTACATATGTTAATTCCTAATTTTTATCTCATAATATGAGATAAGTTGTCTTATTGTATCAGGCCATAACCTCACAAATTGATCTTTATGGTGCTTCCTTTTCAATTGGACCCTTTATCCATAATAAAGTATCTAGACATACCTATTTATTCATATTCATATTCATATTTTGGCTTCTATAAAATGAAAATGAAGTTTATTTATTTACTATAGTTGATAAATATCATTGTTTTGGATGATACATATGTAGAAAGCCTATTCTAAAGATGCATAAACTATTTTTCTAATTGTTTTCTATATTTCATTAAACTGAGATTATTGCTTATTCTTTATCTTTGGGTTTTTCTTCATCATTTCTTTTCTCATTCCTAGGTATCAATGCATATGATCTCCTAGGTGGTTCTTCTTTTAATCCTATAAATAGATCAAATTTGTAATCTATGATTTCATTTTTCCTGGGTATGTAATTTACATCCTTTCTTAATTCTTTTAATTTCTTATGTATGTCTTGTTATAATTTATTATTATAACCATATTCTTTTATTTCTTTTAGAATTTTTTTCTTTATATTTCATTTATGTCTTGTAAGGACTTGATGTTTGATTCTTGTACTATATCAAGTTATTCTACTAAAAGAATTAAAGCTTTTATTATTGTTATTTGGTTTTTTTATATGCCTATTAGGCTTCCATCAACATTTAGTTCTATGTTCTGTAGTTTATTTTTGAACATTATTAGGATAATAATGATATCATTTTCTTCATAATATTATGTCATGTACTAATACTTTTATTATTTTAACTTCTTATTTTATATCTATAACATTTTTTTTGTTTCAAAATCTATAAACGTAAATCTTGATACATTACTATTTCTTACTACATTACTTTTTCTTCATGATATCAAACGTTTTTTTAACATCTAAGTTTCATTCTTTTGATATTTTGATGTCTATAAATATTTTTGATTTTACTATTTATCTAATTTCTTGTAAAAAAATTTCTATTTTTATGAATTCATTTTGTTCATTTATTGAACTGTTATAGCTATTTGTTAATAAATATCATGTTATACAATGTACTAAAAATAGATTATTTCATTCTTTCATTAAATATCTTCTTTCGAATTTAGAAGTTAAACTTAATACTTGATTTAAGTTTTTATCATTAATGTTAATGGCAAACATAGGGTTCTATGGATCATTTCCAATAAAGAATATTTCCTATTTATTATTCTATTATCTTGTAATCCTAGTTTTATTAGTATATCTATTCATTTTCTAAAATACGCCTTGATAATATTTTAATTCCTCCTAAATGAATGTATCCAATCTTTCTTTTATCTTTTTTAAAAAATTTAGATAGTTTATCCACAATGATTTCTTTGTAAATTAACGATGTATTATATATTCATTTTGCATATGTAATATTAATATTCATTTCTTTATTACTTATTTCATAATAAATTATATCTTTCCTTGAAAATATTTTTTCTTAATTTTGAGAATGATGAATCTTTAAATCCATCTCATTCCTCAATATTTAATCTTTATTTTTGTATTTATTCAAATTTATTTTTTTCTAATTACCATTTTTTATGATAAATATCTTGAGATGTCTTATATTTCTATTTTTATTATTTCTTGATTTTCTATTATTATTTTCATTTTTTATGTATAAAAAATACTATTTATTTTCGTTAACTTTAATTTTCGTTAAATTGTTTGTATATTTTGGAAATTCAGGAGTATTTTGTGATATTACTTTAAAACTTGAGGTCGAGGTATTATTGATGTTATTCCTATTTTAGAATGATAAAATAAAAAAAAGTTGAGACATTACAAAAAACAACACCTCAAAAATTTATAGTAATAAAAATAGCACCCCAATGACATTGAACATGATCAAATTCAACAATGAACCATCGTAACTAGTGTGTGTCCTAAAACAGATTCAACAATGAACAACCATAACTAATTGATTTAAACAATATATTAAATAAATCGAAAAAAACTAACAACTTTGGAACTGATATTTAAGCACAAGTTCAACAAAGATAGCTTATTTAAAGATTAATAATCAAACCCAAGTAATTACCAAGGTAGTTTTTCTCCCCCTAAATTAAATATCCCATTTATATAGATGTTCAATTAAAGTTTTGATTTTTTTCCTTTTTTTCATATGAATAAACAATATAATCATGAAGCAATGACAACATGTTGAGAAAACAATGTACTTAATGGATGAAAAGAGAAATACACATTTTGAAAAGCTCATACCAATTAAACAGAAAGCTAAAAAATATATACTTTCTAAAAATGAATAAATCCCCCCTAGATTCTACAATCTCTCTAAATAAATTAAAATAGAATAAAAAATTATAAAAACTGTTATATATAATATAACATACAATTATACATACATATATATATATATATATATATATATATATTAAGGATATTAGACTTAGCTTAACATGACTATAACAATACATCTAAATAATGAAATTAATTTTGTTGAAAGTGTGATTCTCTATTGACAACATAAATATATGTAGACAAGTCATAAAAACATATAACACATATAGTGATATATCGACACTCACTAAAATTAAGATAAATATCGAAACTGCAAAAATATGTCAACTAGTGTATTTATGATTAATTTTAAAAGATTTAAAGGAAGGAGTATCACTTATCATGAAAAAATTATAGTTAAATTCATATTTGTACAAAATAAAATTTACTTACAAAGAAAGAACTTTAATCTTTTCTTTTGTATTCTCCTCATGTATTAATTTTTTGTGAAGGATTGGTTATTTATTTTTTATGTATAACCAATTGTGGCTCTCTTTTTGTGCATGTAAAAGCTTTTTGTATTTTTTTTTCCTTTATTATTATTATTATAAAATATGAATAAGCTATTATACCTAGTATGATGATTTTTACACTAGTTGTGAGGCGTCTCTCTTCGCTCACTACGATAGCTTTCACATATCACAATAGGTAATCCTTTCAAAATTAGGTGCTCTCTATAACAGCATTTTATAAAGTGAAAGATAAAGTTCAATCATAATTTTCACGGTTAACGTTATCTCATGTCCTAAAATCTCACATAATTAGTTATAAACTTCTAGTATGACATACTTATATATCTTATGAATGTGTGAATAGGTTCATGTCAACATTAATTATCATATGTGAAAAATATGTAATTACATGAGTCAAAAAATTTATTTGTATAATGTATAGATAATTAAAATAAATATGAATGAAGTATGTAATGATCATATCAATATTAAAGCATGTTTACTTTCCTCATTTTTTTAAACTAAAGAAATATCAATAAAAAAACAAATAAATAAACTAAAAATTCCCAATTATGGTCAATTAAGCACTCAAATAAAAGTATCTAAATGAATAATAAATGACGATCAGGTGATCGAAAAGAGAATCATTTCTAATCCAAATGTTCTTGTATTTTTGTTTCTCAATATCTTTTGTTTGTAAATCAACTGCCCTAGTTTTCATATGCATATTCTTGAACTTACCTTTAGATTTTCCATTCATCCTAAATGAAGATGTAGTATGCATGATAGGATGATGGTAATTAGTCCTAGAATTAAGAGTGTTGAATTTTACATGCCTCTTTGAATAACAACTTCATGCTTTCTAGTAGAATTTTTGAACATGTTATCATAATTTCCATTCATTCTAGAATATGATGTGGCATGCATAGATGGATGATGATTATGAGTCATATTATGTAAATCATGAAAATTATTATTAAATTTAAGAGCATACATCAAAAAATCTACACTTTGACCTGATATAACATTTCTTACTACAATAATGACAGACAGGCATAAACTTAACAGTTTTTTTAATTACAGATACAATATTTTTTTGTGTATAATGAGTAAAATTAGGAGTAGGATGAGAAGGCCTTATAGATGTAGTTTTTGATGTTGAAGCTATATGTATAGCTTGGGAAGAAGAAAGATTAGAGAGCTTTACAAACTTAGGTATTTTTTAAGATGATAGTATATAATTTTTATCTATATAGCCTAGTCCTCTCTTATTTTCAACCATTTTTCATAATCTAGAATTTTATTTAGCCTTTTCAACTCCAATTACTAACATTTTCATAACTTCTTTTTATTGTTCAAATTCTTGCACCAATTTTAATTTATCTACAGTAAGCTTGTTATTTCCTTCTTTCAAACCTACAAGATTCAAATTCAAAGCATTAATTTATTCTTGAAAAATATTATTTTCTTCCATTAATTTATTTGAAAAGAAAATATGTGTTTCAAGTTGTTCATTTAACTCTTCTATTTTTGCTTTTAAACCAGTATTCTATTTATGGCTCTAGCACCTTTATATAATAATTCTTGAAAACATTTAACATTATATTCAGAAAGAAAAGAATATTTAATTTCCTCAACATCTAAGCTATCACCCTAGATAAAATAATTCATAACAAGGTCTTAGGCACACTAAGTGCATCTAGTGAATGACTCTGATACCAAATGAAAGTACGTTTATTTAGTTATAGATCTAATTATTTAATTAGAATGTGAGTGAATAGAATATTTAGCAAAAGTATAATAAATTAAAAATTCATAAGAAGTCAAGGATACAATTATATATAAATAAAGTAATACAAAAAATAAAGAATATATAAGATTTTTAGGTGAAAAAAACTTAAGCCACACCAATAACTTAAGGTTCACCGGATCACCTAATTATCTACTATGAAAAATAAGTATCCAGTTACAAGATTATGACTCAACCTACCCACCCAAGTAATGCCCTCCCAAGTAACATACTTACAATTCATTGCTTTCATCACAATCACTACAAAAATAGTGTTCAGATCTGAACCAGCATTCTGACAAACTCAAGTCCCACGAGTTAATCAAACACGTACCATTGTAACTTGAAAGTTAGCACATAAATACAAGTACAAGTTTGTGTTCTAAAGCATATTCAACAATAACCAACCTAACTAGTTGTTTTAAACAATATATCAAATAAATCGATAATAACTGGTAACTCTAGAAGATGTTTAAGCACAAATTCAATAAAGATAGTTTCTTAAAAGATTAATAATCAAACCAATTAATTATGATATGAGAGAGATAATTATTTGATCAAAAAATTCAAGAACAAAAATAAAGAATAAGTTATAAAAATATCATAAACTAATTAGTGTATTAATCAATCAAATACAACCACAAATACTAAATTAAGTACAATTAAGATATTGTATGGTTGATTTTAATTATAACTTAAGATTATATTTATAGGATATTTTGAAGTACTTTAGGTCAAAATAAAATTACCATTTTATTCATAATATCAGTTAAAAAAGTGTATAATTTAATCTAAAATGATCATAAAAATACAAATTTAATATAAGTTTTGACCATATAAAATATTAATAAATAATTTTTTTATTTTTTAAAAAATAGTAAACATATTATTTTGTTGTTGTTAATTCTCACGTATATTTTATTTTATATTTTTAAATACTTTTTGAAAAAAAACTATTGATATATCCTTAACTAAAATAAAATATTAATGATATATCTCTATATAATTGTAATACTAATATGCAATCTTTACTTTAAAAAATAAAGTTAAGTACGTTACAATATAAACCTTTGACCTATTTTTAAATATAGTAGCATAAAAAATTTATTTCATAAATTATGTTACAATAATAATTATTAATAAAAATAATAAAATTTATTTTTATAGTAAAATTATTATCATATTTTATTTTATTAATTTCATAATATATTTAATACAATTTCTAAAAATTAACAAAAATATTTTTAAAATTAATTGAGTTCACATAAAAATATAATAAAAATAAAAATAAATATTTTTATTAATTTAAAATACTAATATTAAACACAATATACAAAAAACAACAACAACAACAAAATTTGTGAAAATAACCCCCACCTTTGTAACTTATAATGACAAACTTGTAGAGTCTTTTTATTCTCTAATGATTTTGTATATTAATTTTTATCGGATTACTTTTTTATAATTTTATTTATAATAAAAAATTTATAAAATAATATAAATGATTACATATTATTTTAAGAATTAAAATTAACTAGAGAGAATATATAATTATCCAAATCTTTTTCGAAATAAATATGAAAGGTTCTTTCCTTAGTAGCTTTAAAAAGATAATAGCTGTCAGAGACTACATCTTTATTCAACTTTATTTCCCACGCCAAAAGGAATGTCTTCTAGAAGAAGTGATTACCCTTTAAAACAATAATATTTTCATAATAAAAATATATAAAATATATATTTTATTTTTAACATTAATTATATTATAATATCATTATTATTAGATAAAATTGTTAATAATAACTTATAAAATAATAATTTATATTTTAATTTTTATCAAAATATTCGTGGAATGAGTATCAATATAGATACATCTTCCATATTGTAAAAAAAAAAGTTTATTTATTTTGGTGAAAATATAAAAAAATTAAAATTTATTGATATTTTCATAACTTAGTTTCATAATTTTCTAAATTTCAATGAAAATTTAAAAATAGCAAAAAATATCAAAATAAATATATTATAAAATATTAATTTTAATTTTTTTTATTTTATCAAATTAAATATACACTTACATAACTTATTAATTATATTATAAATTTATTTAATATTTATATAAATATAATCAATTCTAAATTTTCATAAATTTTTATATGTATTTAAATGATAGATATTTAATTATAATTATAAATATCAATAATATTTTATATATATATATAACTTGATAATGTAATTGATAAAACTATTATATTTTGCCAAAGGTTTAAGGTTAAGTTCCCAACTTCAACTCATCAACCATAAAATGGTGCATATATGGTTTGAACTAAAACAATATTATTAATTATAATTTATTAAATTGTGAATCATATGTAATTAGTTACGTGATTTTTTTCCCTCTCATTCTATCATACTTTTTTTCATTTATATATGATCTACTTCATTTTTATTTTTAAAATAATTTTATTTGTAATATTCATTTTTTTAACTAATTTCAATACAATTTCCATAGATATCAAGAAATTAAAATTAATCATTTTTTGGTGCAAAATTTAATGTAATCAATCTATTATTATTATTATTTTGTTTTTAAAAAATTCATACAAGATTTTAAAAAGTTATAAATTTTATTATTTTATAAATTTCTTCAAATATCTACCAATGTTGATAATATTTTTGATATTTTTGTAAAAATAAATTCTCCATATTTCCATTCATATTAATATTTCAATCCTTTGTAAATGTAACCATATTGTATTGAGCTAAATTGTAGAGCATATTTACAGTTTTTAATAAAAGTTTAAAGGAAAAGAAAAAAATTAAAAAATGGAGGGAATTCCGAAGAAGAATGATTGGAATTAATCTTATTAATATATACATTTAAAAATGTCTTTTTATATTTTTAATAATTTTATTCTTAGTAATTTTTTATTTGAGGCAATTTTATCCAATAATAATAAACTTTTTATTATTTAATAATATAGATATTTTACAAATTTGTTGGAATTCATTTTACGAAGTAAATATTATTAATTTAATATCTAATAACTATGAATAATGATATAAAAACTATAAAAATTATGTTTATTATTATAACTTCTTTTATTTATTTTTAATAATTAAGTTTTAAATATTAAAAAATTAAATTATCTGACACAAAATTTTTTAAGAGAGTTAAATATGTTTTATCATCTTAAAATAAAAATATTTACCATGTGTTTTATATATTTTGAGTTGCCTTCAACACTATCAATTTTTTTGTAAGAATGCATTTCATAGTTTGGAATGCACATTTATGTAGTCTCAGTATCCTTAGTATGATAAAATTAGATCTTTTTTATATTTGTGAAATTAATTTAATTAACATTTTAAGATTCATAGAAATTGAAAGAATGCATCTTTAAAAAAAATATTATATTTTTTAAAACTAATAATGTTGTTGTATTATTTGCAATGTTAATTGTATAATGACATGATTATATATCAACTATTATCAAAATTGTTTTACATTATGTTTTTTAATTATTTTTACAAATATAAAGAAATTTATAATTATAACATGATTATATATATATATATATTGTTTTGTTATAGTACTCTTTTTTTTTTTAAGGTATCATATTCATTGAATTTTAGATTAGCTGTAAACGTTAGTGGCAAGCAAGATATGTTTAAAATAATGTTACTAAATCATTTGGTACGATATGAATACAGAAACAGTAAAGAATAACTCTGTATTTTCCATGTAATACAAATCATGACATTACATGCTTTCTGGAGATCACTTTGTCCTTTTCAAATAATTCCACTTTATAAATCATTGTCTTCAATTATATTTTTCTTCCCCTTTACCAACATAATAATAATAATAATAATAATAATAATAATAATAATAATAATAATAATAATAATAATGGCTGAACAACAACTTGCGCGAGCATTATGCTAACTTATCTGTGCACAACCTACAAGGGATAGGACCAAATAAGATTCTTGGACAAATCCTTCTCCCAACACCAAAAGAAATGTATTGAAAATCTGTATCCTTATAATCAATTAAACTGTTCATAAATCTTTAAGGGATAAAGCTCATAGGATAAGGAACCAACCTCTCAATCTCAATCGCTCTCTCTCTCTAACGAATAGCTAGGGTTCATCCTCACCAAATCCCTATGACCTATTCTTTCAATTTCTGCAAGTTTTTTTCAATTTCTTTAACTTCTCCGACTATGTTTTTATTTGAATCTACCTAGTGTTTTGCCTCTTCTTTTCAGGGATAATATTGCTTTCGTATAGCCTATTTTTCATTCTAATAATATTTTTTTAAAATTATTAAAAATTTAATTCAAAACTCAGAGTTTTATACAAAAAAAAAATTTTGCAACATAAATCCAATAAAATGAAAATAAGATTAAATCACATCGGATGTAATGTATTATTAAGATTAATGAAAATAAGATTAAAATTTTGCAACATAAATCCAATAAAATGAAAATATTCATCTATATCGTTGCATGCATCATACTATATCTACCTGTATCTTTGTAATATGTTTAATCTACATATATGTTTGTATGTAACATGTTAAATCTATATCTATAAGTTAGTCTAATCATCAATGTACAATTTATAAATCTAATTCTACCTTTTTATGTAAGATTTTATATTTATCTTTAACTTTGGATATAATATGTTACATCTATCTCTAACAAGGTTGTCAAAGCTTTAATGAGGACATAACATATGACATCAAACTCTACCTTTGGATATAATATGTTATATCTACCTTCCACAAGATCAACGATAGTGATTGCTAGAACTCCGTCGATGTTGTCAACAAGAATGACACGCCTCGAGTGAGGTCATCAGTGGGGTAGCCAAAACTCCAATGTGATCATCAAGGATTTGGTGGGATCTTGTGATGATCTCGTTTTATTGAAGTTATAAAATGAAGATATTTTAATTTATTTGTTCGAATAGTTTAATATAAAAACATGAGTTTTGAAATAAATTGTTGCTATAAAGAAAAAATTAATCGATTTATAAAAAATAATGTTATTTAGGCCAAAAACTATTTTCTGTGAGTCAATCAACTTCTCTAGACCTACTTTATACTCTGAAAGTGCACTCGAGTGTTGTGTGGATTTTTGTTTTGAAGGATTACTTCTCTAGTTCTATTTGCTTGCGTGTTGTTTCTTGAAGTCTTTTGAGTGATTCATATTATTATGCCTAGTAATAAGTAGATTAGACAACCTTAATTCATACTTGAGATTCAAGATTGGCTTGATAAAGAACAGGACATAGTGTTTGTGGCTCGTGCCATTACTAACCTGTATGTGAATCTGGAGGCCTTACTAAGAGTTTTTCAGCATGGTAGGCAAAGAAGGGAGGTATGAAGTTGAAAGTGCTTGATCGATCAAATTTTAAGGGTATAGTTGGTTCTACTGATCATGCTAGAGGTGGTTCTAGCTCCTTTGGAACTGACCCTTCTCAAACAGTGGGTACCTCTGGTTTGCAGAATGGCTTAGATGCTAGGAATTATGGTGCACAGCAATGCATGATTGGCAATGGTTTTGTGGGTGATGGTGGAGGAGTTTATGACTTTAACCTGGTTGTGGATGATCTTGTTTAAGCCAAAAGGAGTAACTCTAGGGTTGCCAAAAGGAAAAGAATTCTATTGCTAGCAATGATAAGCTAGTTGTCTCAGGTGGTAACAAACGCCTATGCAAGGAGCTTGACTACATCTCTAACATGTCTTGCACTCCTAGTGATGTTGGTCTACCTTCCCAACTTGTGGATTAGCTTATGTTCTTCTTTGTTGACTCTTGTTTGCTTTTGGTTTTTGGTTTGGTAGTTTTTAGGCTGCTTGTTGGTTTTTGTTTAGTTTGTGTAGGTTTTGCCAAGCTAGTTTGTCTTGTTGTAGAGTTGTGGTGGTTGTAGACTTTCTGTGTATGTTACTTGTTTGACTTGGTGTAATTTTTGTAAAAGCTGATGTAGTCTTTGCTATCTGATTATGGGTATTGCTGGACAACAATGCTTTATTTGATAGATAGTTTCGACTGCTATCTTTAAACTCCCCTTCTCCATTGTTATTGATAGGGTGTAGTTCTTATAACCCTTTGTTTTCGTCAATATAGTTTGAGGTTGGCGTACTGCTTTCCATTTAAATGAAATTTCTCAGTTTTTGACCCCAAAAACAAGAAAAAGAAAAAAGGCATACAAGAGAGGGTAAATGGAACCATAACAAAGAATTAAAAAAGAGTTGACGGACTCTGTATTCATAACAGAGCATGTATCTATTCATTTACAATAAGAAGCATGGGGATGCCAAATTACACAACTTCAGGCATAGCTATGGTAAGCCTAAGCTAGAAGACTATTTATTAATGACGTATTTAAAACTGTACTTGAAAGAGAAAGAAGTACTTTAACCCGAAAACGGGCTACGAATGAATTCAGTATCTTCCAAATTCCTCCATGACTAATCTGTTTATCAACTTCCGGCCAGATAATGAAGGATCAAAACTGTGTATTAACAAAATTAACTGATCATGCCCTGCCCGCTGGAAGACAGACAATTAAGAGCCACATAATATGATGTGTTGCTTGTGATGTACAAATACTAGGGTTGGACTCTGGCAATGACCTGCTCAACCTGAGAATCTACTTTAGTTTCCCTCATGGAACTGACATTTCCCAAGACTCTTGAGGCATCAAATTCAAATCTGTGGAGTGAAAATCAACTTGTGAATCTACAGAAGCCCCTTTTTCCCTCATAATTTTATCCACGTTGGCCTCAAGACAATTGGATATTACATCCTTAGTCTCAAAAAGCTCATTTCTCTCTGTAGAATTCCCGAAAGGAATATCGACCTCATTAATTTTAACTCCATTGTTCCGAAAAGTCCCATTACTACACTCAACAGGCAACGATTTATGGTCATCTTCTACTTTTCGGTGTGACCTTGGTAGAACTACAACATAATTGTTGCTACTTTCAGGGAGAACCTGAGACTTATGCTGATCAACTGTACAAGTATATTCCATTTTACAATTGCTATTGGACTTTTCTCTGGAAAAATGTTCAGAACCATGATGCTTCAACTCCATATCATTAGATATCTGACTTTTAGTCTCTACATCACGAAGAATCTTGTCAGCAGAAACTTGTACTTGATTAAGAGAAGCTATTTCCTCAACGTCAGTAGTACTGTTTTCATCAATGGAGTTGGGACCCGATTCCTCACCATGCGAATTGAGATCAATTGGAATAATTTTATCTGATGCAACTTTTGAGGCTATTTCATCACCATCCCCAGAAATGGTTCCCACAGAACCCACAGCGCTTGATTCAATACATGGTAACAAGAACTGTCTATTTTTTTCTTCGGAACCATTATTGTGGTTTAGCTGACGGTCCACACGTGTAACCCCATCATGGAGGACTGGAATGATTGAAGTAGAAGGGCCATTCTGAACACACAGTGAAACTGGAGAATTCATCATGCTTCGGTCTATGCATTCTAAACTACCTTGATCCATAGCAAACTGTACCAGACAATTTTTACCAGCAGCACTTTGTGCACAGGTGACAGTGTCACTGGCCGTATCGAACGTTTTATCCAAGGAACCATTATGGAGTGGCAAGATGGATTCAACAGTTCGTTCATCCTTCTTCTTATCTTTATCTGGTGCTGTCACTTCAATGAAATTACTCAAAGCAGACCTACCCAAACAACCTTCGTCGTTTCTACATAATACCTCCTGCATGTTTTGGCACTCATTAAGTTCCATCAGCTGTGGACCTGCAAAAACATGGTATGATATATCAGTAAATTGACACAAGGATGTCTTAGCTAAAAATAGAAAAATTCATAACTAAAAGGAAGAAGAAATAAAGAGGATGTGTTGTGTGCATAAAGTTCAAAGAATAACAATAACCTTCCACACTTATCAAAAGAAGAACCGAAATTACCTTCCATGTTATTAATATTTTTGTTGGCATTCTGAAGCTTCAAAAGGGGTTTCTCCAACATATCTATTCCAGGAAAAACCAACATATTTATGTTTTTCATTCTCTGTTTATCAGATAACTCAAGAGACTTGAAACCAAACACTGAAGTCCATGTTTCCCTCAGTTCAGAGACGGCAGGTATTACCAATTTCTTAACATCAAGAGATGACAAAACCTGATAGGTTTCCATCAGAAGTAATGCAAAAGAAAAGGCAAGTTCGAAGTCAGCAACTGTAATTAAAGACTAACAAAATGGGTTTAACAGCCAGGCACCAAAAAGCACCCTCCATTTAACATACATATGTGTTTATATTTGCACAATAAATTAGTTCAATTCTTTGACAATAACTGTTTGTTGACAGAAAAGTACCTTGGTCTGTTAAAAATAAAGATGAGTTTCAATATACAAAAATCTTGACATATTATCAAAAAGACAATACAGAGTACTCTGTATAAAACTATGATCATATTGGGAGTAATAACAGAGATTTTCATAATTTCTTCATAAAATAAATACGCTAAGTTTTACATGCAATGTGATTAAGCTCAAAGCGGACCTCTGTGGACACTAAATATATACAACGGCTTATCAATGCACCACAAAAAAGACCTACTATAAGATTAGTAAGTAATTTCCTGTTAACACAAGAGAGTTTTGGAATGCAAATGTAAGAAACTATTGCGACTCTTATATGGAAAGTCTAATCAACCTGTATAACATAGCAGTGAGACTAAGGAGGAACACTCGAAAGTCTAATCAACCTGTATAACATAGCAGAGAGACTAAGGAGGAACACTCAAAAGAAACTAAATAGTGATATGTTATAATAATATAATTGAAAAACTAATCATGGTTTCAGACAATTTCAATTTGTAAATAAAAAATCTAAAAATAAAATTGTAATTGAACAATGCTCCCAAGATACACATCATATAGAAGCAAAAGCAAATATCTCACTGAGGACATACAGATTCAATTGCATATAAAAGCCTACGACACATCCCTTGACGCCTGTATAAATAGCGGGTCCCAATGAACGGCATCTCTGCTAATTGGTTCCCATGGATCCTGTTTGACCAATTAGTACAAGTAAAATAACTAAGAACGTGAAGGAAAAATCAACCACATGATAGTTACATGTACTCCACTCTCACATAACATCTTGTGGTCCTAGATGTTAGAGGTGGGTCCCACATATTATGTGAGAGGATGATTATATGCAACTGTTGTGCTAGAAGTGTTCCCGAAAATGAAAATGATTGCATCATGCATACTGAAAAGATTCATTTTACTTCTGGCCCTGTTTACAAAATTTCAGAGGTTGGAAATGTAAACATAAAGCATCCTACCCATAGGACATTAGAAATTAAGCACTTATTTAACTGCTGCACATAACTCGTGTTTGAAAGGAAGAATCACCAGAGACATACCGAATTGAAGCTGCACCGACAATCTCATCACCTTTCTCCAGAATAGCAGTGAAAAATCCACTATAGTTAAGACGGTTGAAATTTGACCTGTTAAAAGGCAATAACAAATTAACTTTTGAAAGGGAGGACTTGCTGAATAGAAATCTAAGATGCAGATTAATTATAAATGTAAAGAGCATCCTTGACCAATGAGTTATGTTTCAGCTTCAGTTGGATTGGAAATATACTGTAGCAAAAAGAAAAGGATCGAAAATTGCAAACCCTAGAACAAGGAGTTCACAGCAATTTCTCAAGGGTCCAACTGCTTACTTCCACAATCATATAGAATTGAACGGATCCTTTTTTAAGCATTGATGGGGTTCAGCTACAAATTGTCTTATTTTTTTGGATATGAACTACAAATTTGTCAAACTTCCCTATTTATCTTTTTCTGTTTTATCACAGATGTAGATGACACACACCAAAAGACCGACACATAAAGATAATGATAAACGAAAGAAAGATAGTAAAAATAATGGTGCTAGCATCCATACAATGATACAACCAAGGATCAAGTGCCCTACCCACGGTTATATACAACATTATGAATCAGATTTACTCCACTTCTATGATCAACATTAGGCAAAAAGCACTCATCCATTATAAACATTGCAACCGCAAGCTTGGAATTGCATTCAACTAACTTTGAACAGCATTGAACTGTCTGAGATGTATCACTCAGAATATTACAGCCAAAATCAATGCGGCGAAGAAGAGTCCATGAATATCCTTCTTCCAGTTCATGCTTAACCCCAAGAAGCATCTGCAATTTCTCAAATAGCTGATGGAATAGAAACACACAAATTCAGTGACTAGATAAGACATATGTTTAGATTAACTTTTAAGAGGAGAATGTACTTCGCTGATGAACCAAAATAAAACAGACCCACCAAATAAAGTTCAATAAACACGTGTGCCAAACGTCCTGCTTCATAGACATTTTTTGAGTCATGAAAAAATAGTTAAAAATGATAGGCTTGGACATGCTCCAGACATAATAAGGAACTGTTATGTTGACAGGATCAAGAGCTTTTGGAAAGAAGGATCACCACAAAAATATGCAATTTCTGGCCATATAAGGTAAAAATGAATAATATGGTACCTCTTTACAATTCTTGCCACAGAAAGACGGACAGCTGCAAGTCTCGTTAAGAACATCCTCTCCCTCATTGCAGTGATCATGATCTACAATAGACCGTATTTATCATTGTTTCTGCCAGATGTAAGTCTTAAGATAATAAAAATGAATTATCCAAATAAGACATAGAGATAATACATTTTTCCTCGCACATATGGCAAGCCTGTAATAATGAAGCGGATAAATGATCATTGTTTTCCTTTTGACATGTGCTCTCGCCGACCAGTCCACAAAATTTGCATGAACAGTACACACAGTGCCAATCTCCTAAAGGGAATTTCTACAACAAAAAGAAAAAAGAAAAAGGGAACCTGTCGATCAGTATAATGGTATTAAATACCTTTAGGCATGTATCTAGCAACAGCAAGAAGAATTCAAACATCTGGTCATATCATTGTCATTCGAAAATAAATATCATGTTCAAATCAAAGTCAACAGATTATTAAGAGGTCAAGTGATCCACTTCCAGTTTTTAAACAGGTCTTGGGCTCAAATGACAAAAAAATAAACTAAAAGTTACCAGGATTTCTTAGCACACAGTGACATAAAGAAAATATATTGGGTATTTGTGGCATGTAATTAGCAGGATATAAAGAGTCTTGCATACTTTTATTTCTAAACAACTTTGATGGAATGTTGATGGGCAACCATCGCAACAGATCAAGTTTCCACCATCGCCACAGATACCACACGTATCATCATTCGAGTCTTCACCATTGACATCTACACGATGATACTCCTTGAGTTCAGATTCTGGTTGGCTATTCCATGAGTCTAGCAGGCATTGCAACAGAGAAGTTCCAGACTCTAGATGTATATTTTGAAATGGTTCACAAACTATACTTCCAGCATGAGCTTCAAAATCTGAGATTGTCATGATTTTACCACAACATTCACAATTAATGCCATCTCTCGTAAGCACACCCTGAAGTAATGCCTTTGTCATTCCCAGGTTCAAGTATTGCACCTTCGTGTTGAGCGAAACAGTTCCCGTGTCAATCATCCAGGCAAGCAGCGTTCTCCTTCCATCATATGGAATATAGCCATCACCACCTGCATCTGCACCTTCCATTGAGTTACGTACCAACAAGGTGCATCTTTTCCTATACTGTGTTTTCTTGTGACTCTGATTCCGGAACAAAAGTGATTCTCTCTTTTTCAGCCTAATGGATGAAGTTTCCTGACTATAATGCAAAGATTTCCCTTTGGCTTTACCCGAAAGGGAGCTACTAACCAGTTTCTTCTTGTTGACAACTCCATTGGTTGAATTCCTACACTTTCCCTCCCGCTTCAATTTCTCTTCCCCCACACCTTTCTTAACCATTACTTTTGTCAGTATATTAAATTCCTCATCTGGTACAGGTGTAAATATAAAACCACTTTTATAATATTTACCTTCGCCTTCCCCACCTTCATAATGCATTTTAAGCATTTTGTAAGCCAAAGTGACAGACCAATGAGTCTTTCCATTTAAACTGACGTACACAGCATCCTTGTAATCTTTGTCATTCCTAGGCCTATATTCAATCGTCCAGCCTGCAGTCAACAGTAACTGAGCTATTTTTTCTCGTACTAACTGCCTAGTTGTAGTTTTAACTGGTTCAACTTCTCTATCCCTCTTTGTTCCATTACCTTTCACAATATCCTCTTTTACGTCAATGCCAGATGTACTTTCCATCTGAGAGCTTATCATTGATGAGGTTTCACTTGTAATTTTACCTGGTTCAACTTCTCTATCCTTCTTTGTTTCAGTACATTTCACAATATCTTTTTTAACCTCGATGCCAGATGTATTTTCCATCTTGGGGCTTTTCATTGATGAAGCTTCAGGGTCCTCTGTTGCCAAAATTGTCCACTCTATATCCTTTTTAGTCATTATCAATCTATCTGATTCTTTCCCTATAAGCATCCTTTCCTGGCATAGACTGTTTGGCAAAACATTCTTCTTTCTACCCTGCAACTTCAAACCACCTTTGGCTCCCAAACGCACTTTTTCCATCTTTCCCTTCAAAACCCCATTGGTCCCAAGCAACTTTGGAGGCCTTCCACACTTAAATCCAAATGTCTTTCTCGATCCATTATATGATGGATCATCCTCTTCCTTTTTCACTTTGCAAGGTCTGCCACGCTTACCTTTCAACCTCTTCCTCAACCTACCATTATACATATCACCATCTTCCTTTTCCACTTTGGGTGGTCTCCCATGCTTGCCTCCCTTCTTGTTCTTCTTCTTCTTCAATCCAGTGGCTGTGGAAATGGTCTCAATCTTTGTTATCTTAGGAGGTCTTCCACGCTTGCGCTTTAACTCCATACACGGCTCAGTAACCAACTCAACATTCTCCTCTTTAACTTCAAAGTGTATCTTCTCAGACCCATCATTTTCTCTACTTTTCCTATCCAAAGAACTTTCGCTCCCAGCATTATCATCATCGACATTCTGAACATACCTTGATCTTAGAACCTTTCCACTAACCTGCACTTTATCACTAGTATCATCTTCTTCCAACTTGCTTTCCATGATATTCCCACCAATATCCACCCTCTTCCTTTTATTCTTCCTCCCATTATCAGTTAGTCCAATATTTTCAATGCCAGTCTTATCACCATGTACTTCGCCTTCCACATCGCCGAACTCTTCCATCTTTTTCTCGACTTCAACTCCTATTGACTGTTTCTCAATATCAGAACCAGTCGAAACCAAGTGCTCAACATTGTCACCCCCTGAATCAGTTCCTTTGAGCTCCTCATCATCTCCGCTTCTCTCAGTAACTACTTGGTCCCCATTAACCTCATGAATGTACGATTTCGCAAACAACTTCCCAGATCTTAGACGCCCTTCCATCTCTTACCAAACCGCGCAAAACCCTAACCCTCAGCCAATAATAATTCGAACGAACAAAAACAAACCCATGAATTACATTTGATTATCAAAACGCTTCCGTAAATCGTTTAAACCCGCAGCTAAAACAGCTCGATTACTTTTGTTCTTTTTGATGAAATTAAGCTTTACCTAAAATTAAACAAAATAACAGAAAAATTAGTGCAGAAGTAAGAAGAAGGGAAGAAAAAAAAAGGTAAACAGAGACGAGATCATAGGAGAACAAGGATGACGGATCTCACACACAATGCATGAAAATCGGCGAAATTTCACAACTTTACAACTGTTGAGTCTGTTATTCCTTACAACAACGCAATCGAAACAGGAAACAGAAGGTCTAACCTACGGAACCATGAACAGAAAAGGAAGAAAAGCTCTGGATTTTAGTACTTGATTTATTGGTTTTCTTTTGGTTTTAGGAGAGCTTCCAATTTGGGTTTGGGACGAGTCGTGTCGTACAGTGAGAAGAGAGTAGAGAAAGAGACGAAAGGGAAGGGACTAAAGGGTAGGCTGGGCGGGAGGGAGAGACTAATAGTCAATCCCACGTTCTCTATACTATTTTTTTTAGTCTCCGATCCTTTTTCCCTCCATTTTTTTGCAATTCTATGCGATAATTAGAGCAAGTTTGGAAGCAAAAGTAATTTAAAAAGTACCGAGTATTTATGAAAAAAAGCAATTTGATATCGTAAACGTGATAACTATTAATATTAGAAAGTAGTTTTTATTTATCGTCAACTTATGTAATAGGGATACATGCTTTTAAGTTTCAATTTTTTTTTAAATTAAAAAAATACTCACTAATTATTTTATTTATAAAAAACACATAAAAAATTTCAGTAACATTAATAAATATTTTTGATTGATAAAATTTTTTAAAGGAAATTTAACATAATGTAAAATAAAATTACGGGAATATTACTAATTATTTTTTTATAAAATAATTTAAAATTATTAAATATCTTTTTGATATATTTTTAAAACAAAAACGATTAAATAATACATTATTTAACTTAAAAAATTAAATTACATCTTTTATATAAATAAATAAACAAAATTAGTCTTCCATCTTATATATATATATATATATATAATAATTTAAAAATTAAGTAAACATCATTTTTAAAACTTATGAGAAACAATATAACATTTAATAATATTATATAGATAAATTTGATGAAGTTTAATGTTAAATAAATATAAATAATCACGATTAACTTAAATGTAATTTAATGTAAAATATTTTGGTTATATTTTTTAATAATAAAAATATATTATAATTACATACTTACAAATTTTAAGAATATTATAAATATTATTTTTTGAAAAACTTTTGAGATTCTTTTATTGATATTACATTCATTCATTTTTAATTTTAAATAACGAATTATAATAATTAATATTTATTTTCAAAAATAAATAAAAAGATAAATAGCAATAACAACTTTAACGTTTTCTCTAATTTCATTTTAATCAAAAGTTTGAAAACGCTATCAATGTATTCGTTTTAATAAATAAATGTTCAAAAAAGTCTTATACATGGCATAACTTAAGAAAATATGCCTATGAGCAGTTATATTAAATTATTTATTAAAATAAAAAGTAAAAAATTAAATTATAAAAATTCATAAATTAATAAATTAAAAGAAAATGAGTCACAAAATTTAATATATGAAGTAAAACATCTCCCTACATTTTAAGCAAATTTGTGAACTTGAACTTTGAAACCCATAAATACAAAGTATTTGAGAACTTCAAAACAAACAAAGACCTAATTACATATTGCTAACGATCCCATGAAATAAATAATCATAATATAGCATTCACTTTGACTCTATAGATATGACTCACCATAGATCCAATAATGAAAGGATGATACATGATTTACAAATAATTTGATAAATTTATTTGTAAAGGAACAATGAGGTTAAAAAGTTCTCAACTTTAATTAAAAATTAAATTTTATATATAAATTAAGTTTTTTCTTTTTTTACAACTACTAATGTTCTATATACACAATAAAAAAAATAAAGCTCTAAAGAAAAATAATTAAAAAATAAATCAAAAGTGTTTGAATAAGTAAAAAATGTAAGAAAAATAAAATTTTCAATGCATGTCTCGACGCACATTAAATTATGTCGTGGTGTAATCTAAAAAATTAGAAAACTAAAGTATCATGTGAGCTTCATACTGCAATGCGCTTTAAATCATGCCGCGACGCTCTTTCAATTCCTGAAACTGAATTTTCTTAGATTTTTGGACGTACTTTAAGAGTTCATTTTGAACAAGTAATATTTTGAATTTAAAAATCATATTTCTACTATTAGTTTGCCCATTCCATTATCTTTTAAATGCAATTTAAATCATCTATATTAGATATTAGATGTCACTATAAATATGACAATTATTCAATAATATATTTTAAATTAAGATTTTACTTTGATAATTTATTGTGCTCTACTTACAAGCAACCCAACACTTATAATGTAAGTTAAAACAACTTGTAATTAAGTTAATTAAATAACTCTTCTAATAATAGATCCATTGAAATATAGTCCTTTGGTGTTCTTTAGATAGTATCAATATTCATCATCACTCGTTTTATTTATGAATAAAATTAAAATGAAGTTTTTAGAATTATCTTGTGATTTAAGTGGTAAGATTTTTTGTACCACGTGGATTTAAGTTTAAAAATCAATAATATAATTTTTTTTATTTAATAAAAAATAAGGAAATTTAAGTATCTCTTTTTAAAAAATAAAAATTTTAAGATTTGTTTACAAATAACAATAACAAAGTTTTATCCTTTTAAGTTTGATCATAAATATTTGTCTCCCTTATTTTTTAATTGTTTAATAAATTACATTTAAAGGTTTTTGAAAATATTTTACAACTTCTGTATAATTGAGGGAGAAATAAAAATGCTTCATTCTAAGCATTTTGTTATTTTGTATTTTTTAATTGCATTGTCATTGTTATTGTTATGTTATTTCTTTTAAAGTTACTTTTAAATTTAAGATAATATTTTATATTTATTTGCATTACATTATTGTTATGTCGCGGTAAAAATCTAGACTTCGTTAATAAAACTGTTGAAACCTCCTTAATATTTGGGTCAACTTTGGAGATAAAATGATAATTAGTCTATATATATATATAAAGTATATGTATGACCGTACGGATTTTACTAATATTTGAAAATTTATATAAAATAATAAAAATAAAAATTAATATAAATAATATAAATTTAATTTATACAATATTTAATTATTTTATATGAATTTTTAAAATACAATTCTAAATTAAACTATCTTTTTATAAAAATATATATTAGATATTTTTATAATTATAAATTTTAAAAAGTTGTTAGGATTGAGTTATTTGGATTTATTTTCTTAATATATTTAGATTTAAAATGGTTAGTTTTTAACCATGGTAAACGTTTATTAGCTTTTACAAAGTATTTAAATTTATTAGTCATTTTTAAAGTAATTTTTTCTAATTATTTTTAAAAGATGAGATAAAGTAGTATAATTAGATCAAATATCAATTTTTCATCTTTTCAGTCCTATTAAACAAAAAATTAGAAAAATAATATTTATAATACCCATTGAAATTTATAATCATAAAATAATATTTTTTTTATATATAATTCATATATTTTTACTAACAAAATCTCGGTCTAAAAACTTCACATTAAAAGTCATCGAGTTATATGATATTTAAGTTGAACTTCAATTAATTAAATCTATTCAAGGTTAAATTTCAATTAATTTGATCATATTTAATATTATTAGAATGTTATTTTTTTGTTATAAATATTAAATATATTATTGAATATAATTTTTAAAAATATTAATATGAATAATTACTACATCAATTTTTAAAAATAAAATAAAGAACTTCTAAAAACAACAATTGGTACGTGAATTTTATTTTAAAAATAGAATACTAAACTACTTACAAAAAATAATTAATAGTCTTAGTTTTTCAATTATACACTACTACAATATATGCCTTTAGTCTTAGGATTTTAACCTTGGTTTTTAACCATAGGGTTTTAGCCACGGTTCAATAAAAATCGAGGCTATAGTGTATACATATAGCCTCGGTTTTATCAATAATTATGACTATAAGTTAAATTACAAAAATTATTTAAATATATATAAACAAATTTATATAATCACGGTTATTAAATGACCGTGATTATAATTAAAATAATAGAATTTTCAATATTTTTAAAACAGAAATAAAATAATATACTATATGACATTCATTTAAAAGAAATACAAAAATTACTTTACAATTTTTTTTATTTTTATATATTATTAATTTAATTTAATGTATTTTATTTCTTTTATAATATATATATATATATATATATATATCAAGTTTTTTCATTCTTTTTTTTTCTCTCTTTCTTTTTTTTCACTCTATTTTTCACTTTTTTTTCTTTTTAATTTCCTTCGCACCTGCTATGTACATATATTAATATATAAGTTCTTGATTAATATTAATTCACAACCCCTTAAGCTCTCAATCTTTTTCCTAAATTAATGGCCTACCGAGCTAGCGTGTATCGTCTCTCTCATCAAACAGCGTCGCACCTCACGAAATTTCACTGTCTCCCTCAGCAGCTCCTCCTCGTCCAACAACTCGCTCATTTTTCTTTCCTTTTTTGACCAGTACCAACATCTCGCTCGATAGTTACAATAGCTCCTTTTCCCCTCTCTTATTCCTTTTCTCTCTGTTTTTTTCTTTTCCTTTTCCCCTATTCGCATCTCATCAGCTAGCCGTTTGTACTATCGTCGCTCGAGACTCAACTCCGGGTATGTGTGATACCCTTTTTTTTACCATATCAATTCATATATGTGTTGATTCTTAGTAGATTTAGGTCTATGCATAATACAGTTTAATTAGGGTTATGCATTTCATATATGAATCTATATTTATTACCCTAATTTCTTAGGATAGGGCATTTTTTGCACCTATTGAGCATCAAGTATATATAATGAGTCATTTCTTAGGATTAGACAGTGTTATTTCCTTTTCTTGTTATTTGATAATTGTCTATGCATTTTTTTTCATTGTATTGAATAAGAACATAGTTGTAAAATAGAGATTTAAGATCTCGCTATTGTTACTCATTTTAGATTTTGGAACTATGTATACATGTCGAGCCTATATGAATTTGTCTTTATAGAAAAGCCATTAATTTGTTGTAGTTTATTCTCTTTCTAATTTAAATCAATATATATATATATTATATGATTTCCATTCACTCACTAACTCTTGAAAATAAAATAAAATATTAAATTTTAACTTCAAATAACCCATTTAAGACTTATAATAATAAAAATAACATTCTTATTTTGAATATAAAATATATGAGTTAGTATTTTATTTTTATTATTGTAAATTTTAAAAATATTAATTTTATGATTTTTTTTAAAATATATTCGACGTAATAAAAATAAGGTTTCATGATTGAAATATAAATTATGACTAAAGTACACTATTTAAAAAATAGGGTAGGGTAGCATATTAACAGTCATAAAACTTTCATTTGATTGCCTTAATCTTTTCAATCCAAGTGTATACTTGTATTTTTTCCTTCTAATTTTTTTTCTAACCAATACACGAGTTGTGTCATTTAGAATGGATAAGTCTTGGATGCATAAGCCAAGATTTTCACAAGATTATTTATAAGGAGTTTAAGCGTTTTTGAATTTTGCTTGGTTGAATGCTGCAGACGATAAGCCTATTCGATGACCTTGCAAAGATTACATAAACATAGAATTTCAAAATATTGATGATATACGAGATCATCTTAGCAGTAAAGGGATTGTTCGAACTTATACAAATTGGTATATGCATAGAGAACCCCTAATTCAAGAGGATGATGAAAAAAATATATCACTAAACCATCATATCAAATTCATAGATATGGAGGATTCCCCCGTTGAGATGATAAATGCAATAGAAAATGAACCCAACATAAATCCATATGAATTTAACAAGTTGTTAGAAGATGTAGAGAAATTGCTTTATCTTGGTTGCACAAATTTCACTATTGTAGAATTTCACCAAGTTGTCTACAATAGTGAAATTATACAACCTTAAAGTGAAATATGGATTCTCTGATGTCAGGTTCACTTCTATATTAAAGTTAACTCATGAAATGCTCCCAAAGATAAATAAGGTGCCTACTTTTACGTATGAAGTGAAAAAAACATAGTGTAAGTTTGGTATGAAGTACGTAAAAATTCACACTTGTCCAAATGATTGTATCCTTTATAGGAAACAATATGAAGATGTTTATCAATGTCTGGAGTGTGGTACTTCAAGGTGGAAGCCTACATCAAATGGTAATGAAGTAAAAAGAGTGCTAACTAAAGTGCTTTGGTACTTTCCTTCAATACCTCGTTTTAATAGAATGCTTAAAAGTAAAAAGACATCGAAGATGTGGCATGATGATAAAAAATCCATGGATGATACTTTGCATCATCTAGTAGATTCCCCATGTTGGAAGGTAGTAGATGAAAAGTGGCCAGATTTTAGGTCAGAGCCTAGGATGTGTGTCTTGCTATTGTCACTGATGGGATCAACCCTCACAATAATCTAAGTAGTAGATACAATTGTTGGCCAGTGATTATTATCACATATAACCTTCCTCCTTGGATATGCATGAAAATCTAAGTTTATGATGCTTTCTATGTTCATTTTCGGACCAAAACAGCCAGATAATGACATTGATGTCTACTTGGAGCCTCTTATTGATGACTTGAAGAAACTTTGGGACGAAGGAATTGATGTGTATGACTCATACAAAAAGAAGTACTTCAATCTTAAAGCAGTAGTATTGTGGACAATAAATGATTTTCCAGCTTATGGAAATTTGTGTGGACATGTGACCAAGGGGTACAATGCATGTCCAATATGTAGTGAGAAAACTTGTGCTCAATATCTATTACATTCAAAAAAGATTTATTTTACTGGGTATACCCATTTTTTGCCAAAAGGGCATAAGTTTTGATCTCGAAAGAAAGGTGTAAGTAACAATGAAGAAGAAGATACTCCAATGGTTTTGCAGGGAGAAGAAGTGTTACAGAAATTAAAAGGTATGATCTTCAAGAAGTTGGGAAAGTGGGACGTAGTTTTGAAAGCAACGACTAAATTACAATGAAAATTAAGAGGAACAAGAAAAGGAAAATAAATGCAAAAAGAAAAAGGTAGTCTAGGGAAAAGAAAATTCAAAATGATTGCAAAGAAGAAGGTAAAACCTAACAACGGTGACAAATGTTGGAAGAAAATGTCAATTTTTTGAAAGTTGTCTTATTAGGAAACATTTTCTGTACGCCATATACTAGATGTGATGTACATTGAAAAGAATGTATGTGATGCTCGAATTGGAACACTTCTTGATATTCCTTTTAAAACAAAGGATGGTATTGTTGCCCGCTTGGATTTAAAAGAATTGGGAATTAGAAAAGAACTGACTCCAATTAAAAAGGAATCATGGGTTAAGTTGCCTCCTGCTTGTTTTACACTTTCTAGGGATGAAAAGATAACATTTTGCAAATGTTTATTGGGATTGAAAGTTTCCGAAGGTTACTCATCAAATGTTAAAAACCTAGTATCAATGCAAGACTTAAAGTTATATGGTTTAAAATCACATGATTGTCATGCTCTTATGCAACAATTGTTACTAGTGGAAATTAGATCAATTCTTCCAAAGCATGTTCATCGTGAAATCACTCATCTTTTCTTTTTCTTCAATTTCATTTGCAAGAAAACAATTGTAGAATATGAGCTACATAAACTACAAGTAGAACTTGTTGAGAAATTATGCTTACTTGAATATATTATTTTCCACCTTCATATTTTGATATCATGGTTCACTTAATTGTTCACCTTGTTAGAAAAGTACCGTTATGTGGTCATATATACATGCGATGGATGTATCCTTTTGAAAGATTCACAAAGTTTTTGAAAGGTTATGTTCGTAATTGTAATCGACCATAGGAGTGCATAGTTGAGTGTTATATTGCAGAATAAGCTATTGAATTTTTCTTTGAGTATCTATCTGGTGTATCCACGATTAGAAACCCTCAACCTAGGTTTTCATTGGGTGGTAGTTTAGAGAATATTGGTGAACTAATAAGTTCAGGCTCAGTTAAAACCATCGTACAAGTTCAATGGGAACAAATTCATCATTTGGTGCTTGTAAACAATAAAGAGATTGAACTATACATAAGGTAAAAATGGTTTCATTAAAATCTACATTTCATAATTTCTTAAATTTTCTTTTCATATGTTACTCACATTACTCCTATTTAATAGGATGTATATGGATATGTTAAAGGCAAATCCTCGGAACATGAGAAAAGGAGAGAAATGGTTTCATGGTGAACACAATCGTAATTTTATTTATTGGTTTTGAGATAAAGTTATGGACGAGTTAAGTGTACCCAATAATTCCATCATAGAAACTATAAAGTGATTGGAAAATGGGTCGTAGTATGATATTATCAAGTATCCTGGATATGTTATAAATGGTTTTCGATTTATAGCAAAGGCAATGGATGAAATTCGTGTTAATCAAAATAGTGGGGTCATGTTAAATGCTCAACCTTTGTAATTCGCAAGTTCTAAGGATAAGAACCCGGTACTATCTAAAAGGACTTATTATAGAGTCATTCAAGAAGTTTGGGAGTTAGAATATCATATGTTTCGTGCTCCAATATTCTTATGTGATTGGATTGAGGATAATCAAAATGCAATTTGTAAAAGCGAATTAGGATTGACTCTTGTTAACCTTGGTAAGATAGGTCATCGAGATGATCCATTCATCATGGCCACCCATGCTAACCAAGTATTCTATGTAGAAGATCCTACAGACACAAAGTGGTCAATTATGTTGATACCACCTAAGCGAGAGTTTTATCTCAAAGAGGAAGAATTAAACGAAATTTTGTCTGAATATGGATCTTTTGCAAGCAATATACCTAACTCAAATGATGCTAATGATTGAGAAGATGATAATTTAATATATCGGCGCAATGATTGTGAGCCAACTTGGATTGATCAAGGAAGATAATTTTTTCTTTATTTGCAATGTTTTTGTTAGGTATGCATCGTAAAAAATATTATGTGTTTGTTTCTATTTACAACTTACATCTATAATTATAATTTTATTATTTCTTTTCGATTATAAATTGATATATATATATTCATTTATAATGTTTTCATTCTTTGTCTATAGGTATATGGATCCTAATGAGATTGTTGACAATTGTGACAAAGATGAAAGAGTAAGGAAGGAACATGACTATGTTGATGAGTAGAGTTTTACGAATGATGATACTTCTTCAGATACGGAAAGACCGTCTAAAAGAAGGAAAAAAGAAAAAAGTTAAAAATAAAATAGGTATAACAAAGATGAAGATAATTGCTAAATCAAAGTGCACAGAAAAATTACAATCAAATTTGATAATGAATGCAACCCAATTGGAAAGAAGGGATCAAAAATGATTAGTTGGATATGTGTGTTAGGAAAAAGAATGATTTGAATTATTTATAATGACTGGCAGAAGGAAGTTTCTGAAGTAGAAAAAGACATGATATGGGAAACATTGAATGTAAATATATATATATATATATATTGCACTTGTACTTTTTGGTCCTTCTTTATTTAGTTTTATTGTTAAATTTTCGTGTGAATTTATAGGAAAAATACAATCTTCCAAAGGCATACAAACGTAAGTACCTTAAGACGGCTGCTTCGGGATGGAAGACATTCAAAAATAATTTAAGGAAAACATACATTAAGCCTTATTTGGACCCATTGAATGAGAAGAAGCTATACAAACCACCTAAGAAGTATGAATGGGTACACAATGATTGACATGCATTTGTGAATTACACACGATATGAGAAATTCAAGGTATTATTGACTACAAAAGTATAAATATTATCATTTAATATTTTTTGTTATATGCCTTAACAACCCTATTCATATATGTGCTCTTATTAGAAATCAAGTTGCGAACATGTTGAGTTGAGGAAGCATAATGAGTATAATCATCATATAGGAAGAATGAGTTTTTCCAATCTTAAAATTCAATTGATGAGTTATTAAAATTAAGTTTGAATGATAATTAGTTAGATATTTGGGTATACAATGTTTTTGTAACTCATTATACATATCTATAGGTGTAAAAAAGTGGTGGCATACAAATTTGGTGATCTCATGTGTTTATTGTAGCTAACATTCCTAAAGAAGGAGAGTTCAAAAGTAAACGAGTTCAAGATAAATTGGAAAAAATGGTAATTATTCAAAATGTTAGATAATATGTTATGATTAACTGATTATATTTATGCTTATTATTTTATATGTGAATTGATGTAGAGTAAAATGCAAGATAAGATTGATAGTGGTGAGATTGAAGAAGTGATGGGTGTAGATGCAATGGTAATGACATTGGGGGAGGATCATCTAGGTCGTCTTAAAGGATGCTCCCAATATACAACATGTACTGAATATTTTGGCATGCCTAGAAAATGCTCTAATTATCCCTCCAATGAAATGGTAAATATCTTAAATGAGATTATGTCAATGAAGGAAAAGATTGCAAGCTTTGATACCATAAAGGCATAGATAGATGCACTAAGAGTTGAGTTACTGGGAGATAGGAGTGTAGGACATTCAAGCCATTATCTAGAACAAAATCATCCAATTGATAATTCCAATAGGACTCATTGTACAAAAACAATTACACCTACATCTACACCACACATCCAACGCATTTCCACTCCTCTCGATGTGCCTACATTTTATATAGGATTAGTTGTAAGTAATCTTCAATATTCATTCTTTTTCATATTTTAATTTTTGATTTGTACGTAGTGTTTAAGTCATAGTATATATGTTTTTTTCTAATACTATATAGGGAAGAAATTGTTTGCTTGCATGTGAAATACCATCTTATATTGTGGTACGTGTGAGAGTAAGTGATTCCTCTAGTGGTGTTTGTCATGGATAACCTTTGAACGGGAGTTGGAAGGTTTTCGTTGTGGATGATATTAAAAATAATTATCTCTTACCTATACCAACAAGAGAACATAATACAGTTACGAAAGTAGTCAATTCATTTGTTGCTTGGTCTCAACATTTTGTCATATTAGGAAAGGATGTAGTAATGATATTTTTCTTGCCTTTTATATATTGTTTTCATTATTAATTAATTTAAAAATATAAATCTAATTTTATTAGATTTCTTCATATTGTGAATAAATAGGATTTGAGAAAGGAGAAATCAAAGTTACCTATGACCATTGGCAACAAAAAAGGAAGCTAAAAGGAAAAACCAATGGACAAAATAGATTTTAAGAAGCTTACTTTGGTACCAACAAAAAAACCAATTTCATATACATATGACCAAACTAGTGGTTTTCCTAAGCATGTTAGATTTCTTATAATTGCATGCTCATCTGCATCTTCGGTTAATGATCTTACTATTAAAGTTCCAATGGGAGTTCAAATCTTAGGCAATGAATTGCCTATTTTTCTATGAGTTAAGTGTGTAGAACAATTTTACAGAAAGGTGGAGATTGGCTATTCAATTGTCAAATTGTGGATATGATTAGTTTATTTCATTTTTAATTTTATGATAAGTTAAAAGTTACTCACATATATATTTTATTTTAATTGTTATTTTGTCATTAATGTTTGAACTTATTTCATAGGCGATGCTATGATGAGTTGAAAAGGAAACATTTGAATGATGTAACTAAATTTATTGATCCAAGTTGGTTGTATGTCATTAAAAAGAAGAGAACACATACTCAAATTGGAAGACAAGTTTTTGAAAGGATGCAAAATACTTAAGGGAGATAAATGGATTATTCCATATAATGGAGGGTAAATAGATTAGTATAACATTTATGAAAAATTATGTTATGTAATCAAATGCATTTACTAATATATATCTTACTATAAATTGATGTAGGTACCATTGGATCTTAATTGTGTACGAGCCATTCAAAAATACCATTTATTATTTGGATTCAATTTGGGGTGAAATGTTCTTTGATATTGAAAACATTATGAATGAGTAAGTTATATTTTTTTTAAATTTAATGTTCTTGTAAATAGTAAGTTCAATGTATCTTCACAAGTAACTCTTATTTATTTTTCCTTCATTATATAGAGTTCATATTATGTTGAATGATCATCAAAATTGAAAGGATTATCATTATGATATAGAATAAGAGTAAGTTATAAATGCATGGTTTATTAAACTCCATAAGTTCAACCTTGCATATTTTTCATATATATTTATATTCACTAGAAGTACTAACAATATTTATTGATAATATCTATATAATATCTTTTTAATTAGATAATATATATTAAGCTTACAATTCAATTTTCGTTCTAATGTATAGTGTCCTAAGCAAGATGATTTGATTTGATAACTTGTGGGTATTATGTTCTTATGTTTATGAGGATAATTATTATCAATGCACTTGCTGCTATTATTGACTTGGTAATAATTTAAGTAATTTTATGTATTTTCATTTCTTGTTTAATTTTTTATTTATCAAAATAGGTGGTTAATTAGCTAACAATATATTAAAATGTGTGTATATTATGGCTTAATCATGAAGGAACTTACACTGATACTGAAGTTTATGAGATACATAATGAGTGGGCATAATTCACAAATTGATTCTTACAACTACAACTCACCATATAGTCAAATAAAATGCTAAGGTGAATGATGTGGGATGTTCATGACTGATTTTTAAATCAAAAATTTGGATTTCTTGTTTTATATTAAGAATAAATAGGTAGAGATGACTCTTGTGTTCTAGATGTTATATATGCATGATTATATTCATGGAATCTGGATATTGGTATACTCATATATAATAGATTCTTATATTCACAGGTACTATCACACAATGTCATTTATTGTAGACATTTTTATGACACTATAATTATGCTCATACTAGATGCTGTTTTTTATGAGGAAATTAGTGCACATAGTAGATGTTGTCAAAGACCTTTCCTCTATCTCTCTGTTGTGCATAATTGATATGGGTAGTACTAAATAATAATGTTGATGTTGTTATCGATATAAGTAGTACTAATTTCGTTGAATTGTCTCTCAAGTTTTCGTATTAGATCCGAGTACCATAAATTTACTTAGAGGCTAGATATGCATTCCAACTTTCACTCTTGAATAGGTTGAAGAACTTATTATGGACCATTTGTTGTATATGTAGGAATAGATGTAGATTGAAGAACTTATTGTGGAAATATGAGGTATTGCTTATATTCATGGAATCTGGATGTTGGTATGCTCATATATAGTAGATGCTTATATTCACAGGTACTGTCACACTGTGCCATTTATTATAGATAATTTTATGACACTATAATCATGGTGTAATTAACCTATATATTAAGAATAAATAAGTAGAGAGAACTCTTATGTTCTGGATGTTGTATATGCATGATTATATTCATGGAATCTGGATGTTGGTATGTTCATATATAGTAGATGCTTATATTCATAGGTATTGTCACACGATGTCATTTATTATAGACATTTTTATGACACTATAATCATGGTGTAACCTATATATTAAAAATAAATAAGTAAATAGGACTCTTGTGTTTTGGATGTTGTATATGCAGGATTATACTCATGGAATCTGGATGTTGGTATACTCATACCAGATGTTGCTTTTTATGAGAAAATTAATGTATATAGTAGATGCTGTTAAGGACGAAGATTTTGAAGAAAAATATTACAATGGGACATGTAAAATATTTTCAGATTGATTTAGATTATAGATAATTTGATTAGTTATATTAGTAAAGTTTTTCCATATATATTTTTATATTTTTGGAACACTTTAATTAGCTATTTTTTATTATATATGTTTTAGTGTATCGATATATTAAACAATTAATGTAATATCTCTCTTAAGTTTAATATAATGACTCTTGATTTTTTTAATTTATGTTAATTTATATTTGAAAATTAGCTTAATTTAGATGTATATAGTCATAGTTTAAGTGTAACCGAAACAATAGATATCATTTTGATTTCAGGTCTGTAACCTTGGTTATTAGAAAACTGTGGCCATAGGGTATACATATGGTCTCGGTTTTTTAATAACCGAGGTCATAAGTCGTTACCTTTTGTCTCTCTCACTTAGGTCTCAGTTCATATAACCGTGACCATAGACCTACGATCACTATTAAAAACTGAGGTCATATATATATATATATATATTAGTAGTGACAATAGCTAATAAATAATGGTAAAAATATTAATTTCAACCTTAAATTCATTTAAAATAAATAAATTGTCAATTTTTCAAGCTAAATAGGTATTAATTTAATATAAAGAATTTATAAAACACGAGTTCAATTATATATTTTTAAATTTTACATTAAATTTTATATATTTATTTATTAAACTTAAATATAACAACAAAAATATTTTAAAAATTATAAAAATAACACCTTTAAATTTTATAACAATAAAAATAACACTAGGATAATATTGAACGGATTCTAGTTAGATATTATTTAACATTTAACATGTCTAAATGACCTTAGTTCAATTTAAATGGCATCCAATTAGACGACATATAAAATAAATAATATGTTAAACTTTTTTAATAGTAAAAATGTATAAAATAAATATAATAAGTGATATTTTTGTGGTTATAAGTTTTAAGAGTATTATTTTTATTGCTTTTCCAAATATTTTTTAGTCCATATATTTTTTCAAAATGTTCACCGATTTGGAAATGAAAAAGAAATTTGGAATAACAAAAAAATATTACTTTTAAAATTTGTAACCACAAAATAACACTTGTTACGTTCGATTCATATATTTCTATTATTGAAAAAAAATCTATACTAGCTCATAATTTCACATTCAATGTCGTCCAATTGGATGTCATTCAAATTAAATTATATTCATTTATCATTTAATGTTGAACTCTATCTAAATGAGCATGTTTGATATTATCAGGTAATATTTTTTATTGTGATAATTTTAGGGGTATTATTTTATATAATTTTTCAAAAAACAATTTCTAAAATTTCTATAAAATTGAAGTACCAAAATATATACTCATATCAAAACTTTCATCGTTGTTTGTGGTTATTGCTGTTTTATATTGTAAAAAGAATAAAAGAATAAAAAAAAATTCTTTAAATTTGTAACTACAAAAATAATCTCTTATGTTCATATCATAAATTTTTATTATTAAAAAAAGTCTCAACATCATTTCATATTAAACATCATCCAATTAAATTACGATAAATTAGAACCATTGAATGTTGAATGACGGATTTCGTTCAGTATTATTAAAATGCTATCTTATTTTTATAAGTTTTAAATATATAATTTTTATATTTTTTTTTTAAATTATTATAAATTTTAAGAATGTTATTTTTTTTAAATTATATTAAAACAAAAACAATATTTACACGGTGAAATAAAACAAGCATTTAGCGAGGAAGTGTGTTAGGAGCCCTTAAAACAAGCTTAATTTTGTGAACACCTAGTAATTCTTGAAAAATAAAAACACTACCTAAGAAAATGTCTAGAAACCAAAGGAGGAGTGAGACATTAAAAAGTGAAAATAAAAGAAATTAGACTATGGAAAACAAATAACGACAAAAGTTTACAAATCTATTAACTTTTCTTCGCATTATTTTTTGATTTTTTTCTTTTTTCTTTTTACTACTCAATACCTTAAACTTATTTTTATATTTATTCATTTTCTTTTTATAGAATTAATAGCATTCAGAGTTTATATTTTCTTTTTTTCATTCCCTTTCCCTTTTATTTTTGAATGCATCATCTTCTATCTAACTTTTTAACATTATACATCATTTCTTATACTCATGAGCTAAAAATATCACGGTAAAGGCAATACATTTGAATTAGGTTTAAATGTGGTTTAAAGACATATTTGGTATCAAATTAGGTTCAAGTGGGTGATGAATATTTTATATATATATATATATATATTCAATGATAGGCTTAAAAAACTTAATCAATCAAATTAAAGTTTAAATCATTTCTCAAACTAAATCCTATCTAGGTATATTATCTAAAATAATTTAACTTTTTAAAATCACTATAATTCTTTGAGAGATAATATTGAGAGTATATTTATCGTTTACTATAATTGATTTGGGCACTTAAGAGGTTTTTATAAATATAAAATTTGACTATCAAACTTTTGTGTATCAATTGTCCATCCAATACTCCTCAAATCCTAAACTTAAATGTATATATCCTACAATTACTTATCTCCTCCTTAAATATAGAATTTTCTTCTAAAATATTTATAGATTAGGAGTAAAAAAAGTGAAAATTTATAAAATATGGACCTGATTAACCTAGATGTGATGAATAGGTTATTTTTAATTTTATCAATTTATAATTTGATAACCTAAATAAAGCATCCAGGCATGCAATCACGTGTAAGAATAAAGTGCAGAAATAAAATAATAACACATGATATTTTAAGTGGAAATAACCTAGGCCACAACCATGACTTAAGAGGAAAACCATCGGTCCACCAGACCATCAGACCACCTAACTTTCCACTATGAAAAACAAATGTTCAAGTACAAACTCGATCTTATGCTACCCTCTCTAGAATACTGCTCCAATGTACTTTACTTACTAGCCCCTACTCTGTTTTCATAGTTTCCAATATTAGTGTGAGTGGTTTTCAGACCAACGTTCCAATAAGATTCCTGCCAATCAAATATGTTCCCGACTTAACTGTAGAATGGTTAGCATAAAAACACAAGTGTCCATGTGTGTTCTAGAACTGATTTAATAATGAATAATCCTAACTAGATAATTCAAAACACACGTCACTTAAATCATATCAACTAGTAGATCCTAGAGCAAAAAGATCAAGCACAAATTTAATAAATATAACTTCTTTAAAGATTAATGATCAAATCAAATAACTATGATATGGTAAAAACAATTATTTGATCTAACAATTTAAGAACAAAAATAAAAAAAGAAGCTATAAGAACATATTATCAAAATATCATAAAATAATTAGGCTTATTAATCAATCAAACATAATCACCAATATTTGATAGATTAACTAAATAAATAAGCTTAAAGAATTATGATCTTATATCTATAAAACAAGAGAGAGAAATTAAAAAGAATAGAATAATGTTCTTATGTGGTTGATTGAAGCAATGAGCAATGAGTTTTATTTATAGGAAAAATTAAAACTCTTAATCTTATGTAATTAATAAATATCTTTTCTATTACAAATAGGATTAGTAATACTCATTAATTAAGAAAAATCATATTTAAAGAAGAGTTCTTTTAAAATAGATTTTATGCTAAAGATTTCAGCTATAATTTAGAGTATATCTTATCTAATATCTTTTAAAATATATTTTATGCTATCTTTTATGCTAAAGATTTTATCTATAATTTAGAGTATATCTTATTTAATATTTTAACATATCTTATTCCATATTTTAGCACTAAAAATAATTTTAGATTTATAAACATGTGCTATTAAATGCAAACATGTAATCCTATGTGTCGTAGTTATCAAAGATATACCTTAAGTACAATTATCTGGAACTCAAGCATTTTTTTGGCTTTTCTTGATAGACTTGATAGCAGGCCTAAAAACAAATTTACAGATAAATATCTTGTCTATAAAAATAACCAACACTCATAGTCCTTACAAAAAATACAGAAGAAGTAAATTCAAATCATTTCAATCATTCAAATTAAATATTTAGGAAAAAAAATTAACATAGACAAGTTAAATAACAACCGGCATACCCATTCAACAATTAGATTTTTTTTCCTTCCTTAATATTATTGGTGTGGTAAAACCAAAAACTCTTTTTTTTAATTCTTTTCTAACCCTGCCAACAATTGAGTTTATTTTAATGTTTGATCGATCTCAGTTACTAATTTCATAATAGTTTGTAGTTAGGATGTTTAGAGTTTTCTTAATACTTTTAGCTCACATACAGGCACAGAAAGTTAATTGTGCTTAATCAAAATAGCAACCTTTAATATATTTTTTTCCATAAGAAAAAAGTGAAGACCACCGATTTGTCTTTACTGTGTATGCAATTTATTTTTAACTAAGCATGAAAGCAAAATCTATTCTAAGGCATTCAAAATTTTGAAAGTTCTCTCCTAGAATCATATTTTGAAAATTCTATAACTAATGGCATGGAAGATATTTGTGAAATAGGTTGGTAGAGATACGTGTAATGAAACGTCTCACTTAAAAGAACACCTAAGGATATGTTCTCATAAAAAAAATGTCATGACATTAGACAAAAGCAAATGATTCTAAAACCAAATAAAGGTGGGGCATCAGTACTTGATATGGGGAATTTTAATCAAGAAACGACTAGGATGAAAATGGCTCAAATGATTATTTTGCACGAGTACCCACTTTCAATTGTTGAGCATTCTGGTTTTAGAGACTGTGACTAGTTTACAACCTCTCTTTAAGATAGTCTCAAAACACACAATTCGTAGTGACATTTTGAAGATTTATTGATTTATCTTTACTCCTATCAGGTTTATGCATTTGCCCCCCCTCTCCCACACACTTGAAAATATTGTGAAGGCTTTGCACACTTGCTTGATGGATTGGAATATTGATGCAAGTTATCAACCAACACTTTCGATAATTGCTCTATGAATGATAGTTTTGTTAGATGCTTGATAGGTAAAATTCCCAATGACACATTGATATTGACTAGAGAGATATTTCATATACGTTGTGATGCTCATATTCTCAATTTAATTGTTAAAAATGACTTACATGTCATAGACTCTTCAATGGAGAAGATTCATGATAGTATTGCTTATTGGACTTCAAACACCAAAAAGAGTGAAGATATTTAAGAAAAATATCCATCAAACACGTGTTTTGTCTACTAAAAAGTTGGTATATGATTGTAAAATTTGATAGAATTCAACTTATTTGATGCTTTATATTGCATTGATATATAAGGGCGTATTTTCTCATTGGAAACTATGAGATTCATTATATAATTCTTTGCTTAAAGATTTTTAATGGACTATGGTTAAGGAACATTTGTGATAAGCGACAAATTTTCCATGATGCTACCAAGATATTTTGAGGTACAAAATATCCAACATCAAATATTTATGTTGTTTAAATTTGTGAGATTCATCTATCTTTGTTGGATTGGATGGTTTAAGATGATGTAATAATTAAAATAACTAAAATAACCAATGAAATGAATGTCAAGTTTGAAAAGAATTAGAATGTAATCTACTCAGTTATTGTTGTGGCTATTGTATTGGATCCAATATACAAGATGAAGTTGATTGAGTCTTATTTCCCTTTGATTTATCCAATGGAGAAAATTCATAACAACTACGTACAAAGCATTCGTCAAACTTGTTATGAGTTGGTTAAGCAATATAAATGCAAAAACATTGACTTTGAGAGTAATAATTGTGTTCCAAATAGTAATGTTTCTATTAGACCTATGTTGAAAAGTGGGAGTGCAAAAGAACAAATAAAGAAATTTCAAGATTATGTGAGCTCATTTACCACCTTTGAGTAACCAAAGAAGAAGTTTGATTTCTCTTTAGAAAAGACTTTGCTTCCTATAAATGAAAATGAAGATTTTGATATCATATCATGGTGGACAATGAATGGAATGAAATATCCAACCTTACAAGAAATTGTAAGATATGTCTTATCTATTTTAGTGTCGAATGTAGCTTTAGAGGTTGCATTCTTAATTGGTGGTAGAGTTGTAAGTAAGCATCATAACCGACTTCGTGAAGGCATAATAGAAGCACTCATGTATTCACAGAGTTGGTTATGGGCTTATTCTCAAGGTAATATTTTATACAAAATAATTTTTCTTGAAATCATTTTTAATTCCTTTTAAGCATTTAATATCTGGTTCATATATTAATTACTAATAAAATTATATGTTTTTATTATTTTAAGTTGTAACAAATCAAAGCATTGAAGCTACTCATATTTTTAAAGAAGACATAGATGTGGACCATGTAGTAGTTAGATATTACCCAATTATATTCACTTATTAATATATAATTATTATTCTGATATGTACCTAATAAGTGCTTAAAAAATACTAAAATTATCACGATTTAATATATTTTAATTAATTAAAAAGATTTATATTTATACGATTTTATCATATTTTTATATAAATTTGTCTTTTCAAAATCACATGTATTTTTATTATTTTTCAGGTATTTTCACTTCAAAAAAATAACTTAAAGACTCGAAGAAAAATAATGGAGACAATACATCCCAAATATATTGAGAAAATAAATGAGGAAAAGTCAAAAAGATGAAAAAATTGGAAAAAATGGGTCAAAACGGTAAAAAATTTCAAAAAGGCCAAAATCCTTCGTGCAGCCACCCATCTGCGCCGAGCAACGCATGCAGCCACGCCATACCATGCCAAGAAACGCATGCAACTGCACACACCACACTGAGCAATGCACATATATGCCCGTACAATGCCAAAGTCTACGCGCATCTACTCCCAACCGTGCCACACAACGCCAAACTTGTGTGCCCATCTACGCCCAACCGCACCGCACATTGTTGAACTCGTAGGCACCACTACATGCATTAGTGCTTACATCAGCATCTATCCATTATGCTTTTTTACCCATTTGTTTACCCTTCTCGTCACCTATAAATACCTCATATCCCCTATTTTTATCTTTTGATTCAATAAACAGAAATGCAGTTTGGAGGTTTTCCAACAACAAAATTAACATCAAGATTTTTTAAGGATTCTTATTCTTTACAATTATTTTTATGTTTTAATCTTATATCTTATATTTAATTTGTTTGTGATTAAATTTAACATAACTGACTATCTGTAAACATGATATAATAATAACGTTGTTATGCTTGTTAAATATTAAATAGGTAAAAATCTCTATAAAATAAATTGATTTTGTTTTTATTCAAGATTTTATATTAAGAATTTTAGAGAGAAATATGTTATTTTTTATTACAAACTTAAATATGAAAATTAGATTTTAAGGTTTAATTATTTGGTCTGATTTAGAGTAGTGTTCTTTTATTTGTTGGTATAATCGCCCGATAGTTAGAGTGAAGCTATATTTCAAAATTTTTTATAAGAACTATTATTCAAAAATGTATTGACAACAAATTTTTAGTAGTGGTTTTAAAACTTGAAAGTTAGTACTCAGATAATTAGATTCTTAGGTTTAATTTGGACACCTTGAATAAAGTTTAAATTGTCCAACCCCACCAAAGGTGGCATTTAAGTGATTCATTTTCAATATCTTAGAAAAAAAGAATTAATTTAATTAACCAAATTAATTATGGATCACACCCATATGTGTTAATTGATTTGTTTAATTAACAAAGAATATCTAATCCTACTAAATGTTGTATTCGTATAAAAAAGAGAGAATAAATAAATATCAATTTATATCTTTAATAACCTAAATAATATGAGCAAGCATAATTAACTTAGTTATTATATTCACAAATACTTCACTATTATGAATGATAAAAATTTGCATAAATGTTTATTGAATCCATATTTACATTTATTTTTATGTTATTAGATTAGAAACACAAAAAACTAAAATATCGCGACAGGATGTTTATGATTTAATTTTGTTTTTAAAAGCTTGAATAATAAATTAAAAACCACATATATTCCTTCCTTAGATTGTCCTTGGGAGTATACTTGTCATTTTCTATAAAATGATTTGTACACTTGCGAGAGTTTTATAAATATAAAACAAAAGTATTTGTAGGATCGACAATCCCGGAGATGTCATATCTATTTTGGTGGATAATGAATGGAATGAAATATCCAACCTTACAACAAATTGCAAGAGATGTCTTATCTATTTTGGTGTCAAAGATAGTTTCAGAGGTTGTATTCTCAATTGGTGGTAGAGTTGTAAGTAAACATCATAACTGACTTCATGAAGACATAATAGAAGCACTTATGTGTTCAAAAAGTTGGTTGTGGGCTTATTCTTAGGGTATTATCTTATTCAAAATAATTTTTATTGAAATCATTTTTTAATTCCTTTTAAACATTTAATATCTTGTTCATATATTAGTTCCTATTAAAATCATATATTTTTATTATTTTAAGTTGTAACAAATCAAAGCATTAAAGTTCATCCTATTTTTGAAGAAGACATGGATATGGATCATGTAGTAGTTAAATATTACCCAAATTATATTCAACTATTAATATATAATTATTATTTTAATGTGTACCATGCAATAGTTATTATTACCCATATTGTTGTCTCTTGATAATATATGATATATTATTTAAACAAGTTATTTTCCTTGCAGGATTGGTTTATTATAGAATTTTGATTATGACAAGCTATCCATTATAGGATTCTTAATTTGATCATGGTATTTAATTTTAGATATTCTATATGATTTGGACTGTAATTTGGACTTGTTATTCTAGTTTGTATCATTTGAATTGTATGACTTAAACTAGTACTATTATCTGTATTCCGAATGTATTATGAAGTTATTTAAATATATTTTATTTGAATATTTATGACTTGGATTTCTAATGTTATGTTAAATACTTGAATGTAAATATCTATCAAAGTTATTACTAATGCAAATTAGCAATATGCATATGTATAAGTATAAATCATGTAACATTTTGATTTTTTATTAATTTAAATATATTATCTTATTGAATTAATATATTATGAATGATTTTAATTATGAAAAGATTGTGCAATTCGTGTTTGGAAGCCCTGAATGAGTAGCTGTAACCTAAATTCTTCGAATTGAAATTCAACAGTTTTGGATTTGATTTTAGTTGTAGGTTAATAGTTTGGATTCGATTTTTGATTTTATGCCACCCAATTCCATTTTTTTCTATTAACATTCCTAATTTAAGATGGATGGTTTCAGTTTGGAACCTATCTCAAGACATTCCATAACATTAGAAACACATATGAGAGGGTTAGTCTCCAAAAATTATACACAATCAACTGTGTTAATTTACCTCAAAGATTTTCTATTTTCAATTCTAGAATAACTTATATAATCACCATATTAAATAGTTTCATCAAGCAAAACATCATGTGTTGTAAATGTAAGCGTGAATTTTTGTGAACTTTTGACGCCTCTTGGTCGATCTATCAAAGGGTCTTACTCAATCGATCTATGTATTTTAGCACTTAAATATTCCTTAACGTGGATGTGTGGGCCAAAATGAGTGTCATGAACTTTATCAAGTGTACTAACAAAACTAATTAGTACATATTCTAAAGAATCATTAGAACACATGTCAATATGCATGCTATTGGCTAATTCATTAATAACATCTATGCTAAAATAATAATTAATATTATCATTATTAAGAAATTTGATTGTTTTAAAAACATTAAATGTTACTTTTTTATCTTTCATTTTCATGGTAAGCTCATCTTTCTGGACATTAATGAGAGCCCTTCCAATGGCTAAGAATGGAAAAACAAGAATGATAGGGATTTCACGGTCCTTCTCCATATCAAGAGTCCATCAAAAAGATGAATTTGTCTACTTTAACCAACACATCTTCTACCAAATCATAAGGTTTCTTGATCGATTTATATACCACTTGCAATGTCATAGATATGGGTTTAGCTTCACTTAAACCTTTTGAAAATTAAAAGTGGCATGGAATTTATGCAAGCTCCCAAATCACAAAGTGTCTTTTCAAAATGAGTATTACCAATAGTGTAAGATATGTTAAAATCACCGAGATCTTTCAATTTTGGTGGTATTTTATTATCAAGAATGACACTACAATTTTCAATCAAGGTTATGGTTTCATCATTACTAAGTTTTTTTAAGGAGAATGTATTTCATGAACTTGGCATAGGAAGGCATGTGCTCAAGTGCATATGCAAAGGGTATGTTAATGTGTAATCTTTTTAAATTTATATAAGAATTTTGAAAAATCATTGTCTACTTTTTGATTAGCAATATTTGAGGAAAATGTATAGTTTGGTGTACACATTAACTTTCTTAAAAAGATTGAATTCATCGTTAACTTATTTCTTTTTCTAAATCATATGATTTTTTTTCTTCCACATCTTTTTTTTTCTTCAAAAATTTTCACTTCTTAAGGCTATAATTTTACAATTCTCTCTATCTTCCATCTTTGGATTTATTTTTGTATCCCTTGGGAGGTTGCTTTGGAAATTTGACTGATAGCTTGAGCTAGTTGCCCTATTTAAATTTCTAAGTTTCGAATAAATGCCCCATAAGTGGTTTCAAGATTATTTACTTTGGTGTTCATGGATTGAATAAAGTCTTTCATCATTCCTATTAAAGCACATGTTTATCCTCTATAGTATGTTTCTTTTCTTGATTCTGTTAGTGGGTTTGTTATGGTTTTTGGAAACCTAAAAGTGCAAAACATTTGTGATTAAACATATTACTATCTTGATTGTTGTTCCATGAAAAGTTAAAGTGGCTTTTCCAACTTGGATTATAAGTGTTGGAATATGGTTTCCTTTGCTAATTTAGGTTGTAAATATAATTCACAACTTCATGAACAATTTCACATACTTCAGTTGAATGGGTTGAATACGGTCCATCATAGTATTCACATAAAACAAAAGGGCTTTGTACCATATTTACCCCAATTAGCACAATATCTAACTTCTTAGATAACCATAACAACAAAGTATTTGTTTGAGCTTGCAATGTTGTAAGGATATTTATATTTACTACTTCAACTACTTTCTTTGGATTAAGCCTATCCACAAGCCATTTATAATTGTTGGAGGCTATTTCATCAAGTAAATAAAAAGCTTCCTCTTAAGTATTACTCATAAAAGCATCCTCAAATGCATCATCTATTATGGTCATTGGTTTCCTCTTTAACCCATTGTAAAGTTTTTGTATTTGCAACCAAGTAGGAAAACCATGTTGTGGACCGATTCATCTTGGTGGTAATGTTTGTAACCGATTCATAGTTTATCCCTCATAAAGAAATGAAACAAACAAAGTCGTATTGAATCATCAGAGAAACTATTCATCTTAAATTTTCAAGAATGAAGTAAGATGAAATTTAGGACCATCATTAGCTAGTCCCTAAATTTGCATGTACCGTTTGAATGACACTTGGCTTGAATTCAAAGCTATTAGCATTGATGCTCATTCTACTTATAGATGATTGGGATACAACCACTTGTGGGACAACAAAATCCTTTAAAGATTTGTAGACTCTAACTACTTGTTGGTCATTATTTTCTACCATAATTCCTTGTTAATGATGTGGTAGTTTTCTTTTCTTAATCTATCTTGGGATCAAAAGGTTCGAGATTATCACTTGTCAACTTGAGCATGTAATATAAAAACTAAAACAAAAATTAAAAGGTCTACACTAGTGTAGTAACATCTGTTATTGATATACTTTACAAAGTAATTAAAACTCTCTGGCAACATCGCCAAAAATTTGACACACTAACCACAAGTGCATGGATCATGCAAGTAATATAGTATATTTTAAGTATATATATCAATCCATAGAGAAATTAATTTCTTTGTAACTGAGTATCAATTGAATATTACTAATACTATTTGGATAATAGAAAAAATAAGTTATAGAAAATACTAAACTAATAGCTATAATACTGAATTAATGAATAGAAAAATATCATATAAAGATCTAAGAATCTGAATCTCTAAATTTCTCATACATATAAATGACTAAAAATCCTCATGTAATTTCCATAACAATCATAAGATTAATTGCATCTAAATTGGCACATAATTCTTCTCTTGTGTAAATTATGCACCATATAGTAAGTAACTATATTACACTCTCATGCCAATCAAATCATATCCTATTTATTAAGCTTACAATTATCGATCTTATACATATGAATTGTACAACTCTGCCTAAAAACACCATGCATGTTATTAAATCATGACAAATAATCAAATAATTATTTCAAATCTATCTAATTTCTTTTATAGAAAAATTCTCGACCAAAAAATTAATAGAATGAAAATCAAATTAATAATATGAATTAAATAACATTCACAATATGTTTAAAAGAATCAATTCACATAGTAGAAAATTAGGTTCATAAGATCCATTGACATTAAAATCTAGTATACACATATTGACCGAATTCATAATTTCAATATAAAAGATCATGAAAATTAACAAAAGATAAAGAAAGAAATACAATCAATTTCTTAAATTATACTGGCTCCATCTTCAATCCTCTTTGATTTCTTTGCTTCGTGTTTTTTCTTTATGACATGTTTAATTAAATTGGATGCTAGTGGTGAGGAAAATCTCATAATCACATCTCTCATAAATCTTGTACAATTAAATTTTGTTGTTTAATATTATTTTCAACAAAAACAACAATAAAGACCTTCCTCTACTAACTTTAATGAATCTAGTAACGATTTAGTAATTGGGGATAATTGTTATCAATCATCATCAGTATGACAACCCCTTTTTCTTAAATTAGTTATCGTTTCCACATGATCAAGTATACTTGTATGTGTTGATAATACGAGCTTTGTGTGCTAAATTTTCATCAATGTAAAGTGACTCCTGGCTAGTAGTGAATCAATTTGGAGCAATTCAAAGCAAAGGAAGAAAAATGAATATTTAGTTGAGTAAAAATGAAAGTAAGTGTACTAAGAGTCTTTAAGCTTGAACAAATTCACCATAGAAACAATTGCAATGTAGATGATTTAGCAACCCTAGCGGCAGAACTCGAAGCTATTCGACACGAACTATCCTTATGATCGTACTATCTGAGGCTAACATGGAGGAAACCAAAATAGATATCATTAAACTTAGTAGTGAGGTATCCTTTTGATTTACCTTATACCTTGAATATTTGCTAAAATGAGTTCTGTGATAAGACATGAACTTGGCTAAGTTTGTGGAGAATTGAAAGGTTTTTTTTGTTACCGATCTAATTAACCAGAGGGAATGAATAAGTAATCAATAAAAATATGCTAAATTAAAAATTCCAAGACTGTTAGACATATAATCCCATGTACTTAAAATAATACAAAAATAAAAATTAACCCAAGGGATTTTTTGGTGAAAATAACCTAGGCCACTTAACTATCCATTATAAAAATATGTTTGATTACAATGCTAGGACTCAAACTACTCTTCACAAAATGTCTCCAAGTAACCTACTTATAAGCCCCTACTTTCTTTCATAGTCTCTATAAGAAAGGTGTTTGGATCTGGATTAACGTTTCAATAAACTTAGTTAAGCGAGTTATCGTACCCTTCACTTGCCACTTGAAAAGTTAGTACAAAAACACAAGTACAAAGTATGTCCTAGAATGAATTAAACAATGAATAATCCTAGCTAGATGATTTAATAAAATATCAGTTAAATTAAAATCATTAGCAAACCCTAGAACAAATGATTAAGTACATGATCACAAATAATGTAGGCTTATTAATCAAGCAAACACAACCATAAAATGTTTGATAGATTAACTAAAGAAAAAACCTATCAGAATAAAACCCGACTAGGTAGATTGAATTTGGTTGTACTATAATTGATATATTCCTTGATCAATCGGACCCAAAACTTCAATCGATCTATCCCATATTTTAATTAATTCTGAGAGGATTGGATCGTAGTAGATCAATGCTTGATTGATCTACCTCCTCGATTGATCCAAACATTACTTGATCGACTGAGTAATCTATATACTAAATGTTTCTATATCTCTAATATGAAATCTAATATGCATAAGAACATAAGTATACTTAAAATATGCTATTTTGAAACTCGATAGTTTTTTCAACTTGAATAGTAACATTGAATGACGAACTTAAAAACTAAATTATATTTAAGTTCTTTGTTCATGAATATTGTCAATACACATAAACCTTACAAGAATAAATCTAGGATAATATGGTCCAAGAGAATGAGTTGTATAAAAGAACACATGTGGCAAGGTTTGATATGTGTATCAACCGAAGCTTCAACACAGATTGTGAGGAAGACGCATGATGGGAAATGTAGTTCTCACTAATGAGGAAGGAAACTATCTTTGAGGATCATGCAATAAGGTTATTATTGGCTAACCATGCTGGATGAATGTACCAAGTATTATAAGGCATGTGACAAGTATCAAAGGTACTTCAAGAAATTCAAATCGTGTTTGCCAAAGCCAAGTTAATTGATATGATTAAGAAATGAAAATGAAGTTGAATCTTATTATTTTGATTACATATGAAAATTGTAATGACTATGTATGGTGTATTATAAAAATTGTAATAACTATATCTGGTGTATTACTTTGGTTATGTGAAGCCTATGAGAAATTTGGTTTGTAAGACAATTTTTGTTGTTCTATTTCAGACATCCTGTTAGGCATTGGAATGTAAACCTAATTTGGATAGAAGAATTTCGAGTAAACGTAGGCATTCGATATTTGTTTTGTAAGCTATGGTACCCAAGTTTCATATACCTCAATTTTGACATACTTCGGTGGATTAGACATTTTTAGCTCGAGAACAATTTTTTTTATTTATTGGGTGCATTTTCTCATGGCCACTAAATTACCACTACTATAAACTCAATTTACTCCCTAAATTTTGAAACCTAGAGATCCTAATGCACATAATTTTAGACTCAATGATGACAATACCAGAATTAGTAACACTATTAGGAGTGTTTATTGACATACTAGAGATCAACATTAAAATGAATACATTTCTCACCATACATTTCCTTCACCATTACTAACTTAAAAAAAAAGCAACCTATCCTACCCAGTCCATAACTCCACATTATTATTAACTGTTTCCTTAAATTGCTCCCAAAATGATTAAGTAAACATGAATAGAGAATATAACCTATAAGTTTTTTATGTTACTTAAACGGCACCAAAATGGATTATTACTTTGCATTTTAGGAGAATCAAAATCTTCTCTTAGTTTTTTAATCACAATAGATGGGATATGAAAAATGATTTGGGTCTGGAGTTCATTTTTTGCTTGAAGAAAAAGAAGAATGGTGGTTATAGTGCTTGGAGAAGAAAAAGAACAACAAGAAGAAAGGAATGATCGTTAGACTAGTTTGAAGAAGAAGGAAAAAACAAACAAACTAAAGGAACGGTGGTTAAACTTGGGTTTAATTTAAAACCATAGTTAGATTGCAGACAATGTTTTTAAAGTAGATTGATTTTTTTTAAAATTAAAAAGTTGGAGAATTAAATCCTTTAAATAAATTACAATATTAAAGTGTAGAATTTATAAAATGAAGGGATTAATAATATTGTTCATCCAAAGAATAAATTAAACATTATAGTTAAAAATTTGACAATAAAAATGATTGACAAAATAAGTATCAAATTATGAGTTTTGTTATAATTTTATTGGATTTTAATAAAAATATAACAGAGTTTATACATAAAATTTAAGTTTAAAAGATTTTACGGTTAGAATACGAACTTAAAATTTAAACTTAAAGGGTACACTATATGTTAAATATGACATACCTTTTATAAAATTATAAAATTTTACTTGAAAAATTATATCTTTCATCAAGTGAGAAGGGAAAAATGCCCTATAAATAACATGTTGAATCTGATTTTATGTGCACTATGTTCACCAATAAGCTTGCTGATTTGGATCCTTAAATAGATGAGAAAACGATTATGAGGAAAGATAATAGGGAGTGTCGTATCCACTCTGATACTAAAGTCGATTCTCAAAGAATTTAACTGAATAAAGTCAAAGAGGATTTTAGAATGATGTACCTTAAATGTTGAATATGAGGGCTTATTTATAGGCTTGGATCAATGATAATATCATAATATCACATTGAATTACTAATATAAAATAATATATTATTTTGATATTAATCAATATATTTACTATTTTTCATATCTAGAAATGTCAAATCATAAATATTTCTTTAAATTAAATCAAGAGATAATAACCATAAAATCTTTTCATTTGAATTCAAGCCTCACCTGACTGTGTATTGCTCATGTGTTTATTGTACCGATTTGACTAGTCGAAAGCATGTCTCGGTATGGGACATCTTGATTGAAACATGTAACTTATATCTCAATTTTGTTTGCATAGTAGCAATCCTGAGGTTATGAGCTTGTTAACAGCTATTTCTATGTCTTAATCAAACTTTTAGTTGGAAAGTTATATATTGTCATAGTTTTCAATGGAATAGTCAACATAGATCTTCTGATTTCTAACTTCCAAATCTTGATTGCTATCGACTAAATTCTCAATTATCTTCTTTAGTTTAAGCCGTTGGATAATGGGTCTAATGGATATCTAAGATTGAGTTTGCAAACCTATATATAGGTTAAACCTCAATTAATCTCATTCATTTCTAATTTCATTTATCCAATTATTAGAGATTATGGTATGATGTGGTTAGATGACCAGAATTTGGATGGATGACTTGGACTTCTAGATACAAGATATTTGAGTAGTTGGATTTGTAATGTGTTCTCGATGACAAGGATGTACTGATGCTTAAGTGATTAGAACGTCCAAGGAATACCAAGTAAAACTGGTTATACAACTTCAATTAAACTAACAAACCAGTAATAAGTACTTGAAAAAGTACTCATATTTCGTGATTTTATTGATTATAACGTGTTTATATCATTATTTATACAAATCTATATCTTTGAAATCAAAGGCATATTTTATTATATTTTAGATGTTTTTAGCTTCAAAATATATAAATTTGTCAACAATTGAAGAATAATACTTTGAGCACTTAATTCTCATCCTAGGAGCTTAAAAGATTAAAAATGTAAGCCTTAAATCAAGGTCTAATCATTTTGTAAGTTGTATAAGGAAATTTTCAAGATAATTAAAGCATGACGCGATGAAGAAATTAGTGTGCCGTGGTACACACTATTTGGGATGATTATTGGGGCACATTGAGTTTTGTGTGCTGCAATATAGAATATTGTATGCCACGACGAGACCCTCTTAGATTGAAATTGTGTGAAGCTAAACGAATACCATGTCATGGTGAGGAATATTTTGTACCATGGTACTTAACTTAACAATTGGTCTGAAGCCCTCTATACCTACTTTTTGTCTATAAATAATACACTAAGCCTTTTAGGTTTAGTATGTTGAATACATAGTCTTATGTTTCTTTCAACAACCAGATATTTTTTTAGTTTTTAGATTAGTTTTATTTTATGCACAATTTAGATAAAGCAAGAACAAATAATAGGCAACATCATGGAGTTTTTCACATAAAAAAAGAATAAAAGATTGTTGGAAATTAAAGAACATTTTGAAGATCAAGATCACAACTTTGAAGCATGACACGCCTATCTATTGTTAGTATTGAGATTTAATTTGTATTCTTATATTTTCATATTACTCTTTTGTATTTCTTGAATTGGTTGATTTTAATCTAATGATCATGGAATTAAATTTAAGTATGTGTGGCTGATTATTATAATGAAAATTTAGTTTTGTTGCCATGTCTTTGTAAATTATTTAGGTAAATATTTTTAATACTTAATAAATATAAATGATTTTTTTATTCAAAATTCGTTACAAAATTTATATATGATTAATTTATTAACAATATATTTTTCATAATAAATTTCATATATGAGAATTAGGTTTTAGACATATCATCTACATCTAATTTGGATATCTTGAGTAGGAGTTTAAATTATGATATGATCGAAGGCATCGAATTAAATAGTTTTTTATTTTCTTAGACATTAGACATAATTTAATCAAATTAGTTAATGACCTGACCAAATGCATTAATTAATTTGATTACTAAAAAAATGATCATGATCGAAGGTATTTGATGCATAAAATGTTGTGTACAAATTTTTTTTGGATTATAAAATAGCTTAAGACTTATGAAAAATGATAAGTATACTTTCAAGATCGGTCTAAAGAGAAATTATGTGATTTTTAAATAATTCAAAAAATTCTTAAAAATGAAAATAATAACCTAAACATAATGTCATAATTGTTTTGGTTTGAAGATATAATTTAATGACATAAAAATAAACATAGTTTCGATAAATATTTAAGCAAATAAATATTTATCATGCAGTGGAGAATTTATGGAATACATTTGTTAGTTACATTTATAGAATAGTAAAGATATCGATTAAGATTATTGATTCTCCATTTTTATAAGAAAATATCCTAAGCCATGGATAAAATTCTTTATTAATTAAACCTTAGTTTGCTTCCTTCGGTAGGGCTAACACGTTAGTTCTTAATTAAATTGTTTTTTTCTAAAAAATTAACAAATTATTTAAATGCCATTTTTGGTGGGGCTGATACATTAAACTCTTATCAAGATGTCTAAGTTAGATTAATAATTTAAGTATCTGAAAACTAGCTTTCAGATTTTAAAACTACTATTAAGAATATGTCATCAATATATCTTTTCATAATAATTCTTGTAAAAATTCTTGAAATCGAATTCTTAAACGCTTTGAATAAATAAATGAAAAACTTAAGAGTTGACTCTAAATAAGATTCAGATAATTAAATCATAAATCTAACTCTTATATTTATTATAAAAAATACTAAGCTCTTTACTTTTCTTTAATAAACTTTGTTTTAATCTTGACGAAGAAATAAATCTTAATTTATTTTATAAAAATGTTTATCTACTTTAATATTTTATAAGAATAATAACATTACAGATATATCATATTATTTATAACTAGAGTGATCAATAAATTAAACATATATCATGTAAAACAACACAAAAAGATAATTTGAAAAGAATACATTTAAATATACCTTAATTATATTTTTATAGAATCTTAGTATTTGTTTTGCTCTAGAAAACATCCAAACAAAATTATCAAAACAATTTATTGAATTGAAACTAAAGTTATTACATAAAACTAGAATTGTTCAACTCTCAAATGAAAAAAGAATTTTGAAATTACTAAAAAGAAAAGTTAAAAAAGCTTAAGAAAAAACTAAAAAGATGAAGGGATAAAGATCTAAGGGATATATTTTTATAATACAATTGGTTCCAATTTATAGGCATTGAAAAAGAAAAAAATATGGATAAGAAGATTGGCACTATGACACACATTTCTTTCACACCACAATATACAAAGTTGCACATGGTTGGACCTCGATTCATTTCACTCGCACTGCAACATATAACATTTCTATCACGTGGCCTACAACAATTTTTTGGATGCATGATTCTCACTCCTTTAGCCTCGTACCACAACATAATAAACTTTCACACTATGGCCTACGTTAATCTGATCAACTTTGAACCCATATTTTCTTGTATATTATTTTTCATAGTTTGAAGCATATTTAATGCTTTATAAATGTTATCTTTTAAGATTTAAAGTTATAATAGAGTTATTTCAGATATATTCTTCAAGAGTTAAATAATTATATCTTTTTGAAGCTAAAATACCTAAAAAATAATAAAACATACTTGTGATTTCAAAAAAATAAATTTGTTTAAAATGATAGTAAAACTAAACAAATACAAATCTATTTAATTATTTAACATGTATAAAATCACGATATATTAAGTTCTTTTACGCACTTAGTACTATTTTTATATTAAAAAGGAAAAATCAGTAATATGAATTAATACTTAATTAATCTAAATATTCCTAGACAAGCATAATTCACTAGCTAAATATTTCCATTAAGTCTCCATTAATTTTTAAATATATATCTACCTTAAATTTGTTTGAGTCAAATATATCTTTAGTTATTTTTATAATTTTGTCATTAGTTTAGTATTTTTTTAAAAACCAATCATTGTGAAAGAATATTTATGTTTTATTTTCCTATTCATTTTTGATAAATTTGAATAATCATTTAAAACCATGTAGTTTCACTTGAGATCGACCTTGGAAGTATACTTATCACTTATTATAAATGATTCATTCACTTGTGAACTATTTATTAAATACAAAATTTATGCATCAACCAGGTAAAACAATTGGTATAGCTTCTATGGAACGAGAAGTTCATAAACAACTTGGTGATTTTTTGGTGTGATTTTCAAGCTTGCCCAGTTTCTACTTTAAAATTGCTTATTATCGTAAAAGTTATTTGCCGAGGGAGGCTGCTAAGACGACTATGAAGAAATCTAGGGATTCCTAAAAAATGTCCAATAATGTTGGCAAGTTGTCTTAAGTTGCAAGAGATGGATCCAACATGTGAGATGGAAGAAGTTTAGAAGTTGATTGTGACCTTTACAACTGCCAAGAAATAGGTAATGTGAGAGTATGAAGAGTCCAAAAATCTAAATAGGTAATGTGAGAGTATGAAGAGTCCAAAAATCCTATAGTTGACAGACATCAATGCCTCCTAGGCATACATGTTTAAGTTTTTCAAGAGAAATGTTAGATTCATACATCCAGACTTGGATCTGCTTCTCGATCGGTTCTTAATCTTCACCAAATTTACCTTGAGATTTGATGAGTTTAAGAGGCTATTGCAAAAGATGACTAGTTAACTAAGGAGAAGAAAGGCATGCAATTCATATATGATGCTTTTGGACTCTATGGTAATAGTTTTCTTGCATAGTATCTAGAGTGACGCTTAGAATCCAACTTTATAGCTCAGTTTTAACTTAATGCTTTGGTATACTAGGATGTATTATACATTTATGCTTTTGTATCTCTTTTGTTCCAAAATTTTTTTTTGCCCTTGGGAAATCTTCTACTTCTTGATGAATTTATTCTTCTAGGCTAATCTTGGTGCTTTAGACAATTTCTCTTCAACTGTATTTATTCTTAGGGTCTTAGTAGACTAGAAAAGAATTTTATTTTTGTTGTATTGTTCTCTACGGTGTTGCATCACTTTTTACACTTAGAAATTTATCTACATACTAGAAGTTTAGCGATGTTTAACATTCAGCCAATATTTGCACATTTCTTAGCTCTTGAAGCTATTGAGAGATCCTTTGAACCTATTGAGACTCTAAAGATCTAGTTGTAGGAAATTTGTCTCAGGAGTAATTTTGTATTGAAATTTGAAAAGTTGAGAACTAGAGACTAGTATTCTAGCTTAAGGTTGCTGGTGAGAAAACCATCAATGAGTATCTTAATTCTGAGGACTTCACAATTGACACCAATATGGCTTGGGTCTATGGGCTTAAGTATACTAAGATGAGAGTCAAGAAGATATACCTTAGACTTGTCCTCCTACATTTCGTCACTCTCTAGACAGCTCATGAGTTGTAGCTAAGCATGGATAGTTTGATGGTGGCTCAGATGTTGAGGAGAGTAAGGTTCTGGCCAAGGTGGCACCCTAAGATTTCTTGGGAATTGAGAATACAATGGAGCCCAAGCCCCAATTGAATTTTGAGACTTAGGATGTGGATCCCATTATTGTGATGATCATTAATAATGTCGAGGAGGGCGAGCTTCATCAACCTTATGGATTTTTTTCCTTTAGAATTTATTTGTAGTTTCTCTTTTTCTTCATGTTGAAGTACAACCACTCGACATATAGCTTGTAACTCCAAAGTTTCATTCTTTATTAATAATAAAGACTTCCTTTTTGTTTATTTATTATTTCTTTGACCCTTTTGCACTCCAAAATGTTACTTGTATATTTTTATAATCATTTGTGATATAGTCGTGCACTTTGCACCTAAGATTTATCTTCTTGAGTTAATTCACTGTTGTGACAACACTTAACAAATTTGTCTACAACTTCAAGTTGTATTTTGTAGAGGCATAGTGCCAAGTTGATAAAGTGATCACTCGAGAAAAACTTAGCATATTTGATTGATCTTTCAATGGAGAAGGTTAGCCATCTAGAGTTGGAGAAGCGCCAATAACCTAGAATGCATGTGATGTCACTTTGTGGTGCCAATCTAGAGAGAAATTGGAGAGCATTTGGATGGAAATACGGCGACATAGGGGGATTAGGTAAAGGCATTAAGGAAAGGAATTAAGGATCGAAAGATCAAGGAAGGATTAGTGGCAGTTGGGAAAACTAATGGATCGATTGGTCAGTTTAGTTGATAGATTGATTGGTTAATTTGATCAGTTGGTCAGTTAGGGGCCTAATGATTGGTCATTCGTGGCATGAGTGGATGAGTACTAGCCTATCAAAATTTGTGGATGCGATGGGTGCTAGTCCTAGTTCTACCATTGTGGCAACACACTCCTGTAGTGACTCGAAGTTTGAACTTTGATGCTTCCATCGTCGCTTCCATGATATATTTCTCCTTTTTGACTTCTTTTTTATCTATTAAAGATGTTGGAAATTATTTAAAGTGTTTGGAGATATTCCCTAGTTTTTCTCAAGTCTTGAAATCTTGAAAACTTGTCTAAGTGTTGAATACTCTGTTCTCAAGTCTTGAAATTATTGAAAACTTTATAAGTGTTTAATGTTCTTTCGTGTAAGTTTCCCAAGTATTTGTTGGTCAATTTTTAGGTTCATATTTTGTAGAGTGTCTTAGTCTCCCACCCTTGCTTGGTATAGTTCCTAAGTGTGGAAAATAATAAAGGTAGTTTGGACTCACATTTCAAATAGTAGTGAGTGTAGTCTTCATCTTCATTTCTAGGGTTGTGCAACTGTAATAAGCTTAACATAAATCTCCAATGTTTTGATGATGTCGTGCGACCCATTTGATCTATTATGTGCCTTTGAGTATCTAGGTGTAAGTTAGTTGGTGCATAAGATATAGTACCTTGCTTCTCTTAGTGACTTACTTTTAGAGTACTCTAATGCCTTGATCTTGGACTACCTTTATTATGGGTGTCAAAGTAGGTTGTTCCTAGCTTTGTTTCCCATAAAAGATTTAGTGACAAAATGCACCTTAGCTTATTGGGTGAGACCGTAGTCATTGTTGGGTTCTTATATGCTAACCTGAACTTTCTATGCAATCTTTCTATAGTTGATGGGTTCTAGGCAGGTTTTTTGTACATTTCTCGGGTGAAATCCATGGTGTAAAGTGCATTAAGCCTTTTCTGAGGAACATTGTCGTATGGTTTTGGTAACGATGTCATTCCCACTCCTATGTAAGGCTTGGCTGATATGAAGTGTAAGGTGCCCGTAGACAGAGGAATCCTTCCCACTTCTATATAGGATTCTAGGGGCGATAAATCCTCGTTCCAAGTTCCAATTCTAGGTTACCTGGCGAATACGGGTTTATCACCTCACTTTTTCTCAAAGGAGAGATATAGTTTTCTAATTGTAACTCATAGTGGTGATGCATTTGAGTTCCAACTTTAGCTTAATGTTATTACTAAGATCTGTTTTGAGGAGCATACTCTCTCTCAATACTTATGGCCATCTTCCTCTAAGTTTGAAAGTTGAACTTGATTATAAAGAAACTATTGTTGACCTTTTATAGAAATGAGTTTCTAGGTTCTTTGGAGAACACTTGGATGATTTTTTAAGGATCCCAATCTTCAGAATTATTGGTTGAATTTATACACATCTGTTAGCCAATGTAGTCACTTGGCCCATCTTTTTGTAGCAACGATAAAGGCATGGCTGATGAGCAGAATCGGGATTGCCAAAAACTTTGATGAGCGAAAACCGGCATCGCTGATCCTGCCAATACTTTGGTTTTATATTTATAAAACTCTCGCAAGTGCACGAATCATTTCGTAGAAAATGATAAGTATACTCCCAAGGTCGGTCTAAGGAAGGAATGTATGTGGTTTTTAATTTATTATTCAAACTTTTAAAAACGAAATTAAATCCTAAACATCCTGTCACGATATTTTGGGTTTTGTGTTTTTAATCTACTAACATAAAAATAAACATAGATTCAATAAACATTCATGCAAATTTTATCATTTATAATAGTGGAGTATTTATGGATATAATAACTAAGTTAATTATGCTTTCTCGTATTATTTAGGTTATTAAAGATATGAATTGATATTTATTGATTCTCCCTTTTTTGTATGAATACCACCTTTGGTGGGGTTAGATATTCTTTGTTAACTAAACACAATTATTCAAGGTGGGGTTAGATAATTTATCCATATTCTTTATGGATAAATTAATTCATTTTTCTAAGAGATTGAAAATGAACCATTTAAATGTCACCTTTGGTGGGGTTAGATAGTTTAAACTTTATTCAAGGTGTCCAAATTAAACCTAAGAATTTAGTTATCCGAGTACTAACTTTCAAGTTTTAAAACCACTACTAAAAACTTGTTTTCAATAAATTTTTAGATAATAATTCTTATAAAAACTTTTGAAATAGAGCTTCACTCTAACTACCGGGCGATTGTACCAACAAATAAAAGAGCACTACTCTAAATCAGACCGGATAACTAAACCTTAAAATCTAATTTTCAGATTTAAGTTTGTAATAAAAAATAATATATTTCTCTCTAACATTCTTAATATAAAATCTTGAATAAAAATAAAATCAATTCATTTTAGAGATTTTTACCTATTTAATATTTCGCAAGCATAACAACGTTATTATTATATCATTTTTACAAAAAGCTAGCACAGTTAAATTTAATCACGCATATAACAAATTAAATATAACATGTAAGAATAAAGCATAAAAATAACCGCAAAGAAAATAAAATCCTTACAAGATTGATGTCATTCCTGCATAGAAAACCTCCAAACGGAATTTGCACTCCTATTTATTGAATCAAAAGCTAATAAATTACAAAACATAACTAGTTCTTCCCAAAAAGGGAAGAACTCTAAAACTAAGCAAAACTAGCTAAAACATAAGAAAAACTAAAAACTAAAAACTAAGAAATGAAGAGAAAGAAAGAAGAGAGGCGTGTTTTGAGGTGTGGTATGAAGTTAAGAGAAGCCGGAGTGTATTTATAGGTGAGGACGGAGAGAAAAAGGGTGAAAAAATGTTAAAAAATGGTGAAAACGTGTAGTGCAAATAGTGAGGTCATCGATGAAGCCGCATGACGTCAGCGGGCGGCTGCACGTGAAAAATGGGGCGAAATGGCATCGGCACACGCGAAGGGCAGCTGGCGCTGACAGCGCGCGGAAGGCACCAAAGAAGCCCTTGCGCAAGCATGAACAAGTGATGGGCAGGCAACGGCGCGAGCGGATCTGGAGGAAGGCACGCAAGACCGCGCACGGACGGGCCGTGCCGCGCGGCGGATCGATAGGCATTGCCGCGAGGCTGGGGTCGCTCCAGATATATTTGTGATGTATTGCTTCCAGATTCCTTTGAAGTCTTTAATGACGTTTTAAGCCGAAAATACTCCGAAAAACAATAAAAACCCGTGATTCGAAAAAGACAAATTTATATAAATATATGATAAAACATATAAATATATATATTTTTAATCAATTAACGTGCATAAAATCATGGTAATTTTAGTGCTTTTAAGCACTCATCACAACTCAATCCGCCTTCTCGCTAGTCCTTAGCAAGAGAAGCGATAAAAAACTAAAAATTAAATTATCCTAAATCACTCTCGTGGATTGACACGGTTGCATTTTAGCCTATGCAACAAGCCTTTTAAACCCCTAGGTCAGCCCTAAATGGACGAAGTTTTAGTCTCGTGAGGGTTTTCAAGAATGATACCCACAAACATTTAACTAAATGTAAAAATAAAAACAATCAAATCAAAACTAAAATTACAACAAAATCAAAAATTAATTTAAGAATAAAAGAAAACAACATATCACAAAAATGTCTCATACTTTTTTAATCTCTTTTAAGATTATAATTAAAATCTCAAGCATAAGTTATTTTAATTCTTTAAACAATCATGATTTTATTATAATAATTAGTCTAAAATCATTTTCATATTTCCTATCAAAAATGTATCAATTTAATTTTACCCAATTTCTGTTGTCATGAATCGAATTGCCTAACTCTATTCCTCACAAGTCAATACTCTCAAAAACCGAATCCTACGTGGTTCAAACACTCATACTAATTTATATGCGAAAGAAATTTGATGTATAGAAATGAACTAATATGTTCAGACATGTATAAAGAATAAAGGCTCAAAGTGTTATTTTAACATTGATCTCATGAAAGGAATCAAATGTATAAATTATAAAGATATCATATATAAAAATTATTTTCATGCATAAATCAAACTCATTAAGAAAATTTTTCAAGATATATGTCTTTTACAAATGAAGAGAGTGCTATGACTTTTTAGGGAATTATTTCCTATATCCTTCTTTTATAATTAGCCTTTACTCACAACTTTGTAGGCAATGGGTTATACAGAGATTATACTATATATTCTTTATCTCTATTTTTTTCAAGAAATTTCTCAATATATGTATTTTAGAGAGTCAACCTAATGCATGATTGTACATTTTTTTTTTTGGATTTTCGTATGAAGGTTAATTTTGTGGTTTTTCTATTTGATCTTGGTTTAGTAACCCCGTATATGTCTCTTTTTTTGTAGCAACATGCATGAATGAGATATAAGCATATACTATCAATTTCTACTCAAATCATTTAATCTAAGCAAAAATAATAATAAAAAATATACGATACTCTATTAAGATGAGAAAAAATTCATATATTCAATGCTAATACCTATAGAGATCATCTAAAAATTTTGAAGAAATAAGAAATGTGTTTGGAGGAGAAAAAATATATATTTCACTCTGAATAAAGGAAATTAGGCTCAAATTATATCTCACAAAGGTAGTCTCCACTAAAAAAATTCATAAACACCGATTTTGGGTTTAATATAATTTATACATCTTATCAAGAAATACTAGTTATGACAAAAACTAACTAATTATAAAAAAATAATTACAAAATATTTCATGATATGTTTTCAAAAATTAATCTAACTGTACAAAAGACTTAACTATTTACTTAAATTTGATTTAAAGAAATGATAAATTTTTGTGAAAAAGTTTTTTTTTAATTCCAAAAATTACTAAATCACACAAAATAAAAATAAAACCAAAATTTTTTATTTTTTTATTTTTAAATTGTCAAATTGTTTTTTTAATTAAGCATGGTAACTTTTCACAACCCCCAACCTAGAACTTACATTGTACTCAATGTAACAATTGTAAATTAAAGATAAAGAGAAAAGAGAAGAAAGATTACCTATTTCTTGAGAAAGTGCAAGTAGTAATGGAAAATGCAGGTGCATCCATCATATTCATCATTAAAGTGTATACAGACAGTATCACGTCAGAACTTCTAACATCTCAACAAATATTTTTAGTTTTAATAATTTAAAAATTATTCACATGTAATTAAAATGAAATAAACAATAAAATTAAGTAAATAAAAGAAATAAAAGAAAATTACCTAAAAATGATGGGTCATTTCCCATCCAACCGCTTAGTTTAACGCCTTAGCAAGACGTGAATTGGGACGATTTTAAGTAAACTCAATGTCCCTCATCATCGAGTTAATCAAACCTACAAGTAAGATAATGTTGTCTACCTATACTTTTTCACTATGCCCTACGATTTTCAAATTTCTTTGTACTTAAAACAAGAGGCATACTTTGACTCGCTTTTAGATAACCCACATCTAGGTGCAAATCAAATAATTAAGTCATTAAAACAAAATTGTACCTAGATCAAACAAAGCAACTAACTCCTTAGATTGTAATTAAAACTTTAAAATTTTGGAGATATTTCAGAAATTTTGTTTTTTTTAAAGAAAAAAAATAACATAATCAGTATTAAACAAAAGTGCTCCCAGGAAAGAATTACTGTGGTGCAAAGGCCTCCTTAAAAACCATCCTCCTAGACATCAACGCTCCCACGAAAGACCAGCACAAAGTGCTTCCAAGAACTAGTCATCCTGCATGTAACTCCCTTAAATCTTTACTTTTCATGTTATTAAGTTAAGTTAAATAAAAATTTAAGTTAATGAAAATCTAAGTTAATTAAGTTTAAAGAAAAGGTTAATTAAGTTAAGTGAATTAAAAAAATCTAAGTTAATTAAGTTAGTAAAAAAAAAGTTAATTAAGTTATTAGAAAAAAAAGTTAATTAAGCTAAGTTAAGTAAAAAAAAACTAAGTTAATTAAGTTAATGAAAATTTAAGTAAAAACCTAAGTCAATGTTAAAAAAAAATTTAATTAATTAAGTTAGTAAAAACAAAACTAAGTTAAATAAGTTAAATAAAAATCAAGAATAAAAAAATAGCTAAAGAAAGAAAAATAAAAAATAATAAAATAAAATAAAATTGAAAAAGGTAAAAGAAAATAAAAAAAATAAAATTATGATTTAAAATACATAAAAAAAATAATAAAAATTAAACTAAAAAAAATTAAAATTTTGGTTTTTATTTATTTTTTATTTATTTTTTTTATTTATTTTTTATTTATTTTTTATTTATTTTAATTTTGTCTTTATTTTTTATTTTGTCTTTATTTATTTATTTGTTTTATTTTTTAACTTAAAATTTTTGAAATATTTTTTTTTTATTTTTTTTACTATTCATGAACGGTAAAACTTTTTTTTTAATTCAAATTTTAAATTTCTAAATTATTTTATTATTCACGCTTCAATTTTTATTTATTTTTTTTTAATTTTTTAATTTTTTTAATTTTTTTTAATATTTTTTAATTTTTTTATTATTCTTATGAAATTTGAAATTTGATTAAATGTTTTTTTTAAAACAAAAAAAAATAACAATTATTTACAGCACAAAAATATTTTTAAAATTTTGATAAATAAATTAAAAACGCTATTCCTTCCCCGGCAACGACGCCAAAAACTTGATGAGCAAAATCGGGATTGCCAAAAACTTTGATGAGCGAAAACCGGCATCGCTGATCCTACCAATACTTTGGTTTTATATTTATAAAACTCTCGCAAGTGCACGAATCATTTCGTAGAAAATGATAAGTATACTCACAAAGTCGGTCTAAGTAAGGAATGTATGTGGTTTTTAATTTATTATTCAAACTTTTAAAAACATCCTGTCACGATATTTTGGGTTTTGTTTTTTTAATCTACTAACATAAAAATAAACATAGATTCAATAAACATTCATGCAAATTTTATCATTTATAATAGTGGAGTATTTATGGATATAATAACTAAGTTAATTATGCTTGTTCATACTATTTATTTAAAGATATGAATTTAATCGACATTTATTGATTCTCCCTTTGTATTTAATACCACCTTCGTGGGGTTAGATATTCTTTGTTAACTAAACAAATCAATTAACACCTACGCTGGGTTGATAACTAATTTGGTTAATTAAATTAATTCATTTTTCTAAGAGATTGAAAATGAACCATTTAAATGCCACCTTTGATGGGGTTAGACAATTTAAACTTTATTCAAGGTATCCAAATTAAACCTAAGAATTTAGTTATCCGAGTACTAACTTTCAAGTTTTAAAACCACTACCGAAAAACTCATTGCAATAAATTTTCAGATAATAATTTTTATAAAAACTTTTGAAATAGAGCTCACTCTAACTAACGGCGATTGTACCAAACAAATAAAAAAGCACTACTCTAAATCGATCGATAACTAAACCTTAAAATCTAATTTTCAGATTTAAGTTTGTAATGAAAAATAATATATTTCTCTCTAACTTTCTTAATATAAAATCTTGAATAAAAATAAAATCAATTCATTTTAGAGATTTTTACCTATTTAATATTTCGCAAGCATAACAACGTTATTACTATATCATTTTTACATTAAAGCTAGTACGCTTAAATTTAATCACGTACAAATTAAATATAACATGTAAGAATAAAGCATAAAAAAATAATTGCAAAGAAAATAAAATCCTTACAAGATTGATGCCATTCCCGTTGCTAGAAAACCTCCAAACGGAATTTGCACTCCCATTTATTGAATCAAAAAGCTAATAAATTACAAAAACATAACTAGTTCTTCCCAAAAAGGGAAGAACTCTAAAACTAAGCAAAACTAGCTAAAACATAAGAAAAACTAAAAAAACTAAAAACTAAGAAATGAAGAGAAAGAAAAAAGAGAGAAGTTTGTTTTGAGGTGTGGTATGAAGTGAAGAGAAGGGAGGTATTTATAGGTGAGGATGGAGAGAAAAAGTGGGTGAAAAAATGTTAAAAAATGGTGAAAATGCGTAGTGCAAATAGTGAGGTCATTGATGACGTCATGGGGGTGGCTGCACGCGGAGGGCAGCTGGGGCGCGCACAAGCGCACGCGGAAGGAACCAACAGGGCGTGCGCTCGCGCGCGTGAACAATGACAGTGCGCGTGGATCTGGAGGAAGGCGTGCGCATCTGCGCGCGGACGGGCGCCGTGCTGCGCGCGCGAGGTGTGCTGCTCCGGGCGCGATTTTCTCCTTTTTGACATTTTTGACCTTTTCGACCCATTTTGTCCAATTTTTCCATATTTGTTGACCTTTCCCCATTTATTTATTAATATATTTGTGATGTATTGCTTCCAAAGATTCCTTTTTGAGTCTTTAAGTGACGTTTTTGCTTAAAATATTCTCGAAAAACAATAAAAATACCCGTGATTCCGAAAAAGACAAATTTATATAAATATATGATGAAACATATAAATATATATATTTTTAATCAATTAATGTGCATAAAATCATGGTAATTTTAGTACTTTTTGAGCACTCATCAATGGCGTACTTGGATTTCACTATTTTAAGAAACCTTTCCAAGAAAGGTTGAAGGGCCACAATGGAGCCCTTTAAGTTATAGGCTCTTTAGATAGAACTTTCCTAACTAGTTAGTACCTAATTAAGTAACAATTGTTATCTTGGTTTTAGAGCCCCATTCGAGTAACACTATTTTGAGAAAGCTCTTATGAATGGTTAGAGGGTCACAATGGAGTCACTTAAGTTCCAGTATCCTTAGATAGAATTTTCCCATATAGTAGTTACACATTTAGGTAACAATGATCATCCTTAGTTGTCGGGTGCCTGGTTCACCTATGACTTGGGTCTGAACATATAACTTACTACAATTCTTCTTTATAATGAATACTTATTTTTTCATTTTCTTTTTTTTATTTTATCCTTTCTTTTCTGGTTCATTCTCTTCTACTAAGTCTGGATGTTAGTGTTGACATAGTTATGTAGGACCCTATCGAACACTTTATTAAAAGCAAAAATTACAAAGAAAAAGTTAAAGTAAACTTGAATGCTTGAGTATTCCTTTCTATATGCTTCATTTTCCATTACTTTATACCTATTTATGAATATGAATAACACTTTTCTGATCAGACATAACTTACTTACTCTTCTTAGATAAAACATTCTAAGTGTTATAGTTTGTGGACGTCCATGACACATTATGGATGTAATTTCTAAATATTATCTATTTAGTGAAATGTTTTGCCAACTTCTTTTTGGGTTAAATACTTATCGAATAATTGACTTCATGGGTTCAAATGAAAAACTAGTCACCCAATATGGCTTTTCCAAGTTCCCAAAATATGAACTTAGATGAATTTTTTAATACACTTCCAGCATACCCTTTAATTCTCACATTCTATCTATATGTCTTCTAAATAGTCTAGCTGAACTTTAGTGGCTGGTCCCTGGCCAAGCTAGCTCTTCTTGGGTAGCTCTAGATAGTTGGGGCTAACTTTCTAAGTATATTTGACTTAGAATGGAAGTTCTCATAAGTTTTGCTCATCGAGAAATAAAGTGGCTTCTAGCTCACTAAGTTGGGAAATGGTAGCCTAGAAAGTGATAATTTGAAGTTGTTATTGCTCTCAACCTTCCTAAGTTTGTTCTTTCTATATATTTTGTAAGTGATGAGATTCTGGATCTCCACGTACCAAGAACGTCTTTTATTAGTTATGTAGCAAACACTTGCTTTTGGATTCCACTTCTTGATTGCGGACTTCTAGGTGAAGTTATGCACTTCTTGAAGGTAACTGGATTTAAGTGTGAGGGTACTCTAGTTTTTGAAAACTCTGGTTGTCAATGACACTAATATGATGTGCTATGAAGGCAACCCTTTTCATTTTACTTTTCCTAACGTAGGGTGATAATCAACTTGGATCTAAGGAGAGATGAAGCTTAACAATTTAATATCCACCTATTAATCACTAGTTGATTTTTAAGAGAATTGTTCAACTATTTCTCAAAAACTCTATGGTGCTTAACTTGGAGAAATTCAAGAATGGGTAACCATATTTGCAGTGCCTTCATCTTCAATTTTTGTAGAAACTTATGTTCTAGATGCAATGTTGGTCATATCTTTGGAGTCACAACAATAAATTGCTTCTAGTTTAAGGCAACCTGGATGGCGACAATTTGGATCCATAGTTCGAAGAATCCCAAGCTAGGAAAAGCAACCTAGAATGAAGCTTATCTAGATAGCATGCACTAAAAGATGGAAATCTATCAAGTCTGGCACAAATTGAGTGGCATCAACCTAGACTACTAGCCTAGAAGGCAATGTTTTGGAATGCCTAACCTTAGGGCAATAATCTAGACAATATAGCCTTCTGGGATGTAACCTGTTCGTATAAATCTCTTCTCTCCAAAAGTTGTAGAAGGTTAATGCCAACGGATGTTTGGTAGATTAAGTTGATATACCCAATTACTATATCTGGCTAGTCTTCTTAGTATTCTGGTCTACCCATCATGCTTTACATGGCTGGCCTACTTGGCTAGCTACCTAGTTGCATTACATCCTGGAGTACATTTTCTAAGCAAATGACTAGATGTCTATTCTGGGTGGCTTCTACCAAGGTAGGCTGATCAAGCTCCTCTTGGGTGGCCATGTCATCTGGTATGTTGTAGGTGTAGGCGTGTTTCTAGGTTCCACCTTGCTCCTTCATGTGGGAAAAAGGCGGGACATCCCTAGAAACACATATTTACTCTGTTGTAAGAACTCATCTAGTGCATTTTAGACTTTCCTGAATAAGGGAGGTGCTAACTCAAATAGTTATGTGAGGTTCTTTTTCTAACAGTATAAGAAGTCTAGTCTTTTTCGCTGGCTCAATCACTAGAATGTGCCTCATTTTGCGGTCAAGATTTTACTTGGACACTTCATGGAGTGTCTCGATGGGATTTTCCTGTTTTCTCGCAATTTGGGAAACCATATTTGGTGGATCAAAGGTTGAGAGATTGAGATCTTCTTGAGAGACTTCGTCATCCTAGAGAGTATGAGGAGTAAGCATTGATTCTAGATAATTTATTGGCTTATTCATGCATGAAAATGATGAGAAGTTTCCATAAACATGTTGAGAGCTCATCTTGAGATTTCAATGGATCAAACATCATCTATAGGAGAAAAGGTGATGGACACGAACTAACACTACAAAGAACATGTTGAGTGTTCTTTATTTATTTATCACTCGAGTTAGTGTTAATACTAAATTTCTTTTCCACGTATAATACCAAATATTGAATCTAATTTTTGCACTCATTGTGTTCACCACTAAGCTTGTTGATCTGGATTTTGAAGCAGGTAAGCAAACGATCATAAGAAAAGATACTGGGTGCGTCGTATCAACTCCGATATTTAAGTAAGCTCTTAAAGGATTTAAATGGAGAAAGTGAGACAAGTTTAGAATGGACCTTGAGTGTGGAATGTGAATATATATTTATAAGCTTGAATTAATGATAATATCGTAATATCACATTAAATTAGTAATATATTTATGATTTTTTTATATATGAAGATATTAAATCATAAATATTTCTTTTAAATTTAAATTAAAGATATTTCAATAAAAGCTTTCTATTTGAATTCAAATCTCAGTTGATTTTGAATTGATTATGTGTTGATTATACTCATTTGACTATAACGTGAACCAATCAAATGGTGTTACATGTACTTAGTAAAATGTTTCCCAACGTAACATAAACATTCATCAATGATTATAATTCAATTTAAAAGACGTTTAATTGGATAAAATTTGTATAAAATAATAAGTTAAATTTTTTCTAATAATAAAAATACATAAATGGGATAAAATGATGAATAATTCTATATAATACCATTAAAGTATCAAAGTCACTTAGGTAGTTGAAGTTTATTGATTGTTAGATTATGTTAAAATAAAAAGAGTTGTTAGATTTATGATAGGTTACTTAGTGATTTGTAGTAATATAATAATGATCTAAATCATTTTTGTTTTTGAAAAACTATATATGTCTTAATTAAAATTGCATCTTAACTTAAAATAAAATAAATTTTTTTAAATATTTTTGGGTCCGGGATGATTTAATAATGAGACATATATTTAAGAATCAATATAAAATTGATATTTTAGTGTAATTTTTGTCCCAAGCATTTTAAAAATAATTTTTTTAAAATTTATAAAATATATATATTTAAAATTTATAATACTAATGATATTGAATGAAATTAAGTTAAGAAATGATAAACTATTTTTAAAAAATAAATAAAAATATATTAGTTATTTGTAAGAATATAAATTTTTAAGTGTATTATTTGTATTATCTTCATTATTTATTTATTTATTTAATTTTTGGTTTTCCAAACATTTTCATTTCCAACCGGCTACAACGTGGAAAAAATTATACGGTCTCCATCTCAGATTCGAAAGCACCAGCACAACTTCCCCTTCTGTCCCTAATATCCACCCACTATGGATGCTCTTATTCGCAGCTTGTCATCCATGTCAAAGCGACCTTGTCCGTCTGAAAACCCTAGAATCCATAATCTAAACCAAATGGAGACCGGCCAGCTCTTGGAGTCTCTTCTAGGCCTCTCGGGCTCTGCCTCTCACTGCATCGACCTTTCCATAGAGAGACTCTTCGAGTCCAAAGCCTCCGATGCGGACCAGGCCCTTCTTATAGATCGCGCTCTTAATATAGGTTCTATTCTTCTTGATGGTGGTAAACGCGCCGCAAGGAAGCGAGCTTCTAAGTATAATTCTCTTGCTTGGGTTCTCCCTCCTGACATCACCATAAAGGTTCGCTGTCGTTAATTGGTTTATTGGAACTTCCTTATTAATGAGAAAATTCGACTTAATTCCTTTGGATGATTGAGCGTGAATATCTTCTTTCGTCCTTTAACTTTTTTAGGGTGTGCATGTCATTCAGAATTAATTTGAACTCGAACTTAGGACTTTAGAGATTTGAATTCGACTATTATATTGTTACATTTTGGTTGATTTTCTGATTTCGAAGTTTTTGCTACAATGTAAGTCGAATGCTTAAATTCAAATGTAAGTTTAATGCTTGAATTCAATTTCAACTTAGCTGTTGCCTTATTCTTTTGATTGACACAATAGGCTTAAGTTTGACTATGATATGCCTGTAGTATAGCTATAGGCCTAAATAATTTAACCATATGTTGCCATCGTGTTATGCTTTATGCATTTGAAACTATTTTATGTGAGAAAAATCTGGAGGAGGGTTGTCTGAGTTCCTGCTGCCATATACAGGTCTTTTCCATGCTAGACACGCAGAGCCTCTGCTATGCAGCAGCCACTTGCTTTATGTTTAATAAATGTGCCATGGATCCATCATGTTATGCTAATATTGACTTAAGAACAGTTGTACCCAAAGTTAACAATACAGTAGTCTCCACAATGATTCAACGAGCTGGGAGAACCCTTCAGTAAGAATTTTTACTCAAGAATATTTAAATTTTAATCATGCATTTTCTTGCTAGGCTGAACGGGAACCTTGATGATACAGTGACCTCATATACTTGGCTTTAGCATCTTTCCTGTTACTTACAATATTGGCAACTTTACAGTAGCAATTTAGTAAGAAATCATGTTCATTTTCTTTAAGGACATTTAATTATTTATTATAATATGGATTCTTTTCATTTTATGCCTTTCTCTGTCTTCTTTTAATGGTTAATTTTATGCCATTATGCAGGTCTCTTAAGCTTGGTGTAGTTCCAGGTCCAAATGCATCGCTTGGGTCTTGTCAACCTTTGGTTTATACTATCAGAAATTCTGTTGATGTTTCCAACTTCTCATGTAATGAAAAGAGATCCAGACAAGGGAGAGAATCATCAATTCTGACAAGATCTTGTTTAAGCCCTTTAGATGGGGACAATGGTGCTCCTGGGTATGGTTGCATGATAAGATTGTTAAATTTGTTAATTGCATTGGACCTCTTTTTGTTGTTACTTGTTAATTTTCTTTTTGGGATGACTTGTAGAGCTCTTTTGAGAAGGTTGCACCTTTACAATATTGAAAGGATGGATAATGCATCACTCTGTGGGGCTTTATCAGCATGTCCGTCTCTTCTTGATTTGGAAATTGTTGGCCTGTAAGTTTCTAGAACTGGCTCGGTACCTTTGAGATACCCATGTTCTAATTTAGTATCCTTATTGTTTTAAAGGTCTGATTTACTTATTTTTGAACAACAATGGCCAAAAAAGTAGAAAAAATTCCACGTGGGACGAATGGGGTAGGGGCATTTTTGTCAACCAATCTCTATCATGCCTCTACAATGGCTCAGAAAGCCGAGAGACTATAGAGGCATAGGGAGGTATTCAAATGGAATTAACTTTGGCAAAAGTTACCCCAATAGCAACCAGAGGTTCGCTTGTTTGAGGAAATTGAAGAGAACCCATAAACCCACAATGCATTCTCTGTGCAAAAGCTTTAATGGCTGAAATTGAGAGCGGAAAAAGATAAATTTTTTTGGTTAAAGGGTTGAGAGATAGAGCAGACAACTTTCAGTTTGGCGAATAAAGACATATTCAATAAAGCTACAAATAGTGAGATGAGTGGGAGAAAATGACACACCAATGCAGGAAGAGGAAAAGAAATGGCTAGACATAGGCAAGAATTGAATAACTTGATGCAGAGACTGAGGTAGAGATGGGCTGACGAAATGCCCCTGTCCTATTTGTCCTACGTGAAAAAAATTCTAATATTTTTTTTGCCGTGATTGTTCAAAAAAGACTAAACTGAAACTTTTAAAACAATTAGGGTACTCAATTGAAACCCTTTGATAACATGGTGAATTTGAGGTACTTGATATGGCATGTTTTTATGTGTAATATCCAATTTATATGCAGTTTTCTGGTGTCTCGGAATATTCACGAACTCTAATGAGCGTTTTCATGCTTGCATATGGTTATATTTGTAAAACAGTTGACTGGTTGGACCCTGCTGTCTGATGCATGCTTCGTCTGCTTATTGTTTATTTTTAAATAACTGCTAATATATTCTTTTAATTAATTGTTCAAGGTTTTCACCTCACACTTGCATATATATAAATATTTTTTTTCTTATGTTAATGTTTACCAGTCATGTCGAGTTGAAGCAAACATTGACGTCAGTGAGTGCAAACTGTAACTTGATAGAGCGTTTATTCTTTGAATCTTTAAAAACAGGTATTCTATTGTTTATATGAGAACCTTAGTTATGGTGTTGAAATTTATCCTTATCTATTATTTTACTGAGTGCTAGGTAGAGATGACAGTTTGAAATCATCAACCTGCATTGATCTGGTTAAGAATTGTCCTCGTGTAATTTCATTAGCTCTCAGAGGGTTTAAGCTGCATGATTATAAAGTTCACATACTTGTCAAGGTAAGTCTTACACATCTTAATAAATATAGATAATTTCTTGTTTATTTTGTTGAGAAACATGTTTTTCATGGCCTAGAAAACTTCAGAGTGAAAAATATTTAAAGGTTAACATCTCCAGATGTCTTGTTTCTTATTTTATTCGCTTACTTTAATTCAGTTACCTCCCTTCCCCTTTTCTTCTTCTTCAGCATCGTTATAATTCATCTTTAGTCTAAAAGCTAAGTAATGATGAACTTAGCTGAGGCGTTAGTGTGACTTACATAACAATCTTTTTGTTTGGAACCCCGCGTGGGGCCAGGGGTGGGTGGGTGGGGGTACAGAGAAATTAAGTGCGGCTTACCATAAAAAATCTACGACAGAATGCAGTTCCCTTTGACTCTTTGACAAAGAACTCTTTGCTTCATAGTCTCTTGGTTGGATTCAATGTGATCCTCATTTTCTATGTTGCTAAATCTTTTGCTTTTGACAAAATTGGCAGAGACTGGTTTGGTTCAAATACCCACAATTTGATTATGGGTGCTTGTGCAGGGATTTAAAAAACTCATATACATTGACTTTTCAACCTCCTACTCAATCACTGGAATGTTTTTAAGGTCAGTTACTGTACAGGATGACACCTTCTCAGTTTATATTTAAACATTTTATAATCTGAAATATTGTTTTAAACGTTCAATAGTGCATGATGTTTGAGATTTTCATCTTTTTAGGAACCTTGGAAACAATATTGGAGGTAACCTACTGGAAGTTTTGATTTTACGGGACTGCATGCATCTCAAAGAGGTGAAGGCTACAGAATCTCCTTTTTTTCTATTTGCCCTCTGCTCTCTCTCTCTCTTTTGTCTGACCGACTAAGATTTCACTCACAGGTGGAAGTTGCCCGGATTTTAACAGCGACTATTGCTGGAGATTTCAAGTTCCTCAGACACCTTGTAGGTGGATCAGGAGCTTATTTTGTTTTTTGAATCAAACCTTTTAGAGTTCCAGTTTTATGCTTTTTTTCCCTTCTAAATTTGATTTCCTACTCTGCTGCATCGAATAGGACATATCCAATAGGGAAGGTTTGGCATCTGAGAGAGATTGTTTTGACAGATGCTACATCTCTAGGTAATGGTTTACTGTATTCAGTTAAATAGCACTCAAGTCATTGGACTGAAACGATCTGTATGGCTCTTGCTTACAAATTGGTACTTGGACTTTCTTAATCTTGCAATGTTGTTAAATATGCTCACAAGATTTTTCCATATTTTATGCAGCATAATTCCCATAATGCAGGTATTGGAAGCAAGGACTGACATATGTTTGCTTGCTGAGTTTCCATATGGTATTGGAAGGTTGGATTATGATATTCACTGCCTCTTTGCTTCAAATATTCCACCATAATGGATTTGTATATATAATTGTTATTACATTGTCATAAATATGTTTATCATGTTCTTGAGGGTTGTTTGTTTTTTTGCAGCTACGTTGAGATTGAACCAATGTATGATAGCTCGCTAAATAGTGATATCAGTCTGCCATCACAGTTAAGTAGTCACACATCTGATAGTTCAAGCTTTATGAGCTTCTCTGAGAGCAGTTATAATAGTGATCTTGGAAGTGGCAATGGGGATGGACGAAGTACTGCTTATGTAATCTATGAAGAAAGTTCAGATGAAGTGGACAATCCTCTGTGACAGAAGTATAAATTATGGCAAAAGCATTTAAATTCTGAGAGGAAATCAGTAGGGTCTCTCTCTCTTTCTCTGTGGTCCACATCCATGCCTGAATTTACTTGAGAACAATTAACAGATGAACTAAGCAATGAAAGTTATAGGTGCGCTGGGTTTTGGGACCTGTCTACAATTTCCTAAATAATATTTGTATCTGTTAACTCTATATCACTGTAAGCCGGCCGCATGAATTTTAACTAATTTATGAGTCAGGTTAGGATGTGTTTCCAGAGGTGGTGTTTGTTTCTTGGTGTGAGGATCTGTTGAAGAGGAGCAAACCTCTGGTTTATTGAATTATTTGTCTCTAAAATTAACTTATATGTTATTCGCTGGCCCTTCATGATTGCCAATATAACTTTGTAAAACCTTGCTTCGTGAAGGAGATAAACTTGCAAGGGAAATTATTGATTGGTTGAATAAAATTAGCTAAATAGCTTGAAACTCTCTTCATGTTATATGAGGCACTAATGATTTCTTCCACTGTAAGCCACCTGGGTCACATATGAAGTGTCACACATTCCTGTTGATGTGAACAAAGGTCGTGGCATAATTCACTTTTGCTTGTTTCGTGCTGTTACAGAGTAGAGTGCCTTTTCTGCTACTTAAACATAGGGAATAAATGCGGCTATTACTTGTTGGAAATTGGTAGTTGGGTGCTCTCTCTTGACTCCAACAATAAATTGAGGTGGAGATCACTGAATGTGTGAATGTCTGAAGTCTTATTTTTGCTGGCATTTCTGCTACTTGCTAGAGGTAGAGGTGTTGATTATTGAGTTTGGTAGAGGGGTTTTTTTCTTGTTTTTCTTGCAGCTTGAGGCTTTTGAAGGGCTCTTTTAGAACTCCATACTTTCGTTTCTCTCCTTCTCCCGGTCTTCTCCTCCGGCTTCCCCCATCCTGCCATGCCCGCAACTACTATGGAGTCTGTAATATTAATTATGAGTTCACTGGTCTAATTTCAGCGTTCTTTAGTTGACTATTTCTGCTTCGGCACTGGTCTCAAAATACGTGGTGGGTATTTTGTTATGCAGTGAAAACACATTTTCAGGATCAGAAAAGCGTTCATATTGTTATGTCAATTGTTTGTAAGTTTAAACCGTTCACGATGCAGAGTAAGTTTTACAATATAACAGTTGTATTTTCATGTGGTACAAGGTGTGATTGAGATTTGAGAGTTAATTGAGTTCGATTTTACCTAACAAGTAAAAGTTCCATTATGTTTGAGAAGTAAATCAATCTTCAAAACCCTCAAACTTTCGAGCACAGCCTTTCATGGGTCTCCGTTCTCTTCATTATGTAAAGAAGATTATGTAAAGAAGAGTATATAAGAATACATAATCATTTTTTGTTCGTATTTTTCAATTGTCGTTGATTATTGATATATTAATTTTATATATTTTTTTGAGTAATAGAAAATAATGATTACAAAATTAATAAAAATAAAAAAGTTTAAAAATTTGATCATTATCATTGTGTTATAACAAAATGATAAATTGTTCCGAAAATAATAGAAAGATTAAATTGTGGTATTTGTCTCTTAAAATAAAATTTATGATTCTCAACAAATTTTTTTTCACTTATAATAAAAATTCAAATTATTAAAATAATATTTAAAATATCACTTTTTTTTCCATTCAGCGGTTCTTATTTCTAGACTCAAATCTTTAACGTGATTTCAAATATATTCGGGTAAAGATTTTAAAGGAAGATGTAAATAAAATTTAAATTTGTAACAGTTGTCCAATTTCTTTGATAATCTAATTTTTTTTTAACTAAAATGTTATTTTGTACCATCAACGTGGAATCTCTTTAAAACTTATTTTAACGTTTAGAAATTGAAAATCTATAAAGATGTATGTATTTAGTGTCCTGTCTAAAAAAGAGACTCAAGTCTTTATAATCTAGTTAAATGGTGATTTAACATAGATTATACATATTGAAGCCAAATCAATTTTGAAATAATTATGTGATAACGAAACAAACCAACTAACAATATTAACAATATTAATGCTGAAAAAACTAATGCAACAATATTGGAGTTATAATTCATTAGTTATTCTAGATACTCACCTTTTTTTAGTTTTGTGAAAATAAAAATATATTTATCATAAATGCATGATAAATTATAAATAATTTAACATAATCACGATATGATTTTCTTATTTTAAAGGATATTTTTTATTTTTTTTAAGTTAATGTTCTATTCTGAGTAAATATCCATTCAATTTTGATTTGTACATACAGTATAAATATGTATTTTTCTACAACTTTCCCATTTTTTCTTTTTAATTTATTTCATGTATGTCCTCAAATACTTTACAAAAACCATTTATATTTGCAAATGAAATATTAAAGATAAATATTGAACAAATTAAATAATTACACCAATTGTGAGGTGGAATTTGGGAAATAGCACCAACGTTTGTAACTTATAAGCGTTAGATACGATATGAAGAGCTTCCGTTTCTATTCAGGGCTTGTAAAGTCGCCATTCTTAATTTTGGAGTGATCCCGAATACAGAGAGCCTCCTCAATGGCCAGCGGAGGCCAAGCCCCTGCACCTTACAAACCCTACAGACACTTCAAGACCCTCAGAGCCCACGACGGCGCCGTTTCGTCCGTCAAGTTCTCCAACGACGGTACGCTCTTGGCCTCAGCCTCTCTCGACAAGACCGTCATCATCTGGTCCTCAGAAACCCTCGCTCTTCTTCACCGCCTTGTTGGCCACTCCGAGGGAATTTCCGACCTCGCATGGTCCTCTGATTCCCACTACATCTGCTCCGCTTCCGATGACCGCACCCTCAGAATTTGGGATGCACGCTCTCCCAATGGCGAGTGTGTTAAGACTCTCCGAGGCCACTCCGATAGAGTTTTTTGTGTCAATTTCAATCCCCAATCCAATCTCATTGTCTCTGGTGCTTTCGATGATACTATTCGCATTTGGGAGGTTAAAACTGGGAAGTGTGTTCACGCCGTTAGGGCTCATTCTATGCCCGTGACGTCTGTTCATTTTAACCGTGATGGATCTCTGATTGTTTCAGGCAGTCATGATGGGTCTTGTAAGATTTGGGACACCGCATCTGGCACTATTTTGAAGACCCTCATTGATGATAAGGTTCCATCTGTTTCATTCGCCAAGTTCTCTCCTAATGGCAAGTTCATACTTGTTGCCACCCTCAACGATACCCTTGTAAGTCTTTTTGCAACTTTTCTTTTCTTCTGGGTATTCAATTTATAATGGACTAACAAGTTACAACTATATCTGCTGAATCTTAATGTCTTGGACTTTGCTAATGAATGGCTATTTTTGAATCTGTTACACTTAGATTTTGACGTAAATCTACTAGCTTGATTTTTCAAATTTATGTACTGATAATATTGACTACTTGTCAATCATGTGAAATGGCTTGACTCACTTGGAAAATCTGATTAGTCTCTTGGTTATTTGAAAATCTCAAAAATAAAATATTTTTAAAAGCATGGTTGCACTCAATATCATTGTTGTTGTAGCTTACCGTTGATGAATCTTAGTTTATGGTTCTGGTTGTGGACTAGATTGGGGAAAAGGTGATATGAGTTCCATTTTCAATTACCAAATTGGTTCATGGGAGTTGATTGAATTGAATTCTTTACTTTTGATATTGTTTTGGGTTACTTGCAGTTAGTATTTAGTTCATAGGTCTTTGTTTAATGCTTGAGAAATTGTTTTCTGGTCTCAGAAGCTGTGGAACTACTCAACGGGGAAATTTTTAAAGATATACACTGGTCATGTTAACAAAGTATTCTGCATATCATCCACATTTTCCGTGACAAATGGTAAATACATTGTCAGTGGATCAGAAGATAATTGTATTTACTTGTGGGATCTTCAGCAAAAGTCTATGGTTCAGAAACTTGAAGGCCACACTGATACTGTCATATCTGTTACATGTCATCCATCTGTAAATAAAATTGCTTCTGCAGCCCTCCATAATGATCCAACTGTAAGGATATGGGTTCAAGATCCATAGATGATGATTCCAGTAGAATCATTTTTTTCTTGTGCATTTACACGTTGACATTGAAATGCAATTTTGGTCTAAATTATGTTTTAAAGTACGCGACAAACTTCTGAAATGGTTTCATTTTTTCAGTGGAGATGTAAACCTGAGAAGTCCTAGACCATAAATATGTATGTTAATTTGGTTTTCTTCTTGATCAGATTGATAGGATGCATAACGACGATCTATAGCTCTAACTTTAAGAAAGATGACTCAAATTTTCAAGATTACCTGCATGGCATTTTTTTGTTTGTTTCTTTCTTTGTTTTCACACAGCTACTTTCCTTTATGCTTACACATGAAGATAGAGTTATGGCGGATCAAACACGGCAGCTGCTATGTCTAGATGAAACAGTTTTGGCTCTGTTAGTTATTTGCATTACCAGATGCAGGGTGTCCGTACTTGCTTGTTTTGGTGACTGCCTGGTGGCTGGCATGACATGTTAAGTTGGGCCTTGAGCGTATTTTTGGAAATGCCTTGTATATGGAAATAAGTTTTCAACTATAAGAGCTAAATTATATTATTGGTCCCACAAATTTTAACTAATTAACATAGGTTTCTAGACATTGAAAATGTAAGATTTTGTCATTAAATTTTTAAAACTTCAAAACTTCACACATATGTTTCCTAAATTTTTAAAATTATATAATTTAGTCTACAAACTTTTAAAACTTCATGTGTGGGTTTTAAGTTTTTGATTCAAAAATATGTATAAGTTAGGATTTATGTAATAATTTTAAAATTTTGGGGATTAAATTGTAGGATATAAAAGCTTTGGAATCTATGCGTGAGAAATTATAATTTGAAGATTTAATTATTTAAAAATTTAAAGATATATATATATATATATATAAATTTAGTTGGATTCTAAAGTTAAACCTAAGATATATGCTTTTAGCTTCAAAAATTAGAGGGTTGGTCCATTTTTAAATTCAAAGGATATAGCTGCGTTCAGAAATGTTTGACAAAGATAAGTTTATTGGCGATTCATCTGCACAAGAATTTGATTGAAAGTACATATTATGCTGGAATATATTCTTTAGGAAAAGTGTCTTGTATGGACTCATCTTCGTGTGATACTTTACCTTTTGATAAAATATATTTATGAATGATTTATGAGAAGTTGTAGTCCTTAGAGTTATTATAAACTGTGTAATGAAAGTAAACTCGGCCACACCTTACAGTCTACCTAAGCAAAGCTATTAATTGCATCGAATTATTTTATACTAAGATAAATTGTATACTATTTGGTGAAACAAATTTTAGGGAAATAATATATGGAATAATATTTAATTTATTACCATATCCTTATTTTATTGAATTATTTTTATTAAAATAAATATTTAATTTATTTTTATATATTTTAATATTATTTTTATTTTTTTAATATGAGATGATTTCAATATAAAAATATGATTATTATAGAATAATAAAGACAAGTAGGACAATTCTAAAATTAAAATTTTAAACCACATTAACAACGAGGGAAATAACTTAAGAAGAGAAAATTTTCTATATTATTTTTTATTTTCAAATAACATAATGTACAAAGGAATTAATATAATTTCAATTAATGTTCAACATGTTTAAAATTTGTTATCATTATGCCAAAATATTATTATGTCAAAACATCGTTATATCACACAAATAATTATATTTCATAATCAATTTGTCTACCATTATGCAACATAATAATTTGGGTAGTCTTTATATAATAATTCTTTATCTTCTCTTCAAGTTAAAGTTTGATGGATATCACACAACTTGAACATTAACTTGCTAAATTGAGGAGTTGATAAGGATTTGGTAAATATGTCTGCTACTTGTTCTTGTGAGGACACAGGTTTAATGAAACCTTCTTTGAAATGATTTCTAACAAAGTGACAATCAATATCCAGGTGCTTCATTCTTTCATGGAATACTGGATTTTCTGTGATGTAAATGACAACTTTGTTGTCACACCAAAGTGGGATGGGAGTATTAAAATCAATCTTGAAGTCTTTCAAATGATATGAAATTCATTGTACTTCATAGACCGTTGTAACTAAGATACGATATTCTGCTTCAACAAAAGATCAAGAAATAATAGTATGCTTTTTAATTTTCCAGGAGATGAGAGCTGGACCTAAGAAGATGCAAAAACTTGTTAAAGACTTTATAGTGTCAAGACAGGATGTCCAATCAGCATCAATGTAAGCTTGCAAATGAAGACCATTGTGACTAGGATAAAATAACCTTTTAGATGGGCACTCTTTTAGGTATCTCAGTAAATGCATGGCTGCATTCCAATGAGTCTTGCAAGGGTATTGACAAACTGACTTAATTGTTGTACATGATAACTTATATCTGGTCGACTAATGTTCAAATACAACAGCCTTCCAATTAAACGTTTATATTTCTCTAGCTCAAGAAGAGGATAGCTCTTTGTAGCAACCAATTTTTGACCTTTGAAAAAAAAAGTGTCTTTGCTAGTTTAGCTCTAAGAAGACCTGAATCAGAAAGAATATCTAGTAGATATTTTCGTTGGTTTATAACAGTTCCAGAGGACCCTCTTGTAATTTCTAATCCAAGAAAATATTTTGCATAACCAAGATCTTTAATAGTGAATTGATGATCCAAATGTTTCTTAACCAATTCGATCTCCTTCTTTGAAGTTCCTATTAGAAGAATATCATCTACATAAATGAGCAAAGCTGTAAAGGAAGATTCATTTTCTTTGATAAATAAACAATTGTCATGAGCTGATTGTGTGAATCCAAAACAAGTTATTTTCTCACAAAATTCGACATTCTATTGTCTTGAGGCTTGCTTGAGTCCATACAATGATCTTTTCAATTTGTAAACTTGATTAATTTGAGCCTTGTTGTATCCTTCATGTGGTAACATATAGACATCTTCATTCAAAAAGCCATGTAGGAAAGCATTGTTTATATCTAATTGATGAATTAGCAACCCTTTAGAAGTTACAACAGTAAGTAGAATTCGAACCGTAACAATTTTGGCTACAAGAGAAAAACATTCAAAATAATCGATTCCTTCAATTTGATTAAACCTCTTTGCAACCAATCTTACCTTATGCATATCCATACTTACATCAGGTTTTAGCTTCATTTTATAAACCCATTTTGATCCTATTGCTATTTTACCTTATGGCAAGTATGTTAACTCCCATGTATTGTTCTTTTCAAGAGCATTCAACTCTTGATTCATGGCTTCTGTCCATTCTTCACTAATACTAGCATGTTTGTAAAAACTTGGTTCTTGAACATTGGACATATTTGCGAAAAAGGACATGTAAGCATAAAAAATATAGGAGATTTTGTAAAAGGGAAGGTTTATGAAGTATATGTTCTGAGATCTTGTGACTGAGAAGAGATTCTATCTAAAGACTTGATAACTAAATTAAGAACATAATCTGTCATCCATACTAGCTTACTTCTAATTCTAGTATTGTGTTTTTGAGCTTCATTGGTTATTTGGGTTTTATCTGGATATTCTTCTATGAATTAGGAAAATCATGATCATCATTAGGAGTAGATGACTCATTTAAAATATTTTGATCAGTTATGGGTATAGAAGGAGATTGGTTTGTGTTTAAGATGATTGGTTCAATTTCATTTTCACTTATAGGAAAAGGTAAGACATCTTGTTCTATGTTTTCAATACTACCATTTTCAATTTTATAAGGAAGAATTTGTTCATAAAATTTTACATCTCTTGAAACATATAATTTATGTTTTTTTTCAAATCATAAACTCTAAAAGCCTTTTGAGTTGAAATGTATCCAAGAAATATACACTTGAAAGCTCTTTCAATAAATTTGTCTTTATTTGGTAAGACATTTGTCTTATAGCACAAGTATCCAAAGACTGTAAGGTTTAAATAATTTGGTGGTTTTGATAGAAATATTTCTATGGGAATTTTCCAATTTAAAATTTATGATGGAAGTCTATTTATGATGTTAGTGGCCATAAGGATTGAAGAATCCCAAAGTTTCTTTAGTAAACCTGCCTGAAATATGAGAGCTCTAGCTATTTGCAAGAGATGTTTGTGTTTCCTTTCTACTACCCTATTTTGTTGAGGAGTATAAGGACATGTTTTTTGATGAATTATTCCTTTATTGAAAAGAAATGATTGAAATTATGAATTCGTGAATTATGTACCATTGTCACTCCTTATGACTTTAATATGTTTCTCATACTGTGTATGAATCATGTTGACGAAGTTGGTAAAAAGAAAACTGGTTTGATTTTTGTGGATCATAAGGTAAGTCTAGGTGGCCCTTGTGTGGTCATCAATAATAGTTAGAACATATCTGGCTCCTTCAATAGAGATTTGGCTATAAGGACCCCATAAGTCTAAGTGAATCAGTTCAAAAGGTTGTGAGGCTCTAGTATGACTAATGAGAAAAGGTAATCTTTACTGTTTGGACTTGTGACAAACTTCATATTGATAAAAAAAATTTAAATCTTTTTCTTAAAAAAATATTATTGTATTTCAAAACATCTATAGGATAGTGTCCCAATCTACTATGGCATAGTTGAGTTTTAAGAAATCTTTTCTTTTCATCGATAGAAACTTCATCAATATAATTCAATCCATAAGGATTTGATTTTGGAAACTCAACTTTTGTAATAAAGCTATTACAATTGAAATCTTGAAAACTAGCAGTATCTAAAACATAGAGGCTTCCTAGAGCTTTTCCTACTAGCATAATCTTTTTAGTCTACAGGTCTTGTAGAATACAAGTAGTTGGTGTAAAATTAAATTCTATTTGGACAAGATGAGTAAGTTTTTGAACAGATATAAGATTAAATTTAAAACTTGGTATGTATAAGACATTTTGTAGGCAAATTTTATTAGGAAGATTAATGTCTCCTATACTATGAATATATTTCACAGATCCATCTGGTAAATAAATTGGTGAAGGTCTTTTAGGCTTTCTTAGATTGCTAAAAAACTTTCTAACGCCTGACATGTGATTGGTGGCCCCTGAGTCCACTATCTAAGTACCATTTTTCAACAACTCAATAATACTAGTAGCAGAACTTAAAGTACATTGAAGAGAGAAAGCACTACCTGTAGAATTGTTGAAACTAGCAAATTTTGCATAGTTACCATCCGCAGTCATTTTTCCGTTGATCAACTTCATCAACTCTTGTTGAACCAGATTAGCTAAATCACCTTGTTTCTCTCCTCTGGCTTCATTCATATCTTCATAATCAAGTGGACTATCAACCATATTTACCATAGCTTTGTTAGTACCTTTCTTCTATTGATCCTTTAATTCCTTGTACCAGTTTAGAACTCCATACATTTTAAAACAAGTATATTTTCCATGCCTTTTCATTCTACAATATTCACATACCTTATTCTCATTTTCTTTCTTCTTAGCAGCAGCTCTTTTCATAGAAGTTTCTTTCTTAAATTGACTCATTCTCACTTGAGTTATGACTAATAATCTAGCAACTTCAATACTTTCATTAAAATTAACATGAACCTCTTTCTATTTTTCAACTCTAAGAAGCATTGAATAAGCATGATTCACAGTTGGCAATGGATTCATGATCAGAATTTGATTTCTAGTAAAGTCATAGCATTCATTTAATCCCATAAGAAATTGCATTAGTCTATTCATAGAGTAAAAATATGAAATTACCTTTGTAGCTCCACATGTGCAGGGAAGTAAAGACATAAGGCAAGCAAATTCATCCCATAAGCGCTTCAGTTTGTCATAATATTTCGTAATAGAGTCATTATCTTGAGATATTGAAGCAATATTTCTTTGAATATGATAAATCAAGGGCCCATTTCTCTCACCATATCTTTCAACTATCTTTTCCCATACCTCTTTAGCTGAAGTTATATAAAAAAAACTATTAACAAGGTCCTTGGATATGAAATTAAGTATCCAAGAAGTTACCATATAGTTAGGTCTTATCCAGAGTTCATATTATGTATTTTCTTCATTAGGCATAGGAAGCCTACGTGGATAACCTAGCTTCAGCTTGGCTCCAAGAACAATCTTCATAGATCTGCTCCAAGTGAGGTAATTACCTCTAGTCAGAGGTCCTGTTATAAGTACCATTTTAGGATGATATGAACTTTGTAGAAAATAAGGATCTTCATTAGGATTATAATTTTTTTTCCTTGATCCAACAACTTTACTTATTTCTTCAATTTGAGTTGTAGTATCCCCCATTCTTAGTAACAATAAGAAATTCTAAGTTTCATAATCAATTTCCAAATGGAAGCTAATATATATCAAGTGTTAGAACAAGAGACAGAACAACACTTGCTTGAATTAAGAAATAAATAAGCTTATCTCGCTTTTTATTTTTTTATTTTTTTTAACTTTGAATTTGTGAATGTAAGTTTTAAGAGAATCCCAACAAATTAAAGAAGCAATTTCAACTGACCCATCTCTTCAGCTTTATATTTTACCCTCTGCTCCTATTCTTCATAACCATTTCAATTAGAGTTATTCCCATCCCAAATATCTAACTAGATTTGTCAAACATGCCTCGTACCAAGCAAACTACAACAAGAATAGGAGGGAAAGTGCCAAGAAAGCAATTGACAATAATGGCAGCGAGAAATTCGGTCGAGTTTCAGTCAGAGGAGTGCCGTCAGAGAATCCAAGAGGCTTATATGGCCGCTTCTATCTCTCTAGATTCTACCACCGACGGATCCAAATGACATTCTGATGATGACGAAGATGGTGGTAGCGATGCAGAATTTCTGAAAGAGATGATTTTATTGTGTATATAAACGACAACTGTTAGTGTGGCTCAATTTTTGTGGTTGAAGATCTTCATGGAATCATTCGTTGCAAATCTAGTCGATATCTCGTTATCCCATATATCTGAATCTGCTCTAATACTATGAGTAAAATAATGTAAGAAGAGAGATTTTTCTATATTATTTCTTATTCTCACGTAATAATACAAATGAATTAATATATAACGATAACATGTTTAAAATTTATCATCATTATTTATGCCAAAACATCCTTATATCACACAAATGATTATGTTTCATAATCAATTTATCTATCATTATATAACATAATAATTTACATGGTTTGCATATAATAATTCTTCGATTCCCAAACTATCTAAAAAGGCAATTTCTTCTTAATATAAAATTTTTACCCCGTGGAATTTTAGCAACAAAATAATAATAACGTACAATATATTAAATTTTCTTGCAACTTATGAAAATAAGAGCAGTTGTCTAGTCAACTCATGTCTTTTTTTACTTGTATGGCTCAACATGTAAAGGTACTCCAAAGAAAAGGACGCACGTTGAGCTCGAGTAGTGAGCATTCCTGGGATTTTTTTCCCCATATAGTTCAGGACCTTAGGGCATCTCGTGCAAACACGAATTGCATGAAACGTACTTAAAAGCGACTCCTCTTATCCCAAGAATAATTATCATGCAACTAATGTAATGTGTAGTAATGCATAAAAGGACATCCATGACCCAGCTTCAATTTCACAGGGTTTCCTAGCATTGTAGCCTTTTCATTAGAAAAGCCAAAGCAGTAGCTGGTGGTTGTAAATAATGTATCACCTGGCATTCTTTTTAGAACAAAACAGTAGCTTAATTTTATTGAAAGCTGGATTTGAAATATAACACCTTTAAAAGGTAGTAAAAAGTAGATACAGCCACAACAACAAAGATCAATTGGGAACTAAAGTAATAGTCTAGTTATGGACAATTCAGCTCCACTTCAATGCAAACTCCATGATTTCAATCTTACATAAGAGCTTAGGATTTAAATCAAATATAAATCGGAAATCATTCATACTTAGATCAGTATATTTATATAGTAAACACAACTAGCACTCTTTTGGGGCAGGCATTATCGTAAGCCTTTCTTCCGAGGCTTGATTACCACCAGAAAACCTCTCTTCTGCTAGTAGAGATTGCAAGTCACTGCCATTTGCCAGGCTGTTAAACTCAACTGCTTTTGAGGGCAGTGTTGGGTAACGCCGTTGGGCAAAGGTCATCAATCTCTTCACTGATTGCAAGTATTTTCGAGTTGTCTCATCATTCATAATGTGTGCAACACTATTTGTGTAGATCTTCTCCCGAGCTGAACGCTCGTGTATACCAACCATAGTAACTCCAATGGGCCAAGGAGCATTTCCAATAGCCATCCTGATATAATGGTCCATTGCAGCCAGGTAATCTCTCTTCATGCAACATTTAACCATCAACATCAATGCTTGGCGGATATCATCTGGAAGAATCTGAAGAGGAATACAAGAACAGTTGAAAGATTTGCTGTAAAATGAGTCTGTGCCGAACTTTAAACATTGGGAAAGAAAAAAAAAGGAAAAAAAAAAGAAAAGAAAAAGGAAATGGTATATGCTTTTTCTCTGTTTGCACGACATTCAACTTGTCTTTCCATGCATGTCCGAGAGCGTGCATGAGTGAGAGAGAGAGAGAGTATACATAATAAGATTAAATGTATATAATTATTTTCCCTTTCCCTTTGTTTGAGAAGCTACTCTCTTTGAATATGTCTTATACAGGCTATAGATGCACACATGGTTGGCAAGAAAGACTATGCTTGCCCACCTCAAATGCTCTCGCTGTGTAAACTTCACCAATCATTCATTACATGACTACAAAATCTCAGTACCCACAAATCATAATTCTAAGTCATTCTAATCAAGCACTTATAGGTTTAGAACTCACACCTTGAAGGCTTGAAACTATACCATGACCAGTGTTAAAAAAGGCGTTTTCAAAGGCCAGCCTTGAGGCTCCTCTCTACCCAATGCGCACTAAAAAAAACACCAATTGAGACCCATGCCCTTTAGCGGTTTAAATTTTTTTTCAAGTTAAATAATGGATAACCCTTACCCGACTTTATTAATTACATAAAAGATTATAAATTTAAAAAAGAACTAAGAAAAATCAAAAGACTCGAGTCATACAAACCAAATTAGGGGAATTTCTTTTAAATTCTTCTAACACTGTAAGGAATTCACAATTTTCTTATTACTATCAACGTTTGCTGAATTTCGTGTGCAATGATTAGTAAGAAATTTCAAATACTTACAACATAATTACAAATCATGGAATGCTAATTAGTTTTTAGTTGTCTACTTATCTTCTTCTTTACATAGTGGTGAAATTTAATGGTGTTATTCTTCTTTTTTAAATAAGAAATATTCCTTATTTTAAGGACAAAAAAGGGGAAATGTTATGTTGCAAAGAAAGCAAGTTAGGGCACTAAGGTAAAAATAAAAAAATAAAAAAATAAAAAAAATTGTACCTTCTTCCTACAAAACTTGAAAAGTGGATTCAAGTATCGAGCACACTGCTTGAAAGTGGCAACCATTGACTTCCCTTTAGCAGTACGCTTCTCAGCCTCAGGCATCTCATTCAATTCCTGATTCCACTCATTCAATAATCTCTTAAAGAATACCAAAATCTTATCTTCCTCGCTCAATTCATCGAAATTTGCCTTCATTCGCTTCAAATCTTTATCAGCATCGACACCACTAGAACCCCCATCAGCATTCTCATCCTCACCACCACCACCTTCCCCATCCTCCACCACCCCATCAACGTCAGTCTTCTGCCGTTTCCTCTCACTCAAAATTCCAGACTTTTGCCGCTTCCTGAGTTCCACTATATCCCTCAGAAAATCGTTAGTTTGCCCCTCCGTCATATCACTGTCAACTTCAAACAACCCAGCTTTCAATACGTACTTCAACCGGTCGAGACGAGACTCATCGTCTTCCCCAAAAAGTGTGATGGGTTGTTTGAGAAAACGAAGACGACGAATAACTTCGTGTTTCGGGAGGGCAAGATTGTCGATGTTTTGCTCATTGGTTAGGGTTTTGGATGCAGTGGTAGCAGACGACGTCGTTGCAGTAGAGTTTGTGGCCACGGCTGATGGATTTGATTTGCTGGCAGAAGAGGAGGTTGTGTTGGAGGAGGCTGTCGCTTGGCGCTGGGCTTTGGCTTCTAATTCGCGTTTCTCTTCTTCTCGAAGCTTCTGGATTTTCTTTTGTTCGATCTCAGATCGCTTGAAGAACCGTTTTCCTCCAGTTTCCTCTGCTAGGCTTTGACGCTTCTTCAGAAGCTCTTGCTTGAGGAGGTCCATCTGGGTTTTCTCTGAAAACTCTAGGGTTTATAATTCAAATTCGACTGGGAGATGATGAATCTAATGAGAAAAGGAAGATGGTAAACAGTTTAATATTACAATGTTTTGGGCTTCTTGTAATTACTTACGTCTTGAAGGATACCGTAGCAAATGCGCCTTTAAACTGCGAAGTGATCTTATTGGCGAATTACAACTCGGACATTTGAAAAAACAAGATTTTATAATTTCGTATTTTGGTTGTTTACTTTTTGCCAAGGAAAAAATTTAATTACACGGTCGTGCCAAACCGTGCACGTGTGCTTACCAATATCAATTTTGTTTATTTTACGTTCTTTTTTATTTTTTCCCGCGATAATTATATCCACTAGGATATCTTATTCTTTATATATATATATATATATATATATGAGAGATTTAATAAAATTATTTTTTTATTTTTATATAAATTTTAATAGTTGATATATAAAAATATAAAAAATTAATTAATATATTGTAGTTGCTGATCCTATATATATATATAAATGAATAATTTTATTCAATTTTTTATTTAATTGTACATATTATCTTTATTTTAAAAAAATATAGAAGAAAAATTAAATAAAATATTTTATCTTATTAATAATCTTTATAAATAAGATTCATATTTATATTTAAATTTTTTTTCTTCTCCCTTATTTACCCTTTTTGTATGTTTTTGTTTTTTTAAGTGCATGATTATAAAAAAAATTGAAAAGAAACCTGAATTTTTTTGTTTGTGTTATAAAGCTCCTTAATTTAAGGAGGAAATTAAAGAACAAAACATGGAGCAAAACAAGGAGCAATTCATGGAGTAAAACAAGGAGCTTAATTCAAAGAGCAATTTAAGGAACCATTAATTTAAGGAGTAATTCAAGGAGTGAATTTTCCTATAAATATATGTGTAATTGTAATGAATTAATCATCCAAAATGTTCATTCCAATTGAGAGAAAAGCTTAGAGAGAAAAGCTTTTGTGAGAGAAAATTGAGAGTAATTTTCTTGGGTGTAATTGGGTTGTGAGTTGTGAGTGTTGTAAACACCTTGTGTAATTTCTCCCTTCAAGAAAAAGATCTGCCAGTGCCTGAGGCGTAAGAAAGACGTACCGAACTCAAGTTATCAAATTTTGTGTGTTATTTTTCTATTATTGCTTTCTTATAAATCGGCTTATCTGGGAATTTGCATTATTTCCCAACAACTCGGTATCAAAGCTATTGGTGGTGATTTCTCACAATTTTTCGCAAGAAATAGTCGAAAAACGATCCGTGAGGAAGTCGGATTTTAGTGGGAGCAATGGCCGCAGAATGAAGGAAGGGTGAAACTCGAGAAATTTGATGGCATAGATTTTGGGTTTTGGAAAATGCGGATAGAGGATTATCTCATCAAAGAAATCTATATCAACCTCTCTCGGGAAGAAACCAGAAGCTATGAAGGAAGAAGATGGAATCTTACAAGACGGACCCTGGAAAGTTATTCGATCGACGCTATCCCATAATGTTGCCTTTAACATAGCAAAGGGAAAAGACCACGGCGGGTCTTATGGCGAAATTCTCCAATATGTATGAGAAGCCATCAACCTCAAACAAAGTGCGGCAGTGAGGAGTTTGTTGATTTGCGGATGAATGAAGAAAGGCGCATCGGTAGCTCAACATCTCAACGAACTCAACACATACCACAACAGTTGAAGTTCGGTGGAAATTGAATTCGATGAAGAAGTACGAGCATTAATACTTTTATCTTCTTTACCGTAAAATTGGAATGCTGCCACGACCGGAGTAGCTCGCCGAGAAGCAATAAGTTAAAATTTGGCGATGTTCGTGATCCGGGTTCTCGGTGAAGAGATCAGAAGCGTAGAGAGTCGGGTGAATCGTCAACTTTTCCCAGTTTTGCATACAGATAGTCAAGAGGAAGAAATTCAACCAAGGGAATGAACGTGGGCAACGGAATACCGAGGTAGATCGAAAAGGACGAGGTCCAACCGGAATCCTAATAATTCCCATAGCTCTCAAGACTATCGAGTGTTGGAATTGTGGAAGAACCGGCGCTACAAAAATAAGTGCAAGAGTGTCTTGAAGGACAAACAAGTGGCAGAGGCAAATGTTACTTCCACCTCGGGAGAGAGATGATGCATTGATACGCTTTGGAGAAGCAAGGAAGAATCTTGGTGTTAGACCGAGCATCGTTCCATGCTACTTCACAAAAAGAATTCTTCGAGAAATATGTCCCCTAGGAACCTTGGAAAGGTATATCTTGGTGATGATCAACCATGTGCTATTATTGGAAAAGGTGTAGTGAAGATTAAGTTGAACTGATCCGTTTGGGAAGCTGAAGGATGTCAAGCATATTCCCGATCTCGAAGGAACTTAATCTCGGTGGGCGGTTGGCCGTGAAGGATTACACTCACGATCTTCCATGTGGACAATTGGAAGATTTCAAAGGGTGCAATGACGCTTACTCGAGGCAAGAAAAGTGGCCTTTCTTTACACGACGGACAGAGGCACGTTGTTCAATTACGCTTGTATGAAGCAATGAAACACCAAATGTGGCACCGTGAGACTAGGCCATATGAGTGAGAAGCCGGATGAAGATTATGCACTCAAAGGGAAAACTTCTGTGTCTACAATCTACGAGATAGACACGTGTGCGAAGATTGCATACTTGAAAAGCAAAAGAGAGTCGGCTTTCGGACAAGTTGCGTAATCCCAAAGAAGGAAAGACTAGATCTTATTCACTCGATGTTTTGGGGGACCAAAGACGTCTCATCTATTGGTGGGAAACACTACTTCGTGACTTTCATTGATGATCACTCTTGGAAGGTATGGGTTTACTTTCTAAAGCATAAGTCCAAGTATTTGAGGCTTTCAAGATGGAAAGCTATGGTGGAAAATAGAGACGGGTTTAAAGATAAAAGCTCGGAATCGATAATGGTGGTGAATAAGAAGACACGATTCAAAAATTTACTGCTATGAAAGCACGGGATCGAAATGGAAAGAATCGTGCTGTGCACGCCTCAACACAATGGTGTAGCCGAGCGTACGAACCGAACGTTGACAGAAAGAGCCATTCGTATACATGTCTACCGAAGCAATTCTCGGGGCGTAAGTAGTCAACATGGCGGCCTACTTGATCAACCGAGGCCCATCTCGTTCCATTGGAGCATAGAATACCGCAGGAGGTATGGAGCGGAAAGAGGTGAAACTATCACATTTAAAAGTTTTCGGTTGTGTAGCATTTGTGCATATCGGTGATCAAGGCATGAATAAGCTTGATCCCAAATCCAAGAAATGCACGTTCATTGGCTATGGTGAGGATGAGTTTGGCTACGCATTTGGGATGACGAAAAGAAGAAAGTTATCCGTAGCAGAGATGTGATTTTCAACGAAAGGGTGATGTATAAGGACATGCATAAAATGGCGACAATGACTCGTGACGAGAATGAGTTAGTATTTGAGATGCGAGATGATGTCCCGTATACTTCGCAACAGTAACCAATTGTAAGAAGTCCTCAACCAGGAACTTGTAGACAAAGTAGTACACGCATTCCGACACACCACAACCTTCTACTCCGCCTCGTATTGAGAAGGTCTTCCGACCTCACGTGCCTAAGCTTGAGGAGATACATGAACTATATGTTGTCGATCGTGGAGGGGAGCTTGAATGCTATGATGAAGCTCGTCGACTCGAGATTCCAACAAAGTGGAAGCTTGCTATGAAAGAAGAAATGAAATCTCTCATCTCCAACCATACATGGGAACTAGTGAGTTACCTATGGGAAAGAAGGCACTTCACAACAAACGGGTGTACCGGGTGAAAGAGGAGTACGATGGTTCCAAAGAGATACAAAGCCCGAATCTAGTTGTCAAAGTGGTTTCAATAGAAGGAAGAGTTGACTACACCGACATTTTTTCTCCCGTTGTGAAGCTTAATACTATCATATCGATATTGAGCATTGTAGCCATCGAAGATCTTCATCTTGAACAGGTTGGATGTGAAGGCCGCATTCCTTCTGCATGGAGATTTAGATGAAGAGATATACATGTACCGACGGAAGGTTTCTCGAAAGCAGGAAGAAAAAATACGCATGGTGCAGACTTAAGAAAGTGTGTATGGCACAGAAACAAGCTCCCGAGACAATGGTACAAAAATTTGACAAATTTTCATGCGCACAAGGAAGGTTTCAAGTGCAATGCTGATCATTGTACTTCAAGAGATATAGGTCCGCTTATATCATTTTACTACTTTATGTTGATGATATATTAGTAGCCAGGTTCGATATGGATGATATTAAAAGGTTGAAGTAGCAATTGTCAAAGGAATTTGACATGAAAGACTTGAGTCCAAAGAAAGAAGATTCTTGGAATGCAAATCACAAGAAATAAGAAGAAAGGATCCTTGCAGCTATCTCGGGTAGAGTACATCGATCATGTTTTGCAAAGATTCAACATGGGCGTGCAGAAAGTTAGCACACCCTCGTCATCATTTCGCCTATCCAAGGATCAATCCCCTCGAGACGTAAGAAGAGAGAGAATTCATGGCTAAGGTTCCTTATGCCTCGGCCCATTGGAAGTTTGATGTACGCAACGGTCCGCATGCGAGACCGGACATTGGCCGTACGGTGGGAGTTGTTAGCGGATTTATGTCAAATCCGGGGGAAAACTCATTGGGAAACAAATCGAAGTGGATTTTGAGGTATCTCTGAGGCACCACGGAAAAGTGCTTGTACTTTAGTAAAGGAGAGTTAAAAGTCAAGGGTACGTAGGCCTTGAGCTTTGGAGGTGAAGTTGATCATGAAGTTAAGCACCATCGGATTATATATTCTTGTTGAACTACAACAAGTTAGTTGGATGTCATGAAATATAGAAAATTGTCACTCTATCCACTAAGGTAGGTCAGTATGTAGCGAATGCGAAGCTAGTAAAGAGATGATATATGGCTTCAAGGTTTGTTAATTGTGAGCCGATTCAAACAAGAGAAGAATGTTACTGCGTAGTGATAATCAAAGTGCAATACACACGCCGAAGAATTCAAAGATTTCATTCTAGAACAAAGCATATTGGACTTCGTTATCACTTCATCGGATCTCTATTGGAAGATGATGTGTTATCTTGGAGAAGATTCAAGAGAAGCAAAATCCAAAGCAGATATGTTAACAAAGGTGGTGACTATTGACAAACCGAAGTTGTGCTCAACTTTGGTTGGTCCTAGAGTAACAAAGACTAGAAAAGGCTGTGCACGCATTGATCAAGGTGTGAAGGCATGATTGAAATCAGTCTTGAGTGGGAGATTGTTATAAAGCTCCTTAATTTAAGGAGCAAATTAAAGAGCAAAACATGGAGCAAAACATGGAGTAAAACATGGAGCAAAACAAGGAGCAAAACATGGAGAAATTCATGGAGCAAAACAAGGAGCTTAATTCAAAGAGCAATTTAAGGAACCATTAATTTAAGGAGTAATTCAAGGAGTGAATTTTCCTATAAATAGATGTGTAATTGTAATGAATTAATCATCCAAAGTGTTCATTCCAATTGAGAGAAAAGCTTAGAGAGAAAAGCTTTTGTGAGAGAAAATTGAGAGTAATTTTCTTGGGTGTAATTGGGTTGTGAGTTGTGAGTGTTGTAAACACCTTGTGTAATTTCTCCCCTTTTAGTAAAAAGATCTGCAGCAGGTCCGGAGACGTAAGCAAGATTGGCCGAACTCCGTTATCAAATTTTGTGTGTTATTTTTCTATTCTTGCTTTCTCATAAATCTAGCTTATCAGGAATTTGCGTTATTTCCCAACAATTTGTTGCAAAAAACAGTTCATAAACATAACTTATGAATAATTTACAATACTTTAAATAGTAAGTTAATCATTATTTTTTAATTAATAAAATTAATTTTTTTATTTACCTCTAAATTTTTCTAATATTTATGAGAATGTTATCATTCCTATATATATTTTATCAATTTTTTATTTTAATTAAACATGTTTTTATTATTTTATAAAATAAATAAAAAATAAAAAATTATGTAGTTACCTTTTCGTTAATTTCTTCCATAAATAAGATTCTTATGATATTATATTATACATTTTAAATCTTTTTTCTCTTATTTATTGGATTTTTTTAAATGCATAATTATCATAAAAAAATTATAAAAGAAAACAAATCTATGAAATTTATCTTTTGAAAAAAATAAGTTTTACAAAGGTAACTCATGAATAATTATTAGTTTAAATATAAAGATAAATAATTATTTTTTTAATAAATATTAATTTATTTTATTTATCTCCAAAATTTTATAATATTTACGAGAATTTCATATGTATTTTGTTTAAAGAAGACTTGTTATTATTGTTAGAATTCTATACAATTTATTTTAATGTTTTTTTAACAAATTGATCATTATTTATAATAAACATGCAAGATTCTAATTTACATAAAAAAAATAATATAAAAATTAATCAATAATTTCATTTTTAACAAAATGTTATTTTTTTCACTCATATTAAGTATATATTCTCTTTGTATTTTATTATTGTATATAAAGTGAATATGTGAAAAAATAATGGATTTTGTTAGATAATGGTACACAAATTAATTACGTATAAATTACTAATAAATAATTATGTTATTATATTTAATCTTAATTTTTTAGTTATAAACTTATACAAAGATTATAATTATCTAATTAATTTCATTACAATTCTTCGTTTTCTTTCAATGAATTTCTTAAAACTAATTTTATGATAACGAAATATTTATAAAAAGATTCTCATAATTTTTCCCAAAAAAATGTTTTCATAAAAATAATAGAAATGTATTCAAACATTTCTTTATTTTATTTTTATTAATATTAAATATAAAATATCATACATGTCTATAAGCATGAATTTTATTTCTATTAAATTATCAATAGTAGAAAGACTTAATTACACTTCAATATGAAAATATTTTCACACTTAAAAGTCCATGCTATCTTATTTGTGATTTATTTTGAATCTTGTGAAATTTTGATTCAAATGAATAATATATCCAACAATATTGTTTTTTGTTACTCTTTTACAATAAATTTATTTTATATTATTGCTTATAAATTTTTCATACATGAGCTTGTATTTTTTTTAATTGATTATTTATTTTATAAGGATTAATAAACTCGCTTTAAAATTAAGTTAATGTAACCCAAATATAATTTTATATATTTGAAATAAAAATTTATATAAAAAAGTTATTTAAATTTTGGTATAACAAATATACCTAAGGTCCATTGTAAGTCTATTTATACAAATTTAATGGTATATGTGGCTACATTATATTAAGGACTCACAAAGTGAGGGTGTGTATAGAACCTCTGGTGTGAAGTATAATTGATTAATTGACATATCAAAGAATAAGTATGTTTTATAATTAGACTAATGATGGGTTTCTCGATGGATACTATGTATGAGTTTACCATTACTCGGTTGCCATTGATGAGTGCTCAAAAAGTACTAAAATCATTATGATTTTATGCACGTTAATTGATTAAATATATATATGATTTTATTATATATTTATATAAATTTATCTTTTCGGAATCACAGATATTTTTATTATTTTTCAGGTATTTTCACTTAAAAAAGCAACTTAAAGACTAAAAACAAATACTGGAGGCAATACATCACAAATATATTCATAAATTAAATGAGAAAAAGTCAAAAAAGATGGAAAAATTGGACAAAATGGGTAAAAAAGGTCAAAAATGTCAAAAAGGAGAGAATCGCATACGCAACTGCCCAATAGCACCGGCCAACGCACGCACCACAACGCCGAAGTCGTGCGCCAATCTGCACGCATCTGCCCTATTCCGCAAGCCCTGCGCGAACATTTACGCCCCGCCCTCGCGCGCCTCTGCTCAATTCTGCGTGCGTCGCTGCACCCCACTTATCAACTGACGTCATCATCACCTACTACGTGTTTCCTTCATTTTTAATCATTTTTCACCCATTTTTTCTTCCTCCCCACACCTATAAATACCCTCATTCTCTTCATATCAAAACACACCTCAAAAACATCTTCTCTCTTTCTTTCTCTCCATTCCTTAGTTTTTTAGTTTTTCTTAGTTTTAGAGTTCTTCTCTTTTTAAAAAGAACTAATTATGTTTTTATAATTTATTTGTTTTTTGATTCAATAAATGGAAATGCAAATTCCGTTTGGAGGTTTTCCAGTAACATGAATAACATCAAAGTACTGTAAGGATTTTATTTTCTTTACAGTTATTTTTTATGCTTTATTCTTATATGTTATATTTAATGTCTTTGATTAAATTTAACTTTGTTGGCTATTTGTAAACATGATATAATAATAACGTTGTTATGCTTGCGAAATATTAAATAAGTAAAAATCTTTAAAATGAATTGATTTTATTTTTATTCAAGATTTTATATTAAGAATGTTAGAAAGAAATATATTATTTTTCATTACAAACTTAAATCTGAAAATTAGATTTTAAGGTTTAGTTATCCGGTCTGATTTATAGTAGTGATATTTTATTTGTATCGTCCGGTAGTTAGAGTGAAGCTCTATTTCAAAAGTTTTTATAAGAATTATTATCTGAAAATGTATTGATAACATGTTTTCAGTAGTGGTTTTAAAACTTGAAAGTTAGTACTCGGATAATTAAATTCTTAGGTTTAATTTGGACACATTGAATAAAGTTTAAACTGTCTAACCCTACCAAAGGTGGAATTTAAATAGTTCATTTTCAATCTCTTAGAAAAATGAATTAATTTAATTAACCAAATTAGTTATCGACCTCACCCATAGGTATTAATTGATTTGTTTAATTAACAAAGAATATCTAACTCTACCAAATGTGGTATTCATATAAAAGAGAGAGAAACAATAAATAACAATTTATATCTTTAATAATTTAAATAATATGAGCAAGCATAATTAACTTAGTTATTATATCCATAAATACTCCACTATTATAAATGATAAAGTTTGCAAAAATATTTATTGAATCTGTATCTATGTTTATTTTTATGTTATTATATTAGAAACACAAAAACCCAAATATCGTGACAGGATGTTTATGATTTAATTTCGTTTTTAAAAGTTTGAACAATAAATTAAAAACCACATATATTCCTTCCTTAGATCAACCTCGGGAGTATACTTATCATTTTCTATGAAATGATTCGTACACTTGCGAGAGTTTTATAAATATAAAACCAAAGTATTGGCATGATCGACGATGCCGGTTTATATTCATCAAGTTGGCTCCGTTATTGGGGATGTAATCAAATTTGGCACCATTTCCGGGGATGGAATCAAGTTTTTGGCGATATCGATTTTGCTTCATCAAGTTTTTGGAAAATCACCATGATTTTATGCACATTAATTGATTAAATGTATATATATATAAATCTATCTTTTCGGAATCACAAGTATTTTTATTATTTTTCAGGTATTTTCGCTTAAAAAAACAACTTAAAGACTCAAAGAAAAATACTAGAGACAATACATCACAAATATATTCATAAATTAAATGAGGAAAATTCAAGAAAAGATGGAAAAATTGGACAAAATGGGTCAAAAGGGTCAAAAAGGAGGAAATCGTGCACGCAGCTACCCAGCAGCATCGGCCAACGTGCGCACCACAATGCCGAAGGCGCGTGCCAATCTGCACGCATCTGCCCCATTCCGCACGTACCGTGTGAACATCTGTGCCTCGTCCGTGCGCGCCAATCTGCACGCATCTGCGTCCAATCCGTGCGCCTCTGCCCCATTCCGTGTGCGCCGTCGCACCCCACCTACCAGCTGACGTCATCATCACCTACTACACATTTCCTCCATTTTTAATCATTTTCCACCCACTTTTTCTTCCTCTCCTCACCTATAAATACCCTTATTCTCTTCATATCAAAACACACCTCAAAAACATCTTCTTCTCTCTTTCTTTCTATCAATTTCTTAGGTTTTTAATTTTTCTTAGTTTTAAAGTTCTTCTCTTTTTGAGAAGAACAAATTATGTTTTTGTAATTCATTTGCTTTTTGATTCAATAAATGGAAATGTAAATTTCGTTTGGAGGTTTTCCAACAACAGGAATAACATCAAAGTACTGTAAGGATTTTATTTTCTTTATAGTTATTTTTTATGTTTTATTCTTATATGTTATATTTAATTTGTTTGTGATTAAATTTAACTTTGTTGGCTGTTTGTAAACATGATATAATAATAACGTTATTATGCTTGCGAAATATTAAATAGATAAAAATCTCTAAAATGAATTGATTTTATTTTTATTCAAGATTTTATATTAAGAATGTTAGAAAGAAATATATTATTTTTCATTACAAACTTAAATTTGAAAATTAGATTTTAAGGTTTAATTATCCGGTCTGATTTAAGAGTAGTGCTCCTTTATTTGCTGGTACAATCGCCCGGTAGTTAGAGTGAAACTCTATTTCAAAATTTTTTATAAGAATTATTATTTGAAAATGTATTGATAACATGTTTTTAGTAGTGGTTTTAAAACTTAAAAGTTAGTACTCGGATAATTAAATTCTTAGGTTTAATTTGGACACCTTGAATAAAGTTAAACTGTCTAACTCCACCAAAGGTGATATTCATATAAAAAAGAGAGAATAAATAAATATCAATTTATATCTTTAATAACCTAAATAATATGAACAAGCATAATTACTTAGTTATTATATCCATAAATATTCCACTATTATAAATGATAAAATTTGCATCAATATTTATTGAATCTATATCTATGTTTATTTTTATATTATTAGATTAAAAACACAAAACCCCAAAATATTGTGACAGGATGTTTATGATTTAATTTCGTCTTTAAAAGTTTGAATAATAAATTAAAAACCACATATATTCCTTCTTTAGATCGACCTTGGGAGTATACTTATCATTTTCTACGAAATGATTCGTGCACTTACGAGAGTTTTATAAATATAAAACCAAAGTATTTGCAGGATCAGAGATGTCGGTTTTGTTCATCAAGTTTTTGGCACCGTTGTTGGGGATGTAATCAAGTTTTTGGCACCATTTCTGGGGATGGAATCAAGTTTTTGGCGATTCCGATTCTACTCATCAGGCGTATGGGCTAAGGGTGGATGAGCTAGTGCATCTGTGACTTGGGTAAGAATGGTTCGTGAGCTAGGCCGCTATAGTTTGGTGCTAGACTAGTGTGGGTCATAATGCTTCAGACTTGAATGGTTTGGTCTTGGGTGGCTTAGTCTCGAGCTGGTGTGGGCATCATATTAGATTGGTATGGGTTGTATTAATGAGTTATTTGTACAATGGTGTCCTCTGTGATATGATTGTACGAATAACTCATTGGTATGACCTATAATAGTCCAATATGCTTCCCAAACTAGTGTAGGACCAAACCATTCAAGCCCGATGCGTTACATCCCACACCAACCTGAGACCAAACCACACTGGTCCAACTTATGAACCATTCCTACTTGAGTCACAAATGCACGAGCTCGTCCATCCTTAGCTCTTACGTCAACCCAACAATGATAAACTTGTACATACTTGGTATATCTCAGAAACCTATTATCAATCTCGTTATAGAATGTACTTGTTCTCTGACATACCAGTCAACCACTTGTACTTCAGACCACATTAGAGGTTCCATATGCACCCTCACTTTTGTGAGTCCCCAATGTAATGTAGCCAAGTGTACCATTAAATTTGTATAAATAGACGAACAATGGATCCTATAGGAAACCTTTGGAACCACGCTATGTTATAACTCTCTTATTAGGACTCTTGAACATTTTGGCACCTATTTTGGGACCCCAAGTTTTTCTAACCGTAGTAGAATGTTGGGACCTCGTAGCTTTGAAAATTAGAGAGTTAGTACGAAACTAAACGGTTTCACACCATCAATCATATTTTTAGTTCAAACTAGCATAACTTTTGACCCTATTACTAATCTTCAAGCCCGTATTAGCAAAATGGTACCTTGTCCACCTAATAGTTAGTAATTGAAGGATCTATCAGACAATTAGCATCCAAGATTAGGACACCCTGATAGTAGGAACAATCCTAACCTAACGTTGATTATTCTCAATGCCATGCAGAGTCAAATGGTCATTACAATATAAACCCTTTATTTCCTCCGATGCCTAATGACCCAGTTCTACCATAGATAGTCTAATTACAATTGGAATTCTTACAATAGACATGGCTTCAGATCCAACATGACAATTAGGATCTAAGAGAATTGTTAGCACACCAAGTGCTATGAAAACATAATCAAACATCGAGAGGAAATGTGGAAAGACAAGTTGATGGCTTAAATGATAATGAGGATAGGAACACACTTGTCTAGTTTAGAACAACACCAGGGAGGCCATACCACCATGAAATACGGTCAACCCTAAGACACTTATGTGCGAGCCTATAGAGACTATGCTGAAGTGGTAAGCTCACATGAAACAAGTGGAATATGAACTATAGGAGAAAAAGGCAAGGCACAATACGATATTAAGGAGGTATATAGCTAGCTGGTTATTTCTCCTTTTAGCGACAAGATTGAAATAGCATACCACAATGAAAGTTTGTCACATCGCGGTGCATTGTGTATCAAGGAACAAAAAACTTGGTTGCTTATATTCATTCGTTCAAGCACTTCATATCACCAACGTGCCTGCCTACAGACATGTGAGATGCAATGATGTGTAAGACATTTGTCTTAACATTGCAAGACAATGCCTATACGTGGTTTAATGATCCATCCCTACAAAGTGTCTCTAATTTTGGGGAGCTGATAAAGGAAATTGTCACTCATTCTGCTAGCAACAAGGCCATAAAGTAAGAATCTCACCATTTCTTTTTCATAGTCCAAGGCCCAAGGGACACAATCGAAGGCTTCAAGATGAGATTTAAGGTAGAAAAGTTAGAGATATTGAGATGTCCTAATTCTATAGCCATATAAGCATTCCAAAAAGGAGTCCTCTAAAATTGCGAACTTTTCACAAAACTAACCAAGACAATGCCATGATTTCTAAATTTATGTACAAAGAAGCTTAAAAGTTTATAAACCTTGAGAAATGAAGGAAAATCCAAGTGCAAAAAAAAGAGACTAGGAAAGCAGAGGGATGTCCAAGAAATAAAATCAAACTCGAGTTGTGATTAGGGTAAACTTACACCATCACTACTTTTTCGAATGAGGACAAAAGCGGGACAAGTTGGTCTACAGGGAAGGTCATTATAATCTTTTTGAGAACATCCCATTTGCATATCCCTAGCATAGGTAGTAAGGCACATGGAAGGGAACAAATAGGTTTGATGGCTACCTTGCAAACGAGCTCCAAATAGGGACCACACCCTATATTTCTCCTTCCATAAAGACATCGAACATCGGACAAGAGATAACATACACTTGAAATGAGAGATATAAAGCTTTTATATAGAGGCCATTTAAGGGATCTCATGAATTATGAACTCTGCTAGAGAGACAAGAAGGAGCCTGGCTAGAGATAGAGGTAATTCACCAAGGTTACCCCTACCTAAAGAAGTCCAGGTCAAAGAAAATGAGAAAAATGTGATGATAATTCATACCATACATGGAGGACCACATACGTTCGACCTCACCTCGAACTCACGTAAGAAATATGCTTGAGAAGGTAGGATTTTACTACACTTCATACACAATTTGAAGCAAGGATCAAAATATCATATCTTCTTTGGTAAAGAGAGATCCTTCCATTACATGACAATCTGTTTACAATCATAGTTCAAGTGGCAGCTGCGAGATAAGGAAAGTGTTGATGGATAAGGAGAACTCTTCTAACTTAATGTACTTGGCTACATTGAGGGAAGGAAAAGAAAATTTCGAACCAATAAATAATGAAAAAAATAAACAATATTATATAAAATGAAGAAAAATAAAATATATGCAATAATAAATATAGAATTCATTTCACTAAACAACATTTATGGAATCTTGTTACAAACTAATTTGAAATCATAAAAATAAGTTATAAAAAAATTAAAAAAATTATATTTTTAAAATTTAAATAATAGTTCAAATAATTTTTTTAAAAGAAAAATTATTGGTGTTTTAATAGAATAAAAACATAACTTAAAAAATATAAAATATAATACATTAGTTATGATTAGTTTGAGTTTAAATGTAACTATATTTATAAAAAAAATTATACATTTATGGGAATAATGTCAAAAAATTAATTTTCTTTCATTGAAAATGTTGTTTAGTCCTCTAACTTTAAAAAAGTGTTCAATAGTCATCTCACTTATAACAAAAGAACCACATAAGAAATTTTAACAGATTTAATTGAATATATTTTTTGAAAAAACATGAAAATAATGAAAAGGGCTAAGGGTGTTATAATCATTCTAATTTTCAAACAAAGGAAGAAAAAGGGATTTTTTTAAAGGAATGAAGAGGAACATGTTATTTTCACTTTGTTTTCTTCCATTGAAACAAACCAATGCTAATGCCTTAGCCATTTTCATAGGAGCGATGAAGGTAGAAGACAAACCAAAACATGATAGCCATAACCCATTTCAAATTTACAAAGGCATCGAGGAGAAGAGAAGCCAAAAAAATCGAAACCCTAAAAGATGACAGAGGGTATCGAAGAAATTTACAAAGGGGATCCAATATCAAACCTTAAAGCTGATGATATTCTTTCTTATATGTCATATTATTGTTTGAGAAGAATACAATATAAAATGAAGGAAAATCGTGTGACCATTTTTGTATGAAAAGAAACCACGTGTGGTAACTTTTTATGAAAAGATTATAACAAGTTATTCCTTTTGTGATAATAATAGTGCATTATGATTCCCAATATCGTCCAAATTACATTTTTTTAATTTGTTTTTGTTAGTTTTTTATGTTGAAATTGGTTACAGCTCAAAAAGCATTGGTTGAAATTGGTTTCTTATGCTAAAATTGATCCCCAATGCTATTTTAGGGTGTTATTTTAATACTTTTTAAAACTTAAATGGTCTCTATTTTATCAAATTGTAAATTTAATTCAGTTAACAAGATGCAAGCATTTGAAAATCGATATAGGTAATTTAAGTTATGTACATTTCAATTAAATTTAAAATTTTAAATGTATTATGATGAATACTAATTATTTTTATATAAATTTATTGGTGTATGTTCTCAAAGCCCCGTTATCAATCCTGTACCAAGCTGGCATTATTGCCTTTGTTCTAATGAAGTTAAAATACTGAATCCACTCCTATACAAGAGACAAACTAGTGATGAGCGAAATCGGGGATAATACAGATTTGGTAAATTGGTTTTAGTGGGTATAACTTCTACCCACTTGGATACATAATATACAACAATTAAGATATATTCAAAACCATTGGATGGGAAAAAGACCCATAAAATCAATCCTCCATACATCAAAGAGTTCAACAAATAAATTAGATGTCAAAGGCATTTCAACTCTTTTGCTTATGTTGCATGTTCTTTGACATCGATTACATTGTGCACAAAATATTTTAGCATCTTTGAAAAGAGTTGGCCAATAGAATCTAGACTGTGATACCTTTAGGGCAGTTTCCTCTAGATGACTTGATCTTGAACAATTCTGAATAAATAAGGGTTATCTTAAAAGTATTGCCTACAAGAAGTTAGAAACCTTTTTCTTTTTCTGAGAAGAAATGTCAGGTCTCAAAACACTAGTGGCTAGATAGTTAACGATATCTGCATACCAAGGGTTTGGACCTACTAAAAATAATTGTTCATTAGGAAAGGTTTTAATTATATCTTCTTTACTCTGACCTTCAATTGAAGTCAGAATTTAACCTAGATAAATAGTTAGCTACTAAGTTTTCACTGCCTTTCTTATCTTTGATTTCTAAGTCAAACTCTTGTAAGAGTAAGACCCACTTGATTAATCTTAGCTTTGCATTAGGTTTACTTAATATGAATCTCAAAGCAGCATGATCAAAATGTACAATTACTTTTGAACTGATTAAATAAGATCTAAATTTGTCTAAAGAAAACATAATAGCAAAGAATTCTTTCTTAGTGGTGGAATAATTAATTTGGGGGTCATTGAGTGTTTTGCTCGCATAGTATATGACATGCAAACATTTTTCCACTCGTTGTCCCAAAACTACTCTGATTGCATAATCAAAAGCATTACATATTATTTCAAAAGGAAGAGACCAATTTGGTGTAAAAATAGGCTGATGGTTAGAATCCAACCTTTGGACAGTTGTTTAAATTTATGAATATTATTTATGTATGGTG